>JAVJGI010000014.1:63700122-63767093 GCA_035590275.1 Ibycter americanus | reverse complement strand
GGGCTGCTCTCACACCGTCTCGCTCCTCTCTCCGGCTGCAGTTTGTTGCACAGGTGTTTTCCCCCCTTCTTAAATATGTTATCCCAGAGGTGGTACCGCGGTCACTGATGGGCTCGGTCTAGGCCAGCAGTGGGTCCATCTTGGAGCTGGCTGGCATTGGTTCTGTCAGACATGGGGGAAACTTCTTGCAGCTTCTCACAGAAGCCACCCCTGTAGACCCCTGCCCAGCTGCCAAAACCTTGCCACACAAATCCGATACAGCTGTGCAGAGAGAATCATATACAATTGCAGAAGGTCAAAATAGACAAGCTGCTGGGTGGGAGTAAATAAGAAATTCCAGCTAGTACACAGATCCTTAGGAATGCTTACAATTAAATCCAAGAAGACCAAGGAGCCAGCTCAAAACCAAAACCATAGTTTTCTTCGGTGCTCATTCGTTATCTCCCATATTAACCTTTTTTTTTTTGAATGATTTCAGTACATTTTCTCCAAGACAAATCTGAATGTGTGCTAGGGATAATTTACTCTAGAAACTACTGCCAATAAAACTGCACTTGATTTGGTTCCTGTCAGTCTGTTCTATCACCCAGCGTTATTCAACTCCTTCACACCCCTTCATATCCCAAGGCATAAAATACATGTACCCTGTTTCATACTGCAAGAACAATTTGGTGGTCACACAGAATTCACAGCATTTCAGATATCTTGAGCTGAAAAAAAAAGCAGCATAAAAGCACTTCTCATTCATTTAGCATTTTAGTTCCTTTTGTGGATTACAGGATATGTAGAAGTATTAGAAGGGACAAAAGAAAAACAGAGGTTCCCAAATGCCAAGGATTTTGGAGTACGTGAGCACTAGAGTGCAATGAAGAGACCGGCTGAGTAGTTAGACAGGGAAGATGCTGAGCTGCTAATAGAGGAAACTGAGCAGGCCACCGCTCTTTACTACACTGGATGTGTTGACTGCACAACCAAAAGTAATGCACGTGAGGAAACGTGAGAAGCCCCAAGTGTTTATGAAGATAGTTCACTTGTAGAATTCACACAAGCCAGTGGGATTCTCTGTCAGTGCATGATCATCACACATTTGTGCAATCCTTCCAAGTCTGCCTGGAAACTGGAGCCATTTCTGCTGCCACACATCTCTACTATTTGCAGGTCATCCAAGCAGGAATCCAAAATGTGTCTCAGTTCTTCTCTAGAAAGACATAGAGGTATAGCAGCAGCAGCACCTTCTTCTGAGCCCCTGTTTAATTACCTCCATGCAAGACTTCTTAAGTTTTACCCGTTGTGGTTTCATCAATAATAATACTTGTAAAACATCCTCTCAAAATTCCTAAATAAGTCTTAAATAAAAAGGGGAAGTTGTAGTAATTTTGTAGCTCATATCACTAATTTTAGGCCCTGGGACTGCCTTCTCTGTTGTGTAATTAGACTTCCCTCTGGTTTTATATTTAAAAACAAGTAAAAAATGACTTAGAAATAGATACCTTCTATTCTAGTGGCTATTTCTGGAATGGTAGATCCCACCTTGCCAGAGAACTGAGCAAAGAGAAGACAGCCTGCAGGGGCAGAAAAGGCAGCACTCTGGAAACATTCTGCTCCCTCCCGCATTTCTTGGCACTTAGAATCATAGAATCATTTAGGTTGGAAAAGACCTTTGAGAACATCAAGTCCAACCGTTAACCCAGGACTGCCAAGTCCATCACTAAACCATGTCCCTAAGCACCTCATCTACGCATTTTTTAAACACTTTCAGCTATGGTGATTCCACTACCTCTCTGGGCAGCCTGTCCCAATGTTTCACCACCCTTTCAGAGAAAAAAATTTTCCTAATATCCAATCTAAACCTCTCCTGGCACAACTTGAGGCTATTTCCTCTTATCCTATGGCTTGTTAGCTGGGAGAAGAGACTGACCACCACCTACCTACAACCTCCTTTCAGGTAGTTGTAGAGAGTGATAAGGTCTCCCCTGAGCCTCCTCCTCTCCAGATTAAACAACCCCAGTTCCCTCAGCTGCTCCTCCTAAGACTTGTACTCCAGACCCTTCACCAGCTTTGTTGCCCTTCTCTGGACACGCTCCAGCACCTATATGTCCCTCTTGCAGTGGGGGGCCCAAACTTGAACACAGGTTGTGGTTTTTTTGAGGTGCGGCCTCACCAGTGCCAAGTACAGGGGGACGATCACTTCCCTAGTTCTGCTGGCCACACTGTTTCTGACACAAGCCAGGATGCTGTTGGCCTTCTTGGCCTCCTGGGCACACTGCTGGCTCGTGTTCAGCCGGCTGTCAACCAGCACCTCCAGGTCCTTTCCCACCAGGCAGCTTTCCAGCCACTCTGCCCCCAGCCTGTAGCGCTGCGTGGGGTTGCTGTGACCCAAGTGCAGGACCCGGCACTGAGCCTTGTTGAACCTCATACAACTGGCCTTGGGCCATCGATCCAGGCTGTCCAGATCCCTCTGCAGAGCCTCCCTGCCCTCCAGCAGATCAACACTCCCCTTGCAACTTGGTGTCATCTGCAAATTTACTGAGGGTGCGCTTGATTCCCTACTCCAGATCTTAATAAAGATATTAAAAAGAACTGGCCCCAATACTGAGCCCTGGGGAACACCACTTGTGACTTGTCGCCAGCCAGATGTAACTCCATTTACTACCATTCTTTGGGTTCAGCCATCCAGCCAGCTTTTAAACCAATGTAGGGTACACCTGTCCAAGCCATGGGCAACCAGCTTCTCCAGAAGAGTGCTGTGGGACACAGTGTCAAAGGCTTTACTAAGGTCCAGGTAGACAACATCCACAGCCTTTCCCTCATCTGCTAGGCAGGTCACCTTGTAGAATGAGGTCAGGTTAGTCAACTTGGCGTAAGACCTGTCACAACAGGGCAGCCACAACACAACACTCACTGACAGACGGGCAAAGGTCTATCCCAGCTAAATGTAGACATTGAGTCAGGCTGTTGATTTAGGGTTGTAGTTGTTTCTGTAGTCTATGTAAAGAAAAATGATGTTTCAAGAGGAGGATTCAGTTCATTTAAGTTCTAAATCACTTTCTGGAACTGTACATTTATCTCCACGGCTTAAGGAACATTGCCCTAAATAAGGTATGTCAGCTGAGTACTGAATTTAAATGGGATGAATGTGGGCCAAAACCCCCATCTGCATTAAGTAGTTGGGCCAATATTTTAGCTCATCTCCTTCTTCATGAACTGATGCACTGGGACATTTTGGGGCATCAAATTGATGGTACAAAGGCATGTATATATCTGCACAGGACCTCCCAGCCTCTCTTATCATAGGAGGTCTGCATGGTTTCTGCTGCTGGCCAGAAAAGAACAGTCTTCCCTAAGTAAATAATTGCAAGAAGTAGAAGCAGGAAGCAACAGAGGCAATGGTTTCACAGAAGGCCACAGAATCATATAAAAGAAAGCTAATCTCTGCAAAAAACCTGTATAAAATATTAATATAAATAATATAAAACTGTATCAAATAAAAATTCACGAACACTTGCTTCCCTACATGCAGCCTCCATCTCAGTTTGACAGGACTGCAAACCCTCATTGAGTTCACTGTGCATAAAACTGAGCAACTAAAACATTCCCCAATTAAATCCCATTTTCCATGAATGATGAGGGGGAAAAAAAGCATCCACAGCGATTACTTTAAAAGAGAAACAAAGAGAAACAGTCTGGAAAAACAGATTTTTAACAAGTTAAGGACATACTGTACTGTGACCAATTACCAACTTACAATTAAGGCACCGTCTCTGCAACAACAAGCAGAATGGGAATCTTCCTGAGCAAGGAGACCTGTTTACACCTTTTCTTACTCACAGTCAGCTTTTTCTTGTGATTGTGTATTTTTTTATGGTTCAATATTTACAAAAAGACTGCAAAATTAAAAGAGATCCCACAGTTACAGAAGACAACATAATTATAAGGGTCAACTTGATAAGACATATAATCTTTAGAAACCTGGAGGTTTGCCTAATAAAATATTTATATCAGTCACTGTTGGACACCAAGTGAGAGCAATGGAAATGAATTCCACAGGACTAACTTTTCAGTACATGTGAAAATGTCAGAGAAATGTCGTATTTGGGAAGATTTTCAGAGGAAGCCAGTATTTTTCTGTTTTTCTTCCTTACTTGACATAATAGCAAATTGTTAGCAATCTCTTTGAGACATATTGATTTATTTCTTATTTTACTGTCAAAGGATTTTTTTATATACTCCACATATTTGCCGTTGATCATAAATTTGTATAAAACAAGTCAGCCCCTATCAGTTTAAGATACATATTCTCAGCTACAAAATAAACCTCAATGTGCACAGTGGAAAACACTTATTTTTGTGCAACCATGGGACAGTTGCAACAGAAACAGAATAATGGGATTGTACATTTAAACTTTATGCTTTAGTGAAATATAAGGATCTGCTTTCAAATTTAGATTTTTAATTTAATCATATATACATATCTTTAAAATATCTTGAGACCAACTCACCAAAACTGGAAATACTAATAGAAAGATGAATGAAAAGAAAGATAAAAATTGCAAGTCTAATAAAAAAACATGGGTGGAAAGAAACAAAGACAGATCCTGGGGTTCTGGATGTATTGGTACCAAGCATGGACCTGAGAATAGATCATTCTTAGGAAAAGGCAAGGAAGAAACAACCAATTTGCTGTGAATCTAGTCAGAAGCTATTTCTAAAAACTGTATCAGAGGAACCAAACATCAGGTTGTAAAATTGCATTGTAAAACGCTTGATGCAGCAGTACCTAATATAGCAACATTTTCTTGCAATGTTACTATGGCACTGAAGGCAAACAGGAGCTTCTGTTCATTTGAAGTGTGGTAGCAGAAACCCAGTTTTGGGGTCTACTTCTGAAAAGCCAGACTTCCAGGTGCATGAGATATATTGGAAGAAAGTATGAAGAGATTACTGAAAAGAATAGTTGATAGAGAGCTTGTTGTGAAGTGATGCAATGAAACACAAGGGTGATTTGAAAACAATGTTGGGTTTGTAAGGATTTTAAAGACTGAGGGCAGGATCTTGGTTTTCATAGGAGATATCTCCGGAGTCAGAGGCAGGTAGCATGATGAATGATAAAAAGATCGCTTTTAGCAGATATTTCTGAATGGTCTAAACAGAAGCAAAGGAGTTGTTTGGATGAAAAGACAAGAATTTCACAGGTGGGAGAAGAAGAATGGGGCTCCCAGACTTTCGTTCTGCAGTGGAACACTGTGAGTGATGTGGTGCGATAAGGGATATTAGAGATAAAACCATATAGATCTTCACCTCTTTCATGCATGTGTCTGTGTGTTTGTTTTTAAGACATACTGTCCTAGAGTAGCACAGACCCATTAGTATCCAGGCTTGAATTTTTGCAGAAGTCTGTTCTGTAACCTGTTTTGTGCTGAGACAAAAGAAAAAAGCAATCAGTGATGAGAAAAGAGAGAATCAGCCAGCTTGGAGACTAACAAGTGTCACTGCTGAGCCTCTTTCTGGGTGGTAGGAATTATAGTGCACTTCTCTTCCGGTATGTTTTGAAATATAATTGCAAATTAATTACCATGTGACAATAAACAAACAGCGACAGTACACAGCATATTTCCTACACAGAGCTTTATTCCGTCTCTCTAGTACTCCAAACAGGTGTTCAGTGTTACCTACAGCTAGAATTGGGGCTACAAATCAGCATGAGATTCATCAAAACGGATCCCTGCCACTTCACACTATTACTCCAGCAGATATAATTCATACTGCTCAGCAGTGGAAGCATTATATGCACCTTCCCCCAGCCTCTTTCTCCCTCCTTGCAAAAATGTCAAGAGAGACAGAGAGAGAATATCGAAGGATATCCTGAGTGTCAATGAAATATCCCACAGTGCTGAAGACGGAGAAAACATTGGCAAGCTGCTTTAATAAGGGAACTGCCATGCCATATCCAGGCCATAAAAAGAGGGAGCAAAACTATGGGGAGAGGGGAAGATAGGAGAAAAAAGGGAGATTACATATACTGGCTACAAGATTTAGGTACAAGTACTTGGGAATCATGTGATGGTCCATAAGCTGTTTATCTGGAGCTTGAACTGTACCAACATTTCAAGACTCATGGTCAAATAGTTACAGGGGGTGCTAAAGAGCTCTTTAAGGACATAGCATGTTTGAAGCTAAATCACAAAAATAGTATTTTATTTTATTTTAACAGAGACACAGTCAGGTTGTGCTAGTTTAGTTCCATATATATGGATTTATATTCCATACTGATCTGCATGTGCTGACTGTTGTGTAGGCAAGTTCCACCTGCAGGAAATCACGATATAAGTCCAAATGGAAAAATTAATCCAGCTGTCCTGCCCTGGAGCCTTGGAGGAGTTTGATTCAGCCCAGTGGGTTTTTCTTCTTGCTGTAGGGAACTTCCACATGACTTTGCAGATCCCATCACTCAGATGCTGCCTGAAACATCTGACCTACTATGACAGACCGTTTTCTCTTCTGTGCTTGACTTTTGGTCCCTGTCAGTCTCAGCTGTACTACTGCAATGGCTGGAAAGTCTCATGCCCCCAGAAGAGTCACTGAGATAATTTCTTATGGAAATCAGTGAGATATTCTTTATCTTTAAGAAGGCTGTGGTTAGGGACCACCTCAGGTGAGACTCTCTGGCTATCAGTTTCCATCTCCTGAACCAGAGATTAAGAAGGATGCAGGAAGGCATCCATCTCTAAAAATATGGTCTCCTAAAAATTCTGGGGCTCTCACCAGTCTGATGTCAACCCCAGAGATGCTTTGGAGATAGTTCTGCCTCTATTCCTCTGCCATTTTTTTTTCAGAGAAGGAAGGTGATAATGGTCCAGTTCGTACTTGTCTCAATGCCACTGTAGCATAGCCCCTCCTTTCCATCAATTTTAAAGTCCACTTTTATCCTAGTTTAAGTTCCTTTTAAATTTCTAAAAGAGAGAAAAAGTGACATCACAGGTTCATGTTATTCACACTGATCCCTGCAGCCCTTTTGTATTGGTGTTATATATGTGCACCTAAGAGAGGTGTAGTGGAGCCCTGCTCCTTTTCCAGGTTGTCCAGAAAGTAGGTGGGCAATTTTCATTTGACCAAACTACCCTCCACAATCCTATTTCAGCACCATTCCTGTTCAGCACAGGTATATGATGCAGCAACAAGGGAGGAGCCTTCCAGCTCCTTGCAAAAACACTGAGAGAGACTGTAAGAGGAGACCCTGACTGTCACTAAAATAGCCAGGGGTGCTGAAGACAGGGAAACAGTGGCAAGCTGTTCTGGTCTGGGGCCCTGTGCCTTCAGCTGTACATCTTGGTGAAGTAAGATGGCTTCAGTGCTATGAACAGGTTTTTAGTGCATAGATGGAAGCTGTGATTGGGACAAATGAATATTTTTAATCTGCATGTAGCAAAGAGAGTAACGCTTTTCTTTCAGATGTAGACTCATTGCCATTAGCCATAGATTTGCCAGTTTAAGTTTATTAAAACGTGTTGTATGCAGCTACGCTCTAAGATCTGTATTTTAAAGTAAGCTTAATGCTGATGTTTTATGCTATGGGATTATTTTTACAAATAAGTCTGACGTGATTGTATCTTATTCTGCAATATCATCTCTATATAGCACTGTTGATTGCAGGCTGATGGAGAGGTTTGAACCAAAACATTCAAACCTGCATACCTAAATTTGAGACCCTTAATCTATATTTAAAGTACCTAGGATTAAATGGCCTGATTTTCAGATGTGCTGAGCATTCACAGATGTTTCAAATGCCAGTGGGAGTGAGCATTAACATGCATACAGTAAACTGGTTGCAGCCACAGTGTTGATGTGGAGACTGCATCCCTGCCACACATCACAGAGATGGTACCAGTCTTGGAGAGATTAACAGCAGACAAGGGAATAAGAGAGGGTGCCTGTCTGCCTCCTGCCCTTTCCCAGTAATCTGTCCCTTCACAAAGACAGAAGCAAATTTATAGCATTTCCACTTCATGCTGTGGTATTCATGCTTACACAGTACATTTGTTTTTACCAATTTTGGTACTGCTCTGTTAGTGGCTTACATCTGAGTTTCTGCATGCAGTGGAGTACGACTGTGCCAGGTGACTCACGGTTCCTCAGAGACAAGCTCTAGTCATTGCAGCAAGGAGTCCCCAAGAAACTTCACCTATGTTCTCAAATACAGGGAAATCAAATCCCCATTTTAATATCAGCACTCTCAGCAATCCTGAGGTAACACATAAATCATTTCTCTCTGTTTCCTAATCTATGAAGAAAGATTAATAGCATTTTGGCCAACAAATATGCTTCAAGGGTACGTTAGCTTACTGGTTAGACTCTCAGCTGGTGTGTGTCAGTATAATTACATGGTTTTGTGCATCAGTGAACATAGACTGGGAAAATCAAATATTCCCAAATTTTCTATACCTTTATGATCTACCTAACAGCATAAAGCAATGGCAACTAGATGTGTGTTTCCCTCTTTATGAGAGAAAAAGTGATCCAGGATACAAGGTGGAGACTTATGTTTTAAACTAGTTGGAGAGAAGGATGAAATCCTTTCAGTCCTTTAAGAACTGGTGCATCCTTGCCCATCATTTCCCAGTTTAAAAATGATTGAATAATTGACATGAGCATCAAAAGAACCTGTGAACTTCAGCAGAACAGCTGTTTGAAGGTTACATTTTCTTTTGAGAAGGAAAACAAATATAAATAGAGTCATATAACCTTTTCCTTTCCATGTGTCTATGTACTTGTCTGTGTGAATCTAAAAGATTGGGCACAAAAAGATCAACTAGCTCCTGTATAAAATTATTTTGAAAAAGAGATTAAGAGCAACTTCACAAATTAAGTCCGTGCAAGGTTATGATTTGAACAAAAAATAACAAATAACAGTTTCCTACTGTCTGGGTTGTTTTTTGTTTTTGTTTTTGTTTTTGTTTTGGTTTTTTTTGGCTGAGAAAGAAAAGACAGTCTCTTGCTTACAGAAAAACATGATACTCAGCTTCTTCAGATATATTACAGCCACAAAAACGATTTTAACTATTCATTTCAATTAGATTCTACAGTGTAGAATAAATTGTAGTGTCTGGAGTTATGCAGACTTCAGGCTCTTGAGTGGGAAGCAGAAATAAATGAAGTTTCAGACTAAAATGTTCGCCACAACTATCTCAAGCTTGACACAAGAAAAGCTGCTTCTCCTATTACTACAAGTCAATACATAGCAGTACAATATAAGTGTCTTCCATTTTCCCCTATTTCACGCTAGATTTGTCTGATAGATGAGTGTACTTAAGTAAATAGCACATGCAATTTTAATAGGACAGGTGCTCTGAATGTACAGGGAAGGTCATTCCTATTATTTCAATTAACAGCATAAGCTACAAAAACACATGAGGGTGAATTAATTTAAAGCTTCAATTTAATGCTACTAGTAAGGACATCCTTAGGCCTCTTGGTTGTCTTGACAACTCCTGCATCCCAGCCTGCAGAAGCCAATCTCTGCTGTTCCCTTTCTCAGCATACAAACAGTTCAGATAGTACATTAGCAAAGAATATGATGCCCATGTAAATGTTGAAATATTTTTGTTGCCATAGAGATATGAAGAATGGCAAAAATACAGGAGCACTTGACATACTCCAAGGCAGACTTTTAATTAAAAAAAGCCTCAAATGACAATGCCAAGATGGCTGAACATACCATAGTGCTTTTATGCTAACCTACTGCATACAAAATCTGAGTCCAAATAATATATTTGCTGCTGAGAGGTCTAAGAATCACAGATAAATGGTAAATTAAGAGACCCAGAATTTTCAAAAGGTGAAATAATCATGGGGGCTTTTAATTAACCATTAGAAAAGAACCTGTTTAAAAATGGTAGACAATTCATTACTATACTGTGATTTTAAATACATTCAGAGAAACAAATGTCACAAATATTCATGAACAATATCCAAGCTGGGAAACAACAGTAATTAAAGTGTCTTGTAAATGATGCGACTAGGCAAAACAACCTTGTATCCAGTGAGGATCAGTATTTCAGCTCTACATCTATTTTAAATATATGTTCAGTTCCACACCTATACTTGCAAACTTGCATGTGAGCAGAAGTCACACCAAAGTCAGGTGAGTCATGGCAAGTAATCAGTTCAGCATCTACATTTTGAACATGCCAGGAATGACTTAAGCTCAGTGTTCTTTTACCTGATGAGACAAAAAACTAGGCCTGATAAAGGGTAATAAATTATCATCCTATTCACTGACTTTTTGTGCTCCTCTTCAGCTCCACTAATGCCTTTAAAATATTTGACTTTACAGGCAAAGTAGAAGTGGGGAACAGGACTGCTCTGATGAATCCCCAACAAAAGAGGGACCATTTTGACATATGATCAGCAGGCACAGAAACCCAAGAGGTTAGAAAAGTGTATGCTTAATTAATGCTGCTGCCATTTTGTATAGAGCCATTTGACTTCAAACTTGCCATAGAGATGTCTTATTTACACTAAAGACATGCATAGGTTGGCCTGAATCCAAATAAATATTTTATGCACTTAGTGTAAGACTGGAATTCAGTTCTAGGTGAAATACAAAGTTTTAACTTACAGCATATTTTAGCTGCCCTTATTCATTGTGTTTGGGAATTTTTCTCCCTCTCCTAAAGTTTGCAGATGGGTTCATGTTCTAATTCTGATCTGTGTAGCTTATGAAGACACATACTATAAAACATGTTCATGCACAGGTCTATAACTGCTAAGATTAAGGCTGAATTTGTTTTCTTTCCCTATATTATCGCAAAGCAGCTGTTTAAAAGCAAAGCTCCAAGACAACTCTCCTAAAACATCTTCTCTGTTCATGAGTGGACCTTAGGGGTCTCTTACAAACATCTGCTTCACAAATTTGTGTTCAACATATCTCAGAAACTTAGCTGAATCACACCTTTCTGTAAGAATCACTTGGCCAGACTATTTTTTCCACCTCAGTAAATGGTATTTCATGTTATAATAGCTCTGTGTTATACACATATATGTAAATATAGCTAAAAATCTGTTTGTGTGATCTTCACATATATATGAAAAGTACTAGGAATTTGTCAGGGATTTTGCATATAAAACTTTTGTTTGTTTGTTTTCACTGGGTAACTGAAACAAGTCAAAAAGTAAAGGAAATTTTTTTATGGACATGTACCTGTCAGGAAAAAGAAAAACAGAACCCAAACCAGAAAATAGAGACAGACTGAAATGCAGATGTGCTCGTAGCTAGATGGGGAGCTGGAGGTCTCCAGCTGAGGGTTTCATGCAGATTTAGCTGATGAGGCTGCTGCCCCAAGCTGTCTACCCTTCTCCATACCAAACCCAGCCTCAGATGACAGTCAGCTTTAGCACAGTTTGCTAGAAAGTCTCCCCCTGTTTGACTCACGGAATATGCAAAGAGGAGCAGATACTCCAGGAATGCCAGCACAGCTGAGCACAAAGGCTCACAGGCTCTTCCCAGGCACAGGCACCAGACTGTGTTCCCAGTGACTCATACTTGTCTGTGTGAAACTGGAGTCAAGAGATGGATGAGATGTTTTTGCCTTTGAAATTAGTAAACATCCGTTCCTCTTGGGTGTAAACATTGCCAATCAGCTGTGCCTGGTCACATACACTACACTGAGGTAGCTTCCAATTAATACCTGTGTGTAGTGTAACGGGTTCATTTTAACTTAGGGTACCTTTAATGTTCTAAGTCTGGAGTAAACTTATGGCTGTCCTTCTTCTCACTGTCTGAGACTGCCCAAATCAGATAAGGTGATTGACTTAAAGCCCAGCTCCAAGGGTCCCTGTATTTCCCTATATATCTATTCCCTGTAAGGCTCCAAGACTGACACCTCAACTTCCCTGTTGCCCTCATGGAGACTAAGGTTTGCAGCATTCAGGGTGCCTTGGAAGCCTAAGTGATCCCTAGGACTTTTGTCCAGGGATGATGCCAGGAGGAGAACATACTTTCCTAAATAGCATTCGTTCCTGAAACCTGAAGAAAATCTTAGTGACAGCTAAATGGTTAGTATATAAACTCATTTTCCTTTGAGGTGTTCTGTATGCCTACATAGGAAACAGCCAGGTGCCTAAGGGGTACAAGAGCAGGAGGTTCATTTATCTCTGTAGCTCCTAGTTTGGTCACTTAGCTTAATACATAATGCTCATTTTATCGATCTCTGCTACGCAAGGGTCTTCTCAGATGGAAGGCAAGATGTCTTTTGGCACATCACCTCTGAATAAGTCAAGGATCAAGGGAATGAATTTTATGCCCCATGGAGAGAAGAAAAGCATACTGGTGACAATGGCAAATTGTCTCTGAACTTTCTTAAAGTAGCAAGTAAATGTGTTATTAAACTGGGCTTCCACTCAGCCAGTGTATCTGACACTCAGTACCACCATATTACCTGGCCCAGGCTGGCACAGAGAAGTATGATCAGTGCGTTATTGAGCGAGGCTGTGCAAGTGGACTTAGGTTTCAGTATAATTTTGTTTTTAAAAGAACCACAAAGGCAGAATTGCACAGGAATACATAATTCCAATTGACTGACAGATTTTGTTAGGGAAATGTGGTTTTATTTTGATTCAGAATAAGATTACACATTTTAGTGATTCTTAATGAAAGTAAATTGATACCACAAGCTGTGGGACAGACCTTCTAGCAATTTGTCTCCCAGCCTCACATCTAGGAAGCTCAGGCTGGGGAAGTGGCAGGGCTCTGTGATTGCAGTCTTTCCAGGAACCTGGCCTCCGTTTCCAGCCATCTCAAAGGACGGGTTTGATCTCAAAAGAACAGCAAATTCCAAAAAAAGAAGTATTTTGTCAGAATTTTTCGGCTACTTCTGTATATTTCTTTAATGAATAATTTCTTACAGTATTGACTACCTGTTGACTAGATTACATCATAAAGTAAAAGAAAGATACCCTTTTTTGGATATCATGTTTGCTGTTCATCTTTAGCACCATTCCCACAGCTAATTCACATGGTTATCCTTCACTGACTACCATTTTCCAAACTCTTATCTGCTTGGATAAGCCATTTTCTGAAATAAAGCTTCAGCATAAGAAATGTTGTCTTGATCTTTTAAAAAATTCCCTCTGTTAAATGCATTCAGATATTAGCCTCAACCAACCATTTTTTCCTGTGACTGTTGTAATCAAATCCTTGAGTCAGTCTTACAATACCTGCCAGATGTATTGCTCTTTAAGTATTATGTCCAAGTAATCCATGCTAATTTTACTCCTAGTCTTTAGTCGCAACATTTGGCCTCCAATTTTACTGTTCAACACTTATGTGTACAAATATTGGAAAGAGGATGCACAGAAGCCTGAGCCATGTTTATGTTGCACTTCTGCAAATTAACATGTAGATTTTTAAATGAAGAATGCAGTGCCAGGTACAAATGCTTAATGCATCTCTGAATATCCATTTTAGCTTGGCATTCACATGAAAAGCCACTTAGAATTGTTACACTTCAGTAATTCCCAATCAACTTACTGACAAAAAGATGGGTTAACAGGTCTAATTGGTCTTTCCATTTCAAATACCAGTAATGCAATGAACAGATTGTTCATAGTAATAATAATCAGTATAGTATTTATGACAAATCTCTCAATATGTTTGCATTAAGAGAGTCTAGAAATTGTTTTGAAAGGATGTGGCTAGAGGTAGGAGAGTTAAATTTATTAATTAAATTAATTTCAAGCTAGTTAGGCTGCTTCTTCCTTGTGTTTGGGTAGGAATTTGAATGAGAGATTTCTGGGCTGAATAAAAGGTAAGTTTACAACCCCCATGTGTGACGGCTTCAGCAAACTTGCCTGAGAGTCTTTCAGTGAACACTTCCTGCGATGGAACACTGTCTGGTCAGAATTTAATTGAGAATTGGTTTATTACTTTCTTTTAATAAAGAAAGCAGATTCCAGAGTCTGTGAAGATCTAGAATGGTAGATTTGAGCTACGAGGCTAAAGGCAGGCCAGTTCCTTATATGGAGTTTTCTCTCTTCACACTCAAAAGCTGTACTGAAAATGCTCAAGCACATTGAAAACAAATACAGTACACTGTCAACAGTGAAATCATTCACAATAAGATGAAGCGAAAATGTGTAATAGCTTATTTGTTGCAGGATGCGACGGGTAATTTCTTTAGCATGTTACAGAAATTAGAAAAGAAAAAACCAAACCTATCACACTGCCTCACTTATTTTCTTAACAAAGCAGAATTTGATGCCACGAGAAGCAGATAGAAGATGCTCTCTGTTTTGATTAGGGTGTAGATGGAAAAGCTACATAATTTAATACTTTATTCTGTTATTGATATTTTGCTGTATTTGTTAACTCCAAGTGTTCCCCTCACCAGTTTCAAGTAACCAATAGCAATTTCCCATTCTGACTTCTCCAGCCTTAGTGGTTGCGTTTGGATGATGACATTATTTTTTTCTCTGTCTTCATTGCCTGTATTCTCACCACCACTTTTTTCAAAGCTGCTTCATATCTTGCCACCATTCAAACTAATTATCTGTCTCAGCAGGTTGCAGTTACAACTAGGATGCTTTTACTGCTTCATAATATCTTTGGTGCTTCTTGTTTCTAACTCTCCTTTCATTTATCTATAAGCACTTCAAATGGCAGGGTTTATAGGGAGAGGTAATAATATTTATTAGCCTAACTGACACAGCTGAGAAACAAATGTTTCCAAGCCCATAAGCCATTTCTTGGGTCATTTTGACATATTAATACTCCTAATTTCTTTTCTTCCCAGAACTACACTTTCTGCCTTATTTTATATGCTGAACGAAATCAGAAAACTTTGAGCTAAGCCATAAGCCTGTGTTTTCTCAGTTCCCACCCATGATAAAATAGCTGATACCTTGCTGGAAACTTAACTATCAAGTGAAAGAATCTTCTAGAAACAAAGAAAATATTCCAGAAAATAGACTACTGGCAGCACCTAGGGAAGCGCTGGTGGGAAATGGATGCACAAACATACTGGCAACTTGTAAACAGAGTGCTGGAAGCAGGGATCCTGCTGACTGGAACTGGTGAACATAGCTTACAAATTAATGGTCTACTCAGAAGAGTAGAAGAAAATGCAAGGGAAAATGACAGTTAAGGGATAAATTTCAGAGAAAGGCAGAAAAGAATCAATGTCCATGTTTGCACACTTCAGAAGTTCGCTCAAAAGCTTTAGGAGCATTACTAAGGAGAAATTCTCATTTTTCCACTGATACCCAACATTCCCTAAGCCTGCAAAGTACCAGGACCTGACAGTTTTATACTGTGGCATGTTTCTACTGAGACAAGCTGGTTTATGTCAATTAAAATGGCCTCCCTGATGGCTTGGGATCAGAGTAAATAAGCTTTGCATTCAGAGATATAATCCCTCCTCTTCTCATTCTCCCCGCAATAAAGCAATGCTAATAACATTTAGTAAATGCCTATGGTGTAACCCTATGTTTGTTTTGTCTGCAATCTCAGATGACACAGGAACAATACACGTGGACCAAATCTTGACCTCCATTTCTGTTGACCTGCATAATTCACAGGTGACTTGGCTGCTGATCCCAAATGATACACAAACACACTATTGTGTGTCCTCATTCTGTGGATGATTAGGTGAGAAAGAGAGGGACAGACGAGACAATATATGATGTCATGGTACTGCAAGTCTATTTGGGATGGTCAGATTGCTCACAAGAGCACAGCCAATTCATTGTGCTGAACTTCTGTCACTCACGCAGGTTGTGAAGCAAAGTCCTATTATCTCCCATGCCATGCAGCTAAGAGATGGCACGCTGCTCTCAGGCAGGGATTGTGCATATGCACAGCAAGATGGGTTTACAGAGTATCTCTAGAGATAGAGCCCTCTGCAGATGATGTGCCACAACATACTTCTAGGAAGAATAAAAGACTCACAGCTGATACAATAGCTTGAGAAATTACTATATTCAAGACCAAAAGAAGCTGAACTGCATAATGTCAAGGAAAGGAAAGCAGAGAAGAGCTGGGTTGCTGAGGACAGAAAAAAATAAAGGCTTAATCATCCAGGAAGATTGAAAATCATATCATGAGCTGTCTCATGAATGCCTCAAGTTTGCACCACCTTGTACGCAACTCTACTCTTGTCTGCAGTTGCAGCCATAGGAGGCAAAGTCACGTGTCACTAATGCACGTTACAGCTTCCAGGGTAATTTGGCAGGTGTTCGGGCATGCATGGTGGGGAGTGGTTTAAAGTGCCTGTACAGGAGGCAGGTGTGCTTGCACTCCTTCATCTGCTTTGCCCCAAACTACCCTTTATTGTATAGACATCCATGCAACTGTGGAAATGACAATCTGAACCCAGCAGCCTCAGCATCTCCCAGAGCTGAGGCTGGAGCAAGGCACTTCCATCCTCCCTTCAGCTTCAGAAATGTCATCTTTTGGCCTGATTTTCAGAGGTGACTAGTGATTTTGATCACTGCACTGATCTACCAAAGGACAAATGCCCTGCAATTTCCAAAGAATAGACTGGTTTAAATCATCTAATATCTTTTGAAATTTTAGGCCACATGACTTGCCTAAATTGACACTTACGCAGGTGTGTGTGTACAGGGATGAGGGAGGAGGAATTAATGTATTTGTGAGAGGATGCATTTGTCCATTCCTGAAATGGAACATGAAAACTGTCTGATTAAAAATAGAAGACTATTCATCTACCACTAAAAATAACATTAGACTACCTCTTCCTCATGCAGCCACGCAGGGTACTAGGCAAGCTGAGCTGAGGCAAATTAAATTAGAAATAAGAAAATGGAGCTAAAAAAGAAAAATATCCGGACAGAAATAAGGTCACAAAGAAAAAGGTTCCTCAGGTGTTTATGTAGAAATGCTGGAAGCAATGTAAAGATAGCAAGGGACCTCCTGTAACTGCACATAAAGGGATTTTACTTTATGGGTGAATGAAGCAGAATGATTTAAAACCTTAGAGGAAAAGGACACATAAGAAGAGAACACAATATTGAGGCA
The DNA here is from genome assembly GCA_035590275.1 of Ibycter americanus. NCBI lineage: Eukaryota > Metazoa > Chordata > Aves > Falconiformes > Falconidae > Ibycter > Ibycter americanus. The sequence goes on along the minus strand of JAVJGI010000014.1, from coordinate 63,750,064 downwards.
GAAATTGTTGAATGTCTAAGGTTTTTGACCCACTGTCACTCACCAAGAAATAGTAAAAAAAAAAAAAAGAAGTTGAATTGAATCATACATGGACAAAATACCACTGCTCTTCACAGACCTGATATTGGCTGAATGTCACTCAAACAAATCTTGGCTCAAGAATGTTAGTTTAAAAATTCCTATGAAAAATATAATGAACACATTCACACTTTTTATGGGAACTTCACCTTCCTACCTTCCTATTTATGAAATGTAAGAAGAAATAGAAGATATCTGAAGAAAGACAAACACTTCATCTAATTTTGTTTGGAAAAGTAGAGGAGACACTTTCCCTCTTAAACTGTCTCTGGGTTTTGGAATATAGGGTCTTCTCCTACCCCAAGTAGTTACAAGGAAAAAATAATCACAACTTTCTTTTTTGGTATCTTCCTTATCACTCTTCTTCGCAATCTGGGAAGATAGGTTTAGAAGAACAATTGTCTTTCTAGTTCTTTCTAGCAGGGAAAATTAGATCTATATATATATATCCAGAAGTGCTAATTCAAAGGCATTTGGATTAGTTCTGTATTTCTTATAAACAGGGTCAATGCAAAAGAAAGACAAAACCAAAAACAGGTACCAGCAAGAAAGAAAATGTAAGTTTCCCCCATAACTACAAATGCTTGAAACACTACAAAAACAGCAATGAAGCTCAAACAGCAGCACATGAGAGAGTTTCAGTGAATGTTGAAAATACTACAATTTTGCAAGGAAAGAAACCATAGGAAATATTAACAGCAAAGTGTTAAAAAGGCTAGCAGTCTAGTATGTCTCCTCACTGGTAGGCCAAATATTCCCTTCTGATGTTTTAGAGGGGGAAGCTTTTTGTTACCCACAGAAATAACCTTTTAATATGTATATTCCTTTCATAAAGAAGACAACTTTCTATAGAAGCTGCAGACCAACAGGGCTGCCATAGGTTTAGGGCAATATGATGAACAGGTTTTTTATTACTTGTAGTGCCTGGGGCTTTGAATGAGATGGATTTATACATCTCAAAGATTCTTGTTCACACACACACAGAAAAAGGCAGTATAAAGGTATAAAAATGGGCTGGGGAACATTCTAGCACTTTTTCCCTCCTGAGTCATGCCTGGAGTCAGACAAATTCCTTGCAGACATTGGAGAAGACTGAAAAGCAGCTGGTTCTCCATGTAACATCCCATATCACAGAAGCAGAAGTGGATATCCTCCTAGATTACAAGAAATGCAAGAACCTTGAGACAAAAGAGAACATGCCGTAACAAAGTTCAAATAGTCTGCAGACTCCAAGAACAGTATTCACAAAAGTTAGAGCCTTTTCACCCATTCATCTATCTGTATGTGTGGTAAATAAGAAAGACAGTAGATAAATAGGAAAAACTTATTGAGGAAATTGAACAAAGCATCCTGTGTTTCCATTTTGCAAAATTTTCAGAGCTTAAAGAAAAAAAGCAAGATATTTTCCCCATTTCATCAAGTTTTGTTATTTCACCTTCATTTTTGAAACCTTTACAACCTTTTTGACATTTTCAAATATATATTTGTGCATAAATCCAAACACCCACTTTGCATTTAAAATTGTACATTTAAACTAAAACAAAATCAGAGGAAATTTAGGAGTGAATGCAGACACCATTGCTTCCAACAGAGGAAACAGTATTTGAGCCTAAATTAGTGTTTAGAACTATAACCCAGTAATGCTGCAATAAATTCATCTCAGTCTAAGAACAAAAATAAAATCTCAGTATTATTTTACATATACCTCTGTATGCAAATGCACACACAGAAAAGCATAAGTTTACCCATACTTAAAACTACATTGTAAAACAATTATACCTGTATTAAATTTGCCCTGGAAGAGGTTGTCCAGAGACACTGAGGAATATCTTTAGAAATATTCAAAACCCATCTGGACATGGTTCTGGGCAACCTGCTGTAGCTGACCCTGCGTGAGAAGGGGGGTTGTGCTGGATGACCCCTAGAGATGCCCTCCAACCTCAACCCTTCTGTGATTCTGTAAATCCCCTGGGTTTCATTCATTATTCTCATGTCCAATATTATTCACCATTTGAAATTCTAAAGCCATGGGGTTCAAATCATCATCAAAATGTAAAGACATTTTTTAATTCTCTTAGTAGGACACTTTTGGAAGTATCAACTACATGCACAGATTGCTGTTGGAAATCTTAATCACTATAGGAAAAGGAAAAGGATCCCTTTTTAAAAGGGATCTGAGCTGAGAATAAACTGGAAACTGAATTGGTCCACAGTACATTTTAACTCAGTGCTAAAAGCTAGATTTTAATCGATTAGCTCCAGTATGTTATCAGTAAAAAGCATGGCAGACAGCCAGTATGCCTCAGATTTAGATTTTACGGTGTTTTTTTGTAGGATTGTGTAGAACTCAGTGTATAAAATATCTTTCTCCTTGTGAAAACTTCTTGAGGCAATAATTAAGAACAATAATAATATAAAATGTTATAACTCAGGATGCTTTTCCTCTTAGGCCTGGTTCCTACAGGTTTTGAAGGTCATAGCAAAATTTCAACTTCAGTCACACATAACCAGGCACTTTGCTTGTGAATAAATACATTAGAGCTGACATCGTCCCATTTTAGCATATTTTTGTATCTTGAAATTGAGAAAGCCTGTCTGTATTTAGCAGGCATGCTTCCATAACTAGTATTACTAGAATAAATTTTTGAAGAATATCACTTTGTGTTTATGAAATACAACCATCTTCTAGTTTCCGCTGGGGCCTTGAGATAATCACTAATATAGTCAAACTAAGCACAAACACAAATGCCACCCTACCTCTACTGGAGAAAGATTAACATGTCAGCGTTCATTAACTCTGTTCTCAAAGGAGCATGTCCATTTTTATTGGCACACAGAGCAGCTAGGATAACAAACAAAATAATGTTCTATGAATACCATCAGGAGTTCACCACACCATATCAACTAATGTTACAATCCAATCCATGGATTAAAAACCAAGATGCTGCTTGTAAGAATAATTTTTAGCTCATTCTGTATATCATTGTATTTCCCAATCTGGCACCGTGAACCATAAATAATCCTATCATTTATTAATTACATTTTCTAAACTAGTCAAGAAGAATCCTGCAGTGTGAAGCAGCAGATCATGAATAAATGGTTCATTGAAAAGCAACTCTTATTGCCAAGTAGTTGTAAATTAGGGTTGTGATAATTACGTACTTTAACCTTTTTAAACAGGTTCTTCTAAAAAGCTCTAGGATGGATGTTTTGTTATAACAACTCTGACCTCCAGCACACAACAACACAATTAGTTTCACATTATGACAAAGGGATGCTCTGATTAAAAATCTAGTACATTACCTTATGTTATAAAACATCCAAACAGCAGGTTTGTATATATCTGTATACATATACACACACATATACAGGTATGCATATAACACCTAAAATGTGTACCAAATACAGCTATAGAAAACACAATGGGCAGCTGAACGGCAACAGTGTTGGTGTAGCCAAGGTAGTACCTTACTAAATAAACTGTGAGAGTGATACCTTTACAGAAGTAACCCATAGAATCATAATAACCCATAGAATCATAGAATCATTTACCAAGTGTTGCCCCTTGCACTGCTGATCATATAAGTTGTGATTATTCAGTAAGTAGCGGCCCAGTGAGTGAGATTTGTAAGGGGGAGCGGTTGGTGCAGGGGACCTGAAGTCTGCACTCTTCAGGTGGTTTTGTTTCAGATTGACTTTGCTCTGTTCCTAGGGGCAACATGCCTATCAGTGGTCGGAGCGCATTAGGTGGCCTCCCAGAATGCATCTTCCAGCTTAATTTCAACCAAAAAGAATCAAAATCACATGCTAGGAGACTGCGCTGCAATGGCACCTGGAGTGCATTATATGGAGTCTATAGGGTGATGGTTTCAAACGTACACTCCTGAGCCAAAATAAAATGCAGCTCCTCTGTGCCAGCAAGACAAGATCACACACCAGTCCAGAGGCAGCGTAGCCATGCTCGTCTAGATAAAGCTGCTAAAATGTCTGCACCACTCTGAACCTGGAATTGCCTTATGTACACCAGCATGTGGCTGGCTGTACCTACCCCCTTACTGCTCTGGTGGTAATGGGACCATGCACTGCCACAAGCTAGCCGGGCTAGCAGTGGAGCTTTAGAAGACCACAAAAGGACAGTGACAAAAGAAAATTTAGCTCTTAGTGTGCTTTCCTTGGTGGTAGTTAGACTCATCACCCTTCTGTTTCACCATAGCGGGACTGGTGCCGATGGAAAGAAAACTGGTGACCACCTGCCCTAGCAAGAAAATAGCTAGCATTTGCGTACAGGACCTTTGCTATTGGTGGCAATAATTATTTCTCATTTAAATAGTGGAATTGCAATGAGTTTCAATCAATCCGTTTAGGATCAGTGAAGAATTTAGGAGGTAAATTTGGGTTATCAGCAAACAGTCCTAGTTACCCCAGCATGTAGGCTAACAGCCAGCACAATAACAAAACAAGGTTTCTGCCACTGAAAACCATACAAGATGAACTGGAAAGTCATAAAACAGTGTAAACAATAAATACACCACCACCCCCCACCCCCACCCCCAAATTAACTCCAAAACTATGACTTCAAATCCTCTCAAATTTCATCTCTGTCCAAGTATCACTAGCCTTTTTGCCACATGGAAGGTCTTCATTTTGGACTCACCCACTTGGCTTCTGTTTCCCATGTCATTTTAGATTAAAAAATCTGAGTCATGGACACCACTCTAGAACCCTCTTCCAAGAGTCTCACTGATCTCTAATAATCTCTTTTCCCTGGCATTTGCTAGAACAGTGGGTTTAGCCTACGACTGTGGTGCCATCACCCATTTGGAAAATTTCTCCCCTCTTCTAGTCATGTCAAATTAACCCCTTTTTATAGCAGCTGTCATCTCCTTCTTCCAATCTGTTACTTAGCCAACTGATACCTGTCAAGGTACAACTCATAGTTTTACTGTTACAGTATTTCAGCACTTCTTTAATGTACAGGAACAGGAAAGTCATAATCTGTACATTCCCTTCTTCACAGAAATAATAGAATCAAAATCCATTGAAAGCAGTGAGTTTGCCAGTCAGTGATGGAAGTGGCAAAATGTTACTGTTTGGGAAAGAAGTACCATACTCCCAACTACTGAAAATATGGCCTGTGCTTAGGCATATTCTTTCTGCTCGACTAAAATGTATTGAGAGCAGGATGTCTTGCTGGAGGAAATGCCTACCCTAGGAGCAAAAGGCAATTCCCATGGACACCTTTGAATAACCAGGGTAGGTGTTCTGAAGTGTATTTTGAAGTCAGTGGGGAGTTAGTTCTTTCTGAACTAGGGATGAAATGATGTGCCCTGAGCAAAAATAACTTCTGTACATGCAGTGTAGTTGTACCAGGCCTTGTGTTCAAACCAAGCAACTCAGACCATACCTTGCTATTTTAATGTGGGCAGAGGTACCAGATGGCTCCATGGAGGCACGTTTGCCCCTGCTTCGTTGCTGCTTACGGCTGCCTCAGATCCATTTATGCCACTTTCTTTTTATTTTTCTAATACTGAATTTCCAGTGGTGTTTACACTCCAGCCAAAATTTGATGAAATGCAGTAGCAAAGGATGGATTTCCTGAGTACGATGGCTTCCCCTTGGCCATGCTACAGCGTGAAAACCTGAGGCACAAACCCCATCTAGTTATAGCAAAGATAGATATTTACTATAAGAGCCACCTGAGTACCCTAGAACACAAAAGAATATAAAAAACACAAAAGAGGCGTGCTGCTTCAAAACTACTTACTGACATAGAAACAATTAAAAAAGCAGATGTGCTTTTTACAAGGGGTAGAGCCCAAAGCAGGTAATAGAAGAATGTGAGATTGTTTGAAAGTACTGCTGTCTCATCACTTTCCAGGGGAAAAGAAAGGGTATTTAACACCTGTTTGTCAGTGTAGAGCCATGGAAGTAACTATCAGCAATAAGACAACGTGTAGTATCAATATTTGCTTGTTTCTATGGCTCAAAGATTTAACGCACTGAAAAATGAATGAATGTGTTTTTAATATGTTTTATTTCTCCCCCCTCACCCTTAGGGATTTTTTTCAACAAAGACTCGAGTGGCAGAATTAGATTTAATGATGCCATTTCAGCTCTCACTTCTTTGGTAGTAATTATAAATGGTTTCATGATATGAAACAGGTGTTCCAGCATGGTCCATTGGGCAGCATGAGGAACATTTTGCTCCCTGATGTCATTGTACATGATGTATTCAATAATTGCTATTTTCTGATGGAGAATACATTTAGATGTGAACTAGGTAGAAATTCAGCTGTTTTGTCTGTTTTGGTTGGTCTGTTGAACAGGAACTTCTTTATTTTCTCAACTGTGTCAGGTTTGCCAAACTCTTGTCAAGTGACGAAAAATCAGGCAGTCATAACACACAAAACAAGGACTCTTGTTTTGATTCAGCCACAGTGAGACTAAAAAAGTCCTATGGACTCATGACAAGAAACAGATGGTTTCCAGAATGTTTTCAGTTTTTGAAAACCAAACATTTGACACCAAGATAACTGTAATAACACATCCAAGGATGCACTGAATGAGTCTGGATGGCTGTCCTTAAATACGAATTGAAGGATGAAAGACTTTATGGACCTAAATGCATCTCAGCATTGTTTTATGCTATGACCCACTGTTTGATAAATACAAATTTTCCCTTCTCTCCCAACACTGAGACCTCCACCAAATACAAGTCTGGCACATAGTCAGAGGGCAGGCTGTCCAGTATACTCATACTATCCAGAGTATCTCTATATGCTTAAGGGGCCAGGACTCTGGGGTGCACCTAGACACATCACTGCAGTTAAATCCAGCTTTGCTTCATTGCTGGCGATGACAGGGGTATTGAAAAGAAAGCTAGAAAAAGCAAGATTGGGAAAATATCACCTCAGCAAGGCTAGAAGCAGAGAAAGAAATTATATTTTAATTAATAAATTAAAAAATTAATTAAAATATGATAATTATACAAATGATAAAGAAAGGAATGTTGGCAGGATAAAGAAGCAGCTGTAGAAGAGGACAAGAGGAACGCAAGGGCAAAGTTAGTGATTAGTCTCCTGGAGCAGCCATCAGTGCCTGGCAAGTGTAGCATTTACCAGGAGTGGCTTGATCACCAGCCTCTGTCACAACCTGTCCCCACTTTTCTGATGCTGTCATAGCTGCCTCTTCCCAGCTTATGATCCCAGTGGGTGACCAAGGAAGTCTGGTACAGAGACATGGCAGAAGCTTGTTGAATTAGTTACAAAGAGAGCTGAGCAAGTGTCGTTGCTGAAGCAGAGTCTTTGTAATCAGTTCAGGTCAAATCCAGCAAACAACTTCAAATGTAACTGTGGAGGAAAAATTCATGTCAACAGATTTTTTTTCAAACAATCTTCATTCTGAAATCTAACTTGAATTGTTTTTAAAAAGGGAAAAATAGACAACCTGACAAAATCATCAAGGTGCACTAAAACATCTGTTTCACCAGAGATGGCTTTCCACTTCTTCTAGAAAGTCCAACCGATTTTCCTTCTGTACCAGCCTAAAATGTGACTTCCTTCCCCTGACTTTTTGAGTAGGCCACCTGACCAATATAACCCATAATTCACACAACTTCCTTTGCAGTCGTGTTACACAGTAAACAATTAAGGCCCTTGTGGCATGTCCTTTCTTTTTATTTAGAGGTTGGTACACAAGCAGCATTCATAATATTTCTCAGTTTACCTAGCTTGAAAATCAATATTTTTTAAGATATAACCAATAAGTGGTTTAATTGTAATTCTTCTTGTCATAATTAGGCATTTTGTAGCAGTCTTTTCCTTGCTACATAAATTTTGCTGGCACTGTCAGCTTTGAAAGATGAAAAAAAACCTTCCTGAATGTTTTTGTAAGCAACAGAAAAAATATATTTAAATTGTTTCATTAAAAATCACATATATCCAGCATGTATTTATATCACAAACTATGCTATAAGGGAATAAAACAATTACTACACTTTACAGCCCAGATAAATGGTGGAATAGAAATAAATCATTTATTCGGTCTGGAATTACTTTGCACACATAAGTAAATAACTGTTCCCTGTAAGTAACCAGCCCCTATTGTTTAACACAGCCATCAGCAAATAAGCAATTTTCAAGGATACATTAAGCACAGGTAATAACCAAGGCCAGCCTCAAACAGCAGGTGTCAGACACCATCAGGATCTGAGCTTCTCTTAAAAATAAATGCTAAACCCCAGCTCAACCAAAGTCAATCAAAAATTCCTGTTAACCAAGCTTAGGTTGGCTATGCTTTTGGCTTTCCTGGTTGCAGAAGCTGGCCCAGTAACACCGAGGAGTGGGTGAATTGCCTGAGCTTGCAGACTCCCTGCAGCAAGGACTGTGGGTGCTGGGAACCTCCCAGTTCATCTCGGCTGAGGGGTACCCCTGAGACCCACTGCTCAGCTTCTGCATTGCAGTACATTAGCTGTCCTATGGAGAGAATCATAGTCTACAGAAACTGATCTCTCCTTCTGTAGTGGCTTTTAAAGCAAGGTTCATTGATTGTACATAGAATGAAATACAAATCCATACACATGGCTCAAATATGCAGTGTGTACAGAACATCAGCGGATCAGTCGGTGAGACTGAATGCAATTAAACCAAGCACACGAACCGTCTCCCACCATAATTAAAAGGAAAAATAAAACCAGCCCAACAGGACAGAAGCAGAAATCCATAACTCACCCTTTTTAAATTCTAGGTACCAAACGCAATTTGTAATGGAAAAGCAATCTGAGAATTGTTTGTGCTAAGTGAGTGATGGAAGGTAAACGCTGGGGAAGACCCACGATAATTACAACAAGTAATGCCGACAAAGGTTAGGGCTGTACAAGTGTCTGCATACAGCCAGAACAGTAACCTTGTCAAGCCTGTTGGCAGAGGGCAGGCAGCTCCGGCTCCTCCATCCGTTCTGTCATTAACTATTGATCACTTCCTATTTTTAAGCTTCACACTAGTGGCCAATGAATAAATTGACAGCTTCATTATTTGGCTGTCCTAGAGACATTCCCAAAGCCTATCCTCAAGGGGAAAAGCTGGCTACAGATGTGTGTGTAGAACCAAATGGGAAAAGCAGAGATTCTGAACAGAACAACCCGAAACATTGAGCCGTTGCTGAAACTGTCTCAGGTCTTTTTGTTCTGGAGTCAATGTGGATAAATGCAACCTCCAGCCTGTTCTGGACATGAAGAAGCCAAGTCTACTGTATCTTTAGAACCAAATTCAGCATTGGAGGAATTGCAGCTGACCAGGCATTGCAGGATCAGGCCAGTTTGCTTTTGTTTGAAATGGGACACTGCTGTTTTTAGTGAATGTGGACCTGTAGCCTTTTGGGGATGGATGGATGGATCATCCCCCAAATGGACTGATTCTGAAGGACAGAAACCCGAGATGATGCCATTGCAGAGCTTCCCAGAGCACTCTGCCAGAGGAACGGAGTTTGGCCCCTGCCACAATACGTACCTCAGGCCTCCGGACTCTCAGGAATCTGCCCTGAAGTATCCAGCTGCCATTGCAGTTACCTGCCCCCGGCCCAAGGCCTGGGAACCCAACACTGGCAAAGCAGGGTGCTCCAAGAGCTGCCTAGCCAAGCTGGAGAGCTTTGTAGAAGAGACAGTTCATCTTCATAATGCCTGTAGAGCCACAGATGGACATGTATGCCACACTTCCACCTGTTTCCAGCTCTCTCAAGCTTCCCAAAGTCCTTACTCCCCTCTCTTCCATGGGCTAGAAGTTTTCCTCTCTGCCATTTGTCATTTAACCGCATCTTTTTTGTTCTCTTTTTGGGAGATACAGGAAAGGGCCTTAGTACTTCAGTGTTTTACCTTTAAGCTCTGCAGTCCTAGGTAACAGCTTTCAGAGGCACACCTGGAAGCTTGTGCAGGCAATACTTTCTGCTTCGGCTGCCATAGACATTGGCATCACCCTCAGTCAAGGCAGCTCCATGGTTAAAATTGGCTCTAACACTCTCTTTCTGGGACTTTTTCCCTTCTCGTCCCATGGAAAGCAACTGCTCAAAGCAACAATTTCCCACCTGGAGCACCAAAGCCTTAGGAACTTGCTGATACAGACTAAAGACAAGAAATTTTCTCTATTTGTTGAACTCCATGACAACTGGTAATTCCGATTAAAAAAATCCACCTCTTAGTGTTACTGGATGTTGTGCAGAGTTAAAAAGTAACGGGGTTTAAAATCTCATTAGTACAGAGGCATGGCAGAGCAGAGAGAAAGCTGGCTGCCTGGTTGTGTGGGACATGTCCACTTCATTGAAAATCCTAATTAATTACCATTTGGTTATTGAGTGTAAGGGTCTGTTAGATTAAAAACAAAATAACAATAATCTTGGTAGGTAGCAACAATTTTGTTAGTATGCATGTATTGCACATAGGTGAACCGGAGTTCTGTGCTTGTACTTCTGATTTCTACAGAATTTTTCCCTGCACACTTTGTTTAGGTCGAGGAACTTCTCTAGGACTGAATAGAAGACAATGTCTGGAATACCACTGTAAATGTAATGGACGGAGTAAATTGACAGCAGCTCCAACTAAATTACAGTTTAAAAGACAAGGGAAGGCTCAAGGGACATCAAACAAAGGAAACTCTAGCTGACCAGCGCTCAGGTAAAATTGAATTGGAAATGTTCCCTGACTGATTAACATAACAAAAGTCCCAGTGTTTAAAAAGAAAGTCATTCTGCAGAAATGGGGGGGGGGGGGGGGGAGAAACTGATCTTCCTCCAAACATACAGTAGTTATCTTTAAAAATATACATTCAAAGGAAGATCTAAAATACTAGTGTGAATAAGGACGCTTTGAAGAGGTTTTTTAATGATGTCACTCAGAAATATATATAATTTTTAATAGAAGAATATGAACTGAAAATTTCTTCAGTTTTATTCCCCCAATTTATCACATATAAATAAAAGAGACATTCTACTCAAATTTTTAATTAGAATAAGGCAAACTATATTTTTATATAAAAATATATATAACAGAGAAATGGAACTAAAAATTAAAATGATTGTGCACAGCTTTATTTCTGCAGAACAGCTGTGTGAAGAAAGGTTTACTTATGAAAATATAACTATTGGGAAAATCATCAAGTCCTATTTAACATATCTGTAGATTAGTAGGGTCATTTAATATGTAACAAAGCTATTTTTATCAGTCTCGTCTCCTGAATACATAAGAAACAGAGATAGATACTCATGTTTTTAAAATCAAGGGCTTTCAGTAGTGTTTCCCTAGTTAGACAAAAGATTTTTGTATTAATAGTGTACCTGCATGCTTGGAGCATGCATGCAGGAGCAAGCAGATCAATGACGTTCTTCATAGTGTTCATAACTTTCAGGGTCATAGTTTTGGAAAATCTTGTCTTGCCACAGTGTTGTCTCTAAGTGATTTTGTCATTGCAGACTCCTGTATGACATGACACGTTACTGCACTGCTGGTGGTGGAGGGAGGTGCCAGCAGCCAAGCCCCTGCGGTGGCCAGAGGAAGCCCAGACACACCTGTCTTTTTCATAAGGGTGATCCAGCATCTCAGCATCCTGCCAGTTTTGTGTTGTCTTGCCTCTCTGTCTGTCAGTTCTGAGGCAGGTAGCTCCCCTAAAAGTGCACAGAGCAAACCTTGCCCCAACTTCCCAGCCTGCAGTCGGCCTTGTGCCAGCTGCCGCGTGCAGGGAAATGTGAGGGTTGTGTCACTTTGCCTAAAGAGCCGCTGCCGAAATAGCACATTTCAGCATTTGCAGTGTATTAGCTCTCAGGTGATGGGCGTTTTTTAAAGTCTGGATCTACAAACAGATCCAAGTCTGTGAAAAAACAGCAGTAGCAAGACTCAGAGCTTGATTTAGATTTATTAATGTGTCTTGCTTCTTATTGTTAGCACGTTTCTGGTTTACCCAGGATCCCAAATGCATCACCCCACTGAGGACAGTGTCAGGAGCAGGCCTCTAGTAACTAGACACAGCCAGAAGAATGAACGTTCAGAAGAACTTGAACTGAAGAGCAAATGTGAAAAATTAAAGCTTATCATGTTTTGCTGAAATATACCTAAGATACAAAATGGAAGCTTAACAAGAACATTTCTTCTTACAGTACATGAAAATGTTCTGTTACATCAGACAGTTAAAAATAAAGAGATTAAGAATTATGACTAGCCAGGACAGAGGGACTTGTTGGACCAGGTCAGCCTGTAGATTTTGTCTTTCCTGCTTGTGTGACGGTAGTGCTACTGTGCCTGTTCCTTCTAACCCCCAGGAAAATGTCAACCAACTTTCAAATGTCATGCACAGAAAGCCCCTGCAAGTTCCGACACCCAGGTGTCAGCAATGGGAGACTCCTTACTAACGTACCACTGAGCCAGGAGAGAGGGAGGATGGGGAGGACCACCACTGTGTCCTGTGGGGACAAGGCAGGGGAAACAAATCTGTAGAAAAATGAGCTTTGGTGGTTGCACTACTCACAGGAATGCAGGTTTAATTAAATAAAACTACTCTTTAATTCCTCAGTTTAATGGGTGGATACCAAGGGTGAGAGTTGCTGGAATACAGGCAACTGGCACAACTCTAAACCTTCAAATTTCTCACTCCCTGCCTCCTGCTGCTGTTCCAGGCAGGCATGGCCACCCACCGGGTCCAGCTGGCATCTGCCAGCCCAAGATGAGTGTTTCACACACCTTTGGGTATGAAAAATGTCTCCCGATACATGCATTTACAGACATCCAATGTGTTCCTCAGACATGTTTAAAGAACAGCTACTGCCTGGTTCTCCTATTTTATAAGGTGGTCATTCCCTCACACAAGCCACACACACACCCACAGACATATTCAGAGGCTTAATTTTCACTGCACAACATAGACTAGTGCTCTGATTGTAGCCAGATACTAGACAACTGCATCTGACACAGCCGAGAGGGTCATAATTCTCCATCGTGCTGCAGCACTGATCAAACTGCATGCTAAAAAGAAACTTTAAAACACAAAATATGGCTTTTCTTTGAGAATATAGTTGCAGAATAAAAAGCAAATGAGGTATTAAAAGGGACAGTTAATTAATAAACTATACTTTCCTATTAAACTGTTAGTCAATAGAAAATGTGTTAAATAGTATGCCTGGTAGGACAAGTTCAGAAAAGTGTGTGTGGGAAAGAAGAGGGTGGGAGAGAAGACGTCGTCCTGTAGAACCGACACAACACGCTGCAAAGCTGATTAGAAGCCACGTGTTGTCCATGAGACCTGCTTGAGCAGAGGACAAGATAGCAAAGTCAAGAGATTTAAGCAGGTTTGCTGTGTATGTATTAGCCAGGACATTTTGACTATGTGATACAGCTGTAAGCCTGGGAGCCCTTGAAAAATGTCTTTCATACCAAAGCTTTAAATCAAATGCATACTTCTTAAGCAGCTGTGATTGTGTTTGATGCTTACATGGAGTACTGGTTTCATCTAAAGAATAAGAGGAAACATTCTATTTAAAGAAAATCAATATATTGTCATGAAATACAATTTTGAAATGAGTTCTCTCTCAGACTTTCACACAGCATTTAGCTGGAAATATCCAGCAGTGTTTGATCTCTGGCTGCCTCTTCTGTTTTCCCAAATTATTTTCCCCACTCGGGAAAGATGCCCTGTTTAGTGTCCACAGGATTTCTCCGAAAGATCTTCATGGAGCCAAATCCTTCCAAGTGCCCAGTTTGGTGACTTCGCTCAGTACAGCTCTTTGTCACTTTTAGTCTGGCTTTCACAGCACTGTTTTCCGTTTCTGATCGTAGTTTTAGCAAAGCTGGCAAGCAAAGAGAGTCTGAATTACCACCATTTTATTTTGGATTATGTTTTTCATGGAGGGGAATATGGTGGGTGCTTCTGCGACATTTTGTCCTTTGGATGCTTCCAAGTACATACGCTGAGACTGCACGGGCATCCAGTATGCCTGTAAACACTTGCACAGCAGAGCTAAACAATGAAATAGTTCAGACATCAATCACCCTCCTTAATTATGCATTTTCTTCACAAATGCACATTCTTTTCTGTTGTTCACAGAGGATGGCGTGTGGGAAATACGGGGAAGACGCTGGGAGATCTGTGTTGAGATGAGATCTGTTTGCCACCACCGCCTGGCTCATCACATCTGTGTTGGAGGTATCATTTACCTTTAACAGCAGTGTATTTTAGAAAGTCTTAATTCACTTCTGTCAGGCAATCAGATTGTTGCAAAATATATAAATTCTATATACAAATACCATCAGATGATGCAGCAGGCAATCACTGTGGTAATTAATCCCACATTTTTGTAGTTGAAGTAACAATTCTCATTTCAGGATAGAGTTTGAGTAAGAAGAGCCTATCTATATCTGTAAATGAATGATATCATTATTTTGGGAAATGAAAGTTTAAGCTCTGTAAAACATACAATCCCATGGAGATCTCAGTAGGGGAACTTGTACGTGCAGGTGTTTAATGTGATAAGGTACGTTACCATTTATCTGTGTACTTGCAGACAAATATTAACATAGTCATGAATTAAGCTTTTAATCCCTTTTATTATAAATTGAATATCTTTATTTTAACAAACATCAACAATGCACATTATTGTGCTCCAAACTATTCATTACTATTCCCCACAGTGTACCATTACATGATACGCCATAATACATGTGTTAATATAATGCCAAGCATCTGCTTGAGTATTCCATAGTATATTTCATTCTCTCCCTCTCTCTCTTTTTGTTTAAACAAAGAAGCAATCTCACAAAAGACACTTTTTATATAGGAAACCAGAGAGTCATTCAGCCTCACACTGGAGAAGGACAGTAACACAGTCAGTATGTGCCATTTTCTGATGATTCAGGCCCTAGTTCCAAGTCTTCAGATTCCTTGATAGCAAGAAACATACTTGGGAACAAAGAGAAGGAAGAGGTAGATGTGAGGAGGTGGATTTAACTGGTACTGCTCGGATAGGGTCACCAAAATGATGTGCAAGTAATTTGACAGTGATCTTCGCGTGGCTTTCCTCAGAGCTGCAGTACCAGGACCTGCCAGTGCTGGCACCTGGAGGGAGAGGCATTTACTCTAACGGGTAACACCATTAACTTCAGATTTAATTCCTCAGGAAAATTAACTTTGGGTTATCTAGGTGCATTCTGCTCACTAAGAGCCATGACCACCGAACTGTTGCATGTATAACACCAGATCAGAATTTGTATTGAAGAAATGCAAGTAACGCTAGCCCTACAGATGAACTGAAGTGGGGTTTTCTTTAAAGCCCATGGAAAACCTAAGGAAAATATGAAATTTTTCAATAACAACACACACACAACTCCCCCCACCCAAGGAAACAGAACCCCCAAGACAACAAAAAACCCCAAACCCAACCAGGTGGAAAAATAACAATACCAGAACTGGGATGATGAAGAAAACGAAGCAGCAGAACCACCACGTTTTTGTTTTATATCCCATCACACCTGCCAATCGTTTCCTAAGGCAGCTGACAATAACTAGAATGACATGAACTTGCTACGTGACCTTCTTTAAATAAGCCAGATGATAGTTTAATAGAGCTGCACAGTGCATAAAACTGGGAAAAAAAACCACTCGCTTTACTTGCACACATATAACTCCAGGGAAGTCAACGGAATCAAATCAGATAATCAGAGTTTGATGGGAGAGGGTGAGGGTGAGGGTGAGGGAGAGGGAGAGGGAAGGGCAGGGCAAGGCAGGGCAAGGCAGGGCAGGGCAGGGCAAGGAAAACCCCACCTGGAGTCAACTAAAACACCCAAGCAACATTACTGCCATCACAGAAAGTGGTGCATTTCTGTCTAAGCAGCTAGCTAGCTCACTTGTTTTCATTTTTGTAACAACTGTTTTTCTTCTAGTCAACACTGTTAACAAAAATGACTAATAATTGCTACATTAAATGAAAGGTTGTTGTTCCAAAGACATTATCCCAGAGATCTTGTCAATTACTGTAAAGGAATTCTGCTGAAAACGTGTTCCAATAGTTCAAATAAATTGTAGGTAAGCAGGAAGAAAAGGGAAAATGGATGATCGTATATGTGTTATATTTTAAAAGCTGTACACTGAGTTTAAACTATTCAATGTAATCTTCATTATCCCCCAGAAAGCCTTTTGATTGTTTTATTCCTTCAAATGTGTCCTATTTAAATATTTTTCAAGCTTTACATATGGTATCTATGTTATTAGCTCTGTAAAGTGTTTACATGAAGTCTCAAAATGCAATCCTCAAGGCACTGTAATTTACAGAGAAGCTAACACTGTCATAATAACATCTTTATCCTACAACAGATCAGAGCCTAAAGTAATATTGCAAAGTAAAACAAATCCCATTAAAGAAAACATAACTACCAGCAATAAAATTACAGTACGCTGAATCACCCTTGTGAGAGCACTGTGGAAACCAGGCTGTGAAAGGGTGCTGAAGTAGAACGATAAAGCAAACGATGGGGAGTGAATAGATTATGGACCTCGTCAGAAGTTAAATATAGATCATTTCAGCTCTAGGTCACAGGGGAGAATGAGCCAGACATAGTAATTAAAGCTTTTTCGTGGCTTCTGTGGAACAAGTCAATGGCCACACCAAGTCCAGGACTTAAGGAGCAGGTATGTTTTTTCTGCATTGCAAGTAACAAACCTCCACCAGAATAAACAGGAACACTGAGCAAATACAGACCTTCATTCCTGGCTGTGCTCAAACTGCAACATTTTAGAGGTTTATTGAGTTTCATTAGCAAATAAAGCACCTGTCATGGTGCATGCTAACAACTAGCAATAAACCGCCACAACTAAAAGTGCAGGGGAATCATCAGATTAGTATGCTTGTCAAAAAAAACCTGGCACAAACCCATGACTGTAGTAGTAGGGTACTATCAGGCTTTTTTGGAAATAAATGGGATTTCTGGTGTATTTTCTGCTATGTAGTTGCATCACTTGTAAGGGGCACTTCAGTACCACCTTCCCCTCCTCCCATTCTGTGAATTGCTGGCTGGCAACCCCACACTGGCTCAACACATTATTCACTGCACCCTGTGTAAGACATTAAAAAAATTATTTCAAGATAATTATTGCAGGAGAAAAGTTGACATGTTTTCTCAAAACTTACTGAGTAAAATCTTAGGCCCAGTGAAACGTTTTGCCATTGACTTCAGAAAGTCAAGGATTTTACTCTCTTGCTATTTATGTGCATGTTAAATGACTGATACAACTCTCTTTGTAGGTGAAAATAATTTCATCTTGTTCTGAAGCCCTGAGATACACCAAAATGATCCTAAAAAGTAACAATTTGCTCTATCTCAATTTGCCTGATCTACATCTCTACTGACATTTCTTTCAAATGTAAAATACCCATCACTGTACTGATTGCAATATGGAAAAAAATAATATTGTGGAATAAATAATTCTTTTTCACTGAATTGGGAAGAATTTGGAAAGAAAAAGATGCTTTTAAGTATAAACAACAGTGACTTTATGACATCCACTGCCATATATTTAGGACTGCAGATCAGCTTTTTAATATGTTCATAATGCTAGTTTTTTTTCAGATTTGAGAAGTCAAATTGAATCCCAGATGGCTTGAAAATCTACAGCTTTCTCATTTTTAAATAGTTACTTTTTCCTTCTTGAAATGTTGAAATTTTTGATTAAAATTGTCCTCTGAAAATCAGAAACAGAATCTGGACAATTTAAAAAAAATTGAATTAGACTAGGTAGTTCCTTGAAGCAAGAAACAGCACATTTTCTGTTTTACATAAACCCGAGCACTTGGTCAACACACTATAAGCAAAAAATGTATGATCATGCTCAACTACCCTTAGATACTGAGCAAACTAAAGACCCGTCTCTGAGCCTTGTGACATTATTAAATTTTCTTCATTTTCCATATGAAGGAGACCCCTCAGTTACAGATATTACTGTGGTCAAACAGCTTCTGAGATGAGAAAAACAATGACAAGTGTCTCACAGAAAAAACACAAAACAAACTACACCATAAACCCCACAAAAACAACTTTGCAAAATCCCTTCTTTACCCATTTCTTTACATATAAAGATAAGAAACAGACAAATCCCAACACATCAGAAACCGGATGAGATCATGTCTATGGAATAATCATAAGGTTGAAAGTTGTGGATACTCACAGAAAGTTTTTCCTGCTTCTGGAAGTATTTCAAATCCATTGTTTTTCTCCACCAGCAGTATGTAAACAAGCTAACTTAGAACGCTTTCATGCTTAAATCATTCTTTTAGAAAAACCCCTCTAGCCAACGAATGACAAATGCAAAGGCTGGAAATAAGCTATCTTCTGTCAAACTAAACCCAAAGACATGGAATATGCCAGACCAGGATGATGGAAGGAGTAAATTTAAAACAAACAAAAACATTTGACACTGAAAGAAAACTTTCACGATCACATAATATAGCTACATGGTCCTAAATAAAAATAAATATTCTAGCACAGCAGTATTACATATTTGTAGGGAGGAATGCTTTCATCTTTTCAGTACATATTTGAAATAGCTGTGGCAATCCTGCAATTAGTCAGTGGCCAGCAAGACTCTACTGTATCACAAGTATCCTATAAGAGGTCCTCAGTGTGATTCCTAACACAGCAGGAATGTGCCTGTGCATGTGCCAAGGACAAGACTGCCCTGTGAAACACCACAGACACTCCAGGGGCACCTCTGTCCCAGGGCACCCCTTGGAGCACCCTCTCTAACCAGGAGGGCACAGAGAAGACCCAAGCTTTTCCTCTTTCCAAGGGATGAAACACAAAACTGTGGAATAAATTTTAAAGGAAAAAATCACCATTAATTCACCAGACAAGTAGTTCCAAATGTTTCCCTGTTCATGGACCTTCAAAACTCCTTTAATAGAGACTGACTCAAACCCCATCACACATGTAGCCTGTTAAATACCATAATATGAGATTAACTATTTTTTTAATAATTTTTGCCGTTCCCTGAAGAAGTAGCCCAAAATTTAGCGGGGAACCACAGACCTGAAGTCAAAATCAAAGTGAAAAACAGTATACTTGTTCTATCTTCAGCACACAGCAGGCCACAGGATTTCTTCGTCAGGGCCTTCATTGTTGAGCCCAGGCAAAGATACATGAGATACCCAGTTTTGATCTAATGACTTACAATCCACTAAGCCCCTATAAACCTTTCACTAGTAGATAATTACCACAAGGAAAAAGAATACATTCATCTCTAGTCCAAATCTATTTAAGATGAGCTTCCAGCTGCCTAAACTATTTATGCTTTCTCCTGCTAATTTAAATTGCCTTCTTTGAGAGATTACCTCTCCATCTCATATAGGCACCATACATCCATAGTGTAAAGAAGATCTAGACCAGTAATTCAAAAGGACAATAATTGTACTACAGGAGTGTCAAGAGGAAGTCAATACGGGTTAGGTTATCTTGACATTACTATAATAAAATTATCATTACTCCCTCTTTCTATTACTGCAGTGTCAAGAGGAACCAACCAATACTGGAGCAGTAACGTGAAAATTGCTGTAATAGCACATGGTAAAACACAGTCACCCCATGCCCAGTTTAAACGTGCTGAGCAAGGCAGGTGGGGCAGCTAATATTATCCTCATTTTACAGAGCGAGAACTGAAGGACACGATGATCTGGCGAAAGCCTCACAGGCAGTCTAAGAGCCCCAGAACTTCCCAAACCTCTTAAATCTTACCCTGTTGTGGTAGCACAAGTTCTTCTCAAGTTACTCTCTGATTTATTTTCTCAAACATATCACCCTAAAATTTTACCAAAATAATGTTTGCAATTCATTCTTGGTCTTCACTCTGATCCAAGTAGTTTGCTACTCTGTTTAAAAGTCCAGCTTACTTTGAGGAAGACTCTTCTATGTAACACAACTCTTGGCCATTAGTGGGGTAGCACACAGAGACTGTGGGAACTCAGCAGCCAGCCAGGGAAAAAGCCTTAATTCCAAACACCGTACTTACGAAACAAAAATGATTAATTTGGCATTACAAATCACTCCTCTGTGCCACTTGTCACATCTTAACTAGAAGTATCCTGAACTTTCCATTTGCAAAATGACATTCAGACATGAACTAATTAATCCTGAATTGGCTCCCTGATGTGAAGTAGTGTAAGAAATTATTATAATCCCTTTGTTGTTGGGGGAAACTGAGACAGAACCTAGGAACCTTAATGCCTAGCATGACAGAGCAGTTTGAAGTTTGGTGACACTATTACTGGTGCTAGATGCAAAGATGTTTACAGCATAATGTTTCCTTCACAAAGGCTTTCTGAACAATATGCTGACAGAATTAGGCCCATCTTTAACAGAAAAAGCCATATTTTTTTGCTTTTAAACAACATAGAATTGAAAAAACCCCACAATTAACCAAAATTTAAGAGCCTGTGTACAATATACCTTGTTGTAGGAAGGTACATGCTATATTTAACTTAAAAAATTTCATAGGTGTCCTAAAGCCAAAGAAGATTTGTAAACAATAAGCTATCTAAACTGGCTTATACATTAATAAACAAAAAGACTTTAGGCCATGCTCATATTAAAGTACAACTGTGCCATCAGTAAATGAAAATCAATTGAAATCAATTTAGCTAGGATAAAAAGTCCCCTTCCCCTGCTGCAGCTCATCTGGTGTGCTAACAGCTCCCAGTGATGAAACAGGTGCTTGTAAATTAATTAGCCTACTGAAACACACCTTAAAATGAATTTCCCAGAACACCCTGGCAGTGAGCCATCCTGGTCCCACGAGCTGATCAGTGTTCTGTAAATATTGAGATTTGATAAAGTAAACGCTGCTCTGGCAGCAGATGGTTTGGAATGCTCTGTTGACATTGCCTGCGATTACTTGGATATGAAGACTTTGCTTCTCATAGACCTCCTTTGGGAGCCGCTGGAGGACTTGATCCCCTCTCCAGCTATTTGCCTTCTAATTGAAAATCCTTATTCCCAGATGGAGCATAATGCTGCTGCTTCAGGCGTCTAGCTCTGCACTGCTTGACTGTTGATACATGGGTAATTGCTTTCAGTAATGCAGGTTAAATGTGACATTTAGTGCTTAATAAAAATTATCAAGGCCAAAGCCGTTTATCATTCTTATACTTGGGCTGTCAGTTCTAAAGGAATTTTCAATTCATTTGAATTCTTGCTGAAGAGGCGAGCAGCTCTTCCCTGGGAGAGACTGGAACCAAACTTGGGCTTTTTTCTGCTTTATTTCTAAGATTTGTTTGCTAACAAAACCCCTTTAAAATTAACCTATCAAACATGGCAACTATCTGCCTTTGTACTTAGTATGTTGGTGTATAATATATAATCAGTGGCTGCTGTATACACAAAGCACATAAACCAGATGCACTACACTACACCTTCTGTGGGTGGCTGGAAGCTGAAAGTTATTCCTCTTGTAGCATCATAAAGAAATGAACCTGAAAGGAAATGGACTCTGCTGAATCGAGTCATTTCAACCTCAAAGTGTTTAAAGAATAAGGAGGACAAAAGCTTCTGTGTCATGGTAGGCACGACAGCTCCGCTTCGCTGAGAGCGTTTAGGATAGTTGCTGCAGTGCTTTGTTTTCTTTGTTTTTTGGTGTTGTTTTTTTTTTTTAAAGATGATTGTTCCAATTGGGGCAAACAGACTAATATTCTCATTATGGATTTGTGATTTGAAAGGAGAGTGATGGTGCAGTCCCCAAAGCTTAGAAAGAACATATTTGAAATGAGGATAAGCTGAAATTTGCTGACTGAGTGGTAACAGTGCAGTCACATCCCTGCTTTCCAGTCTCACCATCAGAGGTTTACAGACATACTCTTTTGGGAGGGTTTACATGTCTCTGAGTTTTAGCCATCCTTGCATGGGTAGGCAGACCAACATTGAGGTGATTCCTTCTCCCAAAATTTTTTTTTAATTTAGAGATAGACTCTTGCTTCTTCTAACTTCTGCCATGTTTTTCCAAAGAGCTGAAATAAGAGACTAACTAACTGACTAAAACCCTTCTGCATCATCTTTGGAGGGATTTTTAAGACATCTCTTGCTAGACTTTGTAGCAATCTAAAGGGAGACAGAGGCACTGACCTCTGTGCACCCCCCAGTTTGAGAGGACAGGGGCATAGGAAAGCTTAAAAGGAGATCACCAGTTGGAGTGGCATGCTCAGCTGCATCCTTCAGCTATCACGAACCTTCGTTAAAACCTTTCTACAAATCCTTTTTGTTCCTCATGTCCTGAATAGTCTCCAGAAAAGGTTTTACCTGCCTACCACACAGCAGTCAGTGATCATGAAGTCTCCTTCCTTCAGATACTACATCAGCTCTCAGAGAACTTCACCTTAGTGCACTGAACAGCTAATTCTAATCTAGGTTTGGATAAAAAGACACAGGTGTTATTACTCACAACAGGACAGTCAAGCAGAACCCATATTTTAGTATTTTGAAATGCTGCTGAAAAGTGTTTTTAACAACAACAACAAGCCCCAGAAAATTAATCCATATTGTGACAGTACACAACTTTAGCTCTGCACTTTGTGTAATTTGGAGGATGCCTTCAACCACAGTATCTGTGTATCTGCTGTAATGCGTAATCACTTTAATGACTAAAGCAAATCTAGGCATACTGGTGAGTTGAGTGGCTGAAAGCCAACAGAGTTGAAGTGGTAATAATAATTCAGGAAACCAAAAAAAAAGTATTTCTCCAGATGCTGTCACTGGTGGTACTAACTTCAAGGCCATAACCAGTTCCTGAACCTGCTGTTTTCATAAGTTCCAGCTTCTCTTTTTGGAAGAAGTTTTTATTTTCCTCCTTGCTTAATTCTTTTTGTAAAGCTCAAGCTTCCTTCTCTATATCTCCATTACAATCAAGAACTAATTTTCTTAGTTTCCAGAATTCATTGCCCCTCAGGTTTTGCTCTTCATGTTAGATTGTTTACCTCATCACAGAAAATATCTGAATTTTGAGCTTATATTTGCCTTAAAACAAACCTTGTGAAACTGAATTTCTCCTCTTTTGAGAAACCTGACATGGATGCCTATCAGACAGCCCATGCAGAAAGCCTGGCAAGTCAGAGCAGAAGACTCATTTCAGCTAAATATGGCATCTACAGAAAGTAACTTCATCTGGTGCATATCTGAAGAGATGTGACTAACCCCTCCTCCACCCTCTTCTTTTTTCAGGAGTAACCAGAAGGATGTCCATTTGGTTTTAACATCCATAATCTGGTGCAAACCCCTTCATTTGTAGTAAGCTTCTAGTGTAGGTATCTCCACAGAGATTCTGCACAGCTGAAACATATACACTGCCTCGTGTCTGCCTTCTCCTGTTCTCCAGGAGTACCTCCCACTTGGCCCCCCTCGCATACGTGCCTACATCTAGAGTTACCCACTATAAACGAACACAGAAGAATACTGACTATAGAAGTGTTCAGGAAAAACATAACAATAAGTATTTCCCCTTCTTATAAGAAAGAGAAAGAAGCTCTGCGATGATGCCCATACAGAGGTCCAGGACAGATCCTAAATTTGGAGAGGTATCATATGGATGTCTCAGCACTCCTATTGCTATCTACGACACTTCCTAAATTATAAGAATTGGATTTAGCAGAAGATTATTTGCTGTAGATACTTTGCTCTTTTTCCTCTGTGCTGGAATACCACATATATTAGGAACTCCTCTGGGGAAAATAACTTTAAAAAAAATATAGTGGATGCTAAGTAACTTAATGGATAATAAAATGCCTTGTGCTTCTGAGACTGCTATTTAAAGACCAACCTGATGTTTTATGTAAAATAAGTATTGCAGTCTTGGGACCTCACCCCACATTTCTGTAGGATTAACTATAGGTAAAGCACTTTTTCCCCAATAAGAGCATACATTTCTAGAAGTCATTAACAAGCTCCCACAGGACAAGTGGCCTTTCTTGCCACCAGCCCCCCCTCAAAAAAAGTGGGAGTTACTAAGTATAGAATAGTAAAAAGAAAATCAGTAATGAAGTATTAATACAGGCAAGGGGATGAAGGGATTGAGAACAACCCTGCTAAGAAGGACTTGGGGGTACTAGTGGATGAAAAGCTGGACGTAAGTGGCAATGTGCACCTGCAGCCCAGAAGGCCAACACCATCCTGAGCTGCATCAAAAGCAGCGTGGCCAGCAGGTCGAGGGAGGGGGCTCTCCCCTGCTACTGCACTCTGGTGAGACCCCACCTGGAGTGCTACATCCAGCTCTGGGGTCCTCAGCACAGGGAAGACATTGACCTGTTGGGGTGGGTCCAGAGGAGGGCCACAGAAATGATCGGAGGGCTGGAGCACCTTTCCTGTGAAGTAAGGCTGAGAGAGTTGGGGTTGTTCAGTCCAGAGAAGAGAATGCTCCAGGGAGGCCTTATTGCAACCTTTCAGTACTTAAAGGTGGCTTATGAGAAAGATGGAGACAAACTTTTTAGCAGGACCTGTTGCAATGGGACAAGGGGTAATTTTTAAACTAACAAAGGACAGGTGTAGACTAGATATAAGGAAGAAATTTTTTGCAATGAGAGTGATGAAGCACTGGAACAGGTTGCCCAGAGAGGTGGTAGATGCCCCCATCCTTGGAAATATTCAGGGCCAGGTTGGACAGGGCTCTGAGCAACCTGATCTAGTTGAAGATGTCCCTGCTGATTGCAGTGGAGGTGGACTAGATGACCTTTAAAGGTTCCTTCCAACCCAAACTATTCTATGATTCTATGAATGCCTCTTTACCACATAGGCAGTGGTGCTAGAGTACAGACACAATTAATTAAATGTATCAGTACAAACAATTTTGTATTAAAAAAATATATTTTTGTCCTGTCACCTAAAGTATGAAAATTTGCCACTTAACCAGTTCTAGTGCATATATTCTATTGCATGTAAGTTCATTTATGACTTGAGTAGGCTGTTCAACTGCTGTATTCTGCCTCAGCATAGGACGCTATAAGTTCCTTAGCACTGATGTCAGAGTGTTTTTCCAAGGACTTCAACTGTCTTGAGAAACAGTGGGAAGAGTTGCACAGAAGTTGAAGCAGCAAGATAGACAGTACATATTATCCATCTCTGTGAGAAGTGATGTGATTACTAGAGAAGTACGAGCTCAGACCTTCCAAAGTGTCTGAGGACATCTAGGTTCAAAATCAAAGCTGTATAAGAGCTGGAAGCACCAAAGATGAAGAAGACTTGGTCCCTGGGAAGGAGCCCTCATACTGTTCTCTGGATAACTGCATATAGGATGTTATTAACATCTATAAAGGCAGCTGTGTCTAACCATAAATACTGGGGTGGAAGCTCATTTGCAAGAAGGATTCAGGGGAGGAAACAAAGGCTACAAAAAATATATGTGCTACTAGGTACTTAAAAGGGGGAAAAATTATATGCCAGCCTTCTCTTGCTGCTTTCTTCCTTGTTATACAGACCCATATTCCTGTTTTAAGATGAATATCCTTTTTTCAGAATAACCTCTGTCTTTGGGATCTTTAGAGAAGAAGTGTCATGGTGGCTGGGCAGGGGAAACAGAAAGGTAGAAGAGGGAACTAGTTACTTCTTCGTCCTCTTAGAACACTACCAGCAGATTTAAGTAGGTGGTCATAGGCCAGCAGGAACCCCAGCGAGCTTATTCAAAGCTGAAAGAAACAGTTACTTCAAACATGTAAAAAAAGATGAAATGTAGAAGAGATGCTCATTTAGATTTTGTGATCATCACTGGCTTGGTTGCAGAAAAAGCTCTTTCAGTAAAACTCACACTCTCCTGACACACACAAGAGAAAATTACTGCATAATATTCTTACCACTATAAAGCAAATATTCATCTTGCCCCGTTTCTCCAAGTGCTCAGTGATCACAACGACAGCAAGTTAAATAGAATAAATTTAGGAAATGTTCAGAGAACGGCAAAGCATCCTGACAGTGAGAGGTCCCACTCTGGCGGTCTCAAAGGAGCGGATGGAAGAGCCAGCTGTAGGGGTGGGAAGGCAGGCAGGGGCAGTAGGGCCACCTCTGTTAACATGCTGGGCAGAGAGCTGGAGTTGCTAATGTTATTCAGAGAAGACCCGTTTGAAATCCCGTGGAAGTTCATCACAAAAAAAAGGCTTGATGGGGGCAAGGCAGTTGGTTGGAAAACGATATTTCAATAGAAGTCATGTACGTCTCCCCTGTGCGAATGTCTTTTCCTGAGATTTAAACTTTGCTTTGCATTCAAGCTCAGTTTAGATGTGGCTAGTAAGGTTTGAGGTGACAGATCCCCCAGCTCTAATTGATTACAAGTCTAAATGGCCTGCTTTGGTCCAATGTTTTGTTCTCTTTCTAGCCATGGTATGAATAATGACACTCCCTCGTATTAACATTGATTGGTCTTGTTCACCGTTGCATGCATATGAGCCCAGTGTTAGCAGAGCATTGCTGTGAGAAGTCCTTGTGGCTTATTGTCTGCTTTCTATGTTTTTATCTACCATCATCAAATTCTCTGCAAATCCATAGGTTTCTCTGCTGTAGGCTTAGCTTGAAAGAGTTATCTCCTAATCTCCCTTATCAGCTTTCCTCCAAAACTCCTGTGCTGTTACTTTATTCTCCAACCTAGACTCTTAACTCCTCAACTCTCCTTCCACCTTCTCTTGATTTTAACTGAAATATCTTTAACCAGCTTTAATCTCCCTCCAGTCTGGAAGTGAATTCTGGCTTATATGTTTGTTTGAGTTTGAGAAAATTATTTTCAGGATTGTGTTCTTTGAGGTTTCCAGATGCTGATCTTCTGATTTCGTGGAATCATAGAATGGTTTGAGCTGGAAGGGACCTTAAAGATCATTTAGTTCCAACTCCCCTGCCATGGGCAGGGACTGCATCATCACTCTCTTTATTTTTGAATTCTACATGTGCACACAGCCTGCATATTTATATAGTTAGACCTATAGTATAATATGTGTATACACGCTACTAATTAGTATCTTTATTAGTAATATAGGGTATGCATTACACTCTAGTGTAATACACATACACCTGATACACCTGATAGTGTATGGGAGGTGCCTGTAATGATACTTTATACACGATATGATAAGACTGTAGATTTCCCTGATTTCTATATATCTGTTCAGATTTCACTGCAAAAGTGCATCAGTGTGAGATCCCAAGCAAAAGTGATTGAGACAGGATTTATGATTTGGGTGGGAGAAGAGGTCAGTCCCTTAAATCACCATTTCTTTTGACTCGGTGCCTGTCTCCTGACTCATTCCACTCCTGGTTCCCACCACTTAGACTCCATGACCCAGTCCCTGGCAGTATTATCAGCCTCATCTACCCAGTAGCAGGCCCAGCTTTGACTGCATAAGTGAAAAAAGTCTTTTTCATTTGTTAGTAATGACTTAACTCTTTTTAAAAGGAACACAAATAACTGGTTCTGAAGCTAGGAGAAATTTCACAGCTCCCTTTGATGGCAAAACACTTGTTTACAAGTGTTTGATTCAATGTGGCCTGGACAGCTGTGTTTTCAAGATTACCTACCAATGTTACGTTATCAGAGAAGACATTTTTATGTCTGTACATTGAGCTGGTAAAAGTACGTTTGACTACTAGTTTTGATTCTTTTTCATGGAAAGCAAAAGAAAATACAGAGTCTTACCCCAGGCTGGCTGCCCTTAGCATGGGGCCTCTGCTGACATCTTCCTCCTCCAGAATTACTTTAAAACAAGTTTTCAAAGCTGCAGATTTTATGTGGTAAAAGTCAAGAGGTACTGAGTTTCTTCCAGCAGCAAAGTCATTGTGAGGAAAAAACCACCATTCT
Organism: Ibycter americanus; assembly: GCA_035590275.1. Classification (NCBI taxonomy): domain Eukaryota; kingdom Metazoa; phylum Chordata; class Aves; order Falconiformes; family Falconidae; genus Ibycter; species Ibycter americanus. The sequence goes on along the minus strand of JAVJGI010000014.1, from coordinate 63,722,159 downwards.
TCACAACTGAAATTTATTTAGCTGAGATTTATTTAGACATTCTATCTGGCAGTCAATATAATGCCACAGAATATGGTTACCCAGCACCCTCTGTGAATCTTGCTCTACAGCTACTTTATTGCAAAATAAAATGATTGTGTTTGAGGGCTTCTTAATTTATGCTAGTGACAGTTTTAAAGGTTCTTAAACCTGTTTTGAAATAAATAATAGAAACATAAAAAATAAGATGGAGTTTTTCTACTGCCTCTTAAAGCAGGAGTTTTGTCTACTGTCATCAGTAGTTTCTGGCTGGTTTTCACTGTGTTTGAATAGGTTTTATTTGAGTTCTTAAGGACTGTGAAAAGTCTTTAAAATGTAAAACCCCTTTAAATTCTAAATGCTGTTATAGAAGTAGGATCACAAACATTATAAATGAGAGTTAATTATCTTTGGTCTATATTAACATTACACAAATAAAATCATGCATCCCTGTGATAAAATAAGGGGTTACTAATAAAAAAAAGACACTATCCAAGCAGGTTAATTGTATGGTCAGTAGAACAAAACTAAGAAAAAAGCACAGTTTTTCAAATCTGGAAAGGATTGTCAACAGCAAGTGCTAAACAATAACTGATAAGGAAAAATAGTTTTGGGTTTTGTTAGAAAAAAATATAAAATTGTTGATATTAAGTTTTTAAATGAAATAATTTGTATCAATACTATGTTTAAATATATGACTATCTAAAACATTGCACAGACCTATTAAGACTAGGATAGGAAGACATCTATTCCTTTGAATGACTTGTGCAAATTCAGAATTCTCATTTTATTTATGATCCACTGTCCCTAGCCAATTGCATCTGAAATCCAATGTAGGCTGAAGTTTCTAATATTGCAATAAGCCAAATCTGAGCAGGTAGTAACAAGCACAGGATGCGTTAGATTTATGCACTGATCTCCCACATCCATTAATAATTTGCTAACAGATCATCTTAAAAATGGTTTTGGGAGTGGGTGCTTACCTTTACCCTACAAAAAATAACTCCTTCTGGATGGCCAAGAGAAAATTATAGAGAATAATGAAGTGCTTCTTCAGCACTGAAAGAGCCTGGCAGGCCCACAGAAGTTTATACCAAAATAAAGTGCACAGGGAGAATATCTATAACATAATGTATGTGTAAAGACAACTCCTTCCTGCCTCCGGAAAGACTTCAAAAACTCAGAATGATATTTTCAAGGGAAATCCAACCAATGTTGTGAAACTAAATAAAATCATGCATCGCTGTGATAAAATAAGAAGTTATTAATCAAAAGCAGACACTATCCAAGTAGGTTAATTGTGTGGTCAGTAGAATGAAACCAAGAAAAGAGAGTATTTTTGCTAATCTGGAAAGAACTGTCAACAGCAAGTGCTAAACAATAGCTGGAAAGAAAAAAGTATTCTTGGCTTTGGATTTTCACCAAGAGTTTGGACAGGCTAAACTCAACAGGGCAAGAACTATCCCTGTGCTTGCAGTGTGTTAACCATTTCCATCCCAAATGAGAACCTCAATGCAGCAAACTGCTCAGGTTCAAAGCTGGGTTCTAGTAAGGTAATATTTTATTTTTCTTTACTGTGCTGATCTAAAATCAGAAGTGGCTAACTTCAGAGCACCAGACTGCAAAATGCCAAAAGAAAGGACATAAAGCAGGAGCTAGGAACAAATTTTAAGTCAGCATGATGGGTATGGTTACATAGGACAAAGTCATTGAGCCAGACCCTAAAGGAGATTAAGAACATAGAGAACATAAACCAAAAAGACCTGGAAACTCTTTAGCATAGCTGAACAAATTAATTCCTAAATTTTCACAGGGGCTTACCGCCAGCTGTGGCAAGAGAAAAAAGTCCAGAAAGACATAGAAAACAAAATATTTGGAGGAATTACAGTAAGTGAATCTGAAGTGTATGTTTGCCATCTGGAAAACATGAAACAACAATACAGTCTAAAAGCTACCTAGAGATAAAAATGTTTGACAATATATATTTTAAGACCAACACATCTTCCCATCTACCAAAAGTATTTGGGTTGTCTATCCTGACCTCCAAAGTTCAAATATGTAATTTGCCTGTTAGTACTAGCTGTGTGGTCCAAAACTATTGAGTTCTTGATTCATCTATTAGTTAGGATTTATTTTTGAATTATTTATATAGTATATAATATTAATTAATTAATAAATAATATATATTAAGGTTTTGCCATTAAAAAAAAAATAGTTGAGGAAAATTTGGCTTTCAAACAGACTGTACAGATGGGGAAAATACCAGTGGCCAATTTGCTCATGTTCTCACTTCAGCAGAAATATGTTTAAAGAGTTTAAAGACAGGGCAAGGAAGCATCTCTGTCCAACCACAGAGATGAATAGCTCAGGGCAGACCGACAATATCAAAAGTAGTATGAAAAAAGTTTCACCTTGACATTCATCAAGGCCTGTAAAAGAAGACACCCTTTCTTTGGTTATTGGTTGTGTGGAGAGTTTTATGGCAATAATTAAATTCACCAAGAACAGTCTAATAGCCAGCCCAACCACAAAACTTCTATACATTTTTTTAACCAATTTCAAATTTATGCCAATTTATACATGTTGAGACCTCATCTCTCCAATTCTGATGATTACACACTAACAAATGCACTGTAGTACTAAACATGCACAATGTAGTACTAAAAATGCACAATACTGAGAATGTTACTGACGTTCCAGACTTGATTGGACTTAGAGTGATCGTGAACTACCTGAGGTCTTCCCCGAGTCAAAGCAGAGCCTTGGTGTGAGCTGCACTTAGTGTGAGTTAATGTAGCAGTTGACTATGATTAAATCTTTCTGTTTTGAAATAAAGAAGACATTCACAAAACAACCAGATCTTTCCTGGTGTGAACTTGTCCTGAGGAACCCCTGGGAAAACAGATGCCCAGAGTTGATAATTACATGAGGGCCAAGGGAAGGAACACCTGAAAGTAAAGCAGATGAGAGCTGTGCTGCTTATTCCTTCCAGCCTCTAGAAATGTGAACACTAGGATGGAGACTCACGGTCCTCTCAGCTAATCCCCTGTATCACGCTGCAAAGTTTCCCCCCTAAAGTTCCTGAGTTTGAGCTGTAGCTGGTATTCTAAAATTGATCCTTTTGCATGTATACAGTCTTTCTTTTGCTTTTTTTGGTATGTTTTTTTAACCTCATGCTGTTCTCTGTCCTCATTCTGCTTGTTTTTATTCACTCTCTGTCTCTCTTCCTCCCATGACTTCCCTTTTCCCAATTTGCTCGATAGTCTCTAATTTTCTCTGCCACACATTCTCCCTATCATCTCCAGCAGGCAGCCTTTTAGCTGCAGGCTTTGGTGGAAATCAAGCAAAAGCCTTCTTCTGGCCTTTGCTCCCTAGTCCTTGCCGTAGGGGCAGTGCTGCTGCCTTAAACCTATCGGCAGCTCCCAGGGTCCCCACCTGCCTCTGGTAAGGCTGGGCCCTGGTCTATGTGGGCTCCCTCTGTACCCCTTGGAGAGAGGCTGGTGCTCCAAACTGCCCCTGATCAGAAGGGACCTGAACCGGCTCCTCTGCATTAATACTCCAGAGGAAGCGCTCACTCACTCTCCGTACGGAGTCTGCAGCGTGGCTACCGCCACATGATTCAGCAATGCCAGTTTCTCATTGAGGACCTCCCCTTCACAGGGCACTGTGGAAATCCAAAAGACGTCACAGCATATTCCAACAATTTTTGATTTTTATCCAGGATTTTCTGATCAGTAAGTTCAAAGGCACAGAAATACTGTCCGTGTGAATGTGTCTGGAGCCTCCAGCTATCCCAGATATAGCTTGCTTTTTCAAAATAATACTTTTTAAAACTGATTAACCATAGTTTTCCATCACAACTGATTTACCCAATCTAAAAATGCTCTTTTTCTGGAAGCAACACGCAGCTCACTCTTACAGATAATAAATGGAATTATTAGGAAACAGAGAATGTGTGTGTTTATTTCTTTGAAATGAGCTGTGTGGGTTTCATAATGATATTTTAAATGCTTTTATATTGCCATACATATGATAATGTTTTAAATGAGTCCATAGTAGCTCATAATAGAGTTTTCAATGTTTTTCTGTAATGTAGAATTAAAATAAGTAATTTCATTACATACCTCTCTTTCTCAAGGGTGCATAACTTTCTGAACAATTCGGTGTTTTGATCTGGGAGAAAGAGAGGGTGTTTATTCCTTTACGTCCTATGTTCAGACCAAGGAGGATTTTTGCAAAGTTTGAGTACTTCTCTTTCAACAGAGTTTAAGTGATCACAGCAGAGATACTGTGGATTCCAGGTCTGTGCTGGCACCTCAGCTGCACAGTTGGTGTACGTAAAGTGTTGCGGAGAATTTGCTTTCCAACCAGTTAAAAATTACCTTTTTCATCTTGGATACAAAAACTAAAATACAGCGTGTTTACAATTTCAGATTTTCAAAGGATTTAGTCTACTCTGAAGATGAGTGGTTTAGGAATATCTGGGTACATTAATTTAGAAATTATATCCTTCTCAAAATCACATTTTTCATGACCTTTTGCTGTTTTTAGAATGACTTACCAAGTAACAGAATTAGGTGTGTGTTCATTTACACTACCCCTCAGTGGATTTTCGAGCATTATTCCTATGGTATTCTGGCATCATGTGTGTGATATTTAATTATTTGGAAACATTCTGTGGAAACAATCAGAACCATGTAGTTGGTTCTGATTCTAACTTATCACACTCAGAAAAGCATAGGCTTTCACTCATAATGTCATTCTGTTTTCTCCAAAATGACTGTATTGAAGGGTTCTCAGCAGACTTGTCTTCTGTTTTTAAACAGAGTTGATTTACCAGTCAAATTTTTTCTGTATTGCTCCCTCCAAATGTTTCCTCTGCATTCTGCAGGACTGAAACTTAAGTGAAAATCTTTTTTAATCCCTATGTTTAATGACTGTTTTCTCTAACAAAATTGCTAAGGAGGATGCTGACTAATGAAACCTGAATTTCTTTTTACTTTGTTCAAAAAAGAAAAAGAGGAAAAGGAAACAGTCTTATTACCAAGGGGTGGGGGAAGACTTTTAGGACTGAGAATATAAACAAACAATCCAGGAATTTCAGTTGCATTGTGTGTATAGGACAGTCAAAGAACATTTAATATATTATTTGCAGTTTATGAGCATGTCAAGGTTTACAGGCACAACTCTGATGACAAACACAGTTCTAGGTAGGTCACAGAAAGCCTCGGGCTTAATTTAGCACAGCTTGTTAAAGTGTTGGTAACATCAGACCAGAAGTCTGGCCAGCAAATGTGTGTGATGGATGCCCTATGAACAACACTCTTCCCCACAGCCCACCTACCAAGTGGTAGCCACCAATATTCACAGATCATAGGACCTAAGAAAATCCCTTTTGCACCAAGTAAGTAGCTTGATACCACATTTTTTACCATCCCTGGCCTTACTAGTGTACAAAACCACTGCCAATTAAAACACTGTGAGGACCAGGTTCTAACTGTGGACCCCTCAATAGTTAATACTACAAAATCCTTAATTTATCTCCTGCCTTTTTTTTTAGGTGCTCCAACTATTAGCCTCCCAGAAAAGCCTGGGCAGGGTTTGGGTGGACACAAAGTGCTGTGATTTAGTTGGCCCAAGGGCCAGGAATCATCCCCAGAAGCACATGCAAATAATAGCACAGACACAAATATCAGCTTCTCTGGTAACCTAAGTGTGTTAGGTGAGCAGGAGATGTCTATGTTGACAATTAAAATGGACCACGTGCCATGACAAAGTTCACCTTTATAGCATTGACCCTTCCTCCCCTATGTCAGAGTCCCTCCTACAAATAGTTCTTGGAATATACCATCCCCCAGTCCATGCAAAGCGAGTATATTAAGACTGATGGTGGGACAGTGACCCAGCCTGTGCCTTGGCTTTGTCCTCTTTCTAAACACAACACTGTCATCTAGATATCTCTCTTGCACCACAGAAGCCCTCACCAGTCTTGCCTTAATAAATATTGTGGTGTCTGTAGCATGATGGATTTTGTATTAAAGGCAAAATCCCACTGGGAGACAGGGGGAGGAACTGCAACCAAATGTCTTGTAATTCAAACCTGGGTGTATACAATGTACAAGCTTTAGTTATCCTATTAATAACTGCTGCACCGTAACCTTGTACCATAGCTACAGAGCGAACTTGGGATTTTGGAACATAACCTACTAGCCAGGAGTGCTTCAAGTATCGCTGTAGGGGTTGGTACCCAACGGGAGGTCAACAGTTACTTTGTCACTTGAGTGGTAGATGTCTACAGTGGAGCAATCCGAAGGTTCAGGATCCATATTATATTAATGACCCATGTGGGAGAAGCCTAATGGTGGGACATGATGGATTATAGTGGTCTGTTTTCCATTTTTTATGTAATTAGTTAATCCTACTCAAAGAAAGAGAAAGCAACCCTGAAAATGAGATTCCTGCTTCATCACTACAAACCCCACATTATGGTGAAGCATGCAGTCAAGTACAGATAGTTAGCCTTTTGGTTGTTTCTCATTGTATTTACTTATTCGTGTTCCTCATCAGTTAGTTTTAAAACAGACAGATGAAATTAGTTTAGTAGGCTCTTCTGAAGCTTGTAATACAGTTTGCCTTTTTGCTGAAAGGTTATAGCATGGATGATCCAACCAGACTAAAAGCTCAATGGAAACATGTCAAAAACTTTCCAGTCAGGTTAAATGCAAAATAACTAAAAGCATCTAATATTAAGCAAAAGTTTAATGTTTAAAATTCAAGTAGTTGTAGCTGAAATATTCAAGTACTTCTAGCAAATCTCATGAAAGGTCATCAGTTAAAGAGTTAACTGCACTAAATTACTGCATGCTAATTTAAATACCCTTCTCCCAAGCTAAATTTTTCTCACCTTTTAGTGCAAAAGATATTTCCATGGCCACACTCAGAAGTACTCAGTTTCACTAAATGTAAATCTTTGGTGTTCACAGTTTCATCTCAGAGACAAATACTTCCTAATGTGCAAATGTTATCCTGTACAGTTGAGAAAAAATAAATCAGTTTTCCTTTAAGGAATAAAACATATGTAATGCTACAACGTAAATAAAGCTGAGTTACTGTTGCTGTGGGAACCATAACTTTGAATATCCTCACTACTGTACATTTAAATTCTCTGCCATAATGTTGCATTAACTTTTTTCTTTTTTGCATTACATTTAAATCTAATGTGATTCCATTTCCTACTCTTTACAGATGCAGATTAGCTACTGTAATGTTCCTGATGCAAAAACTGTTTTTGGTAAATCATATCAAAATGTTTCATGGAACTCACTGAGAAGTGTTGATATATGGAAATTGGTCTTTTAAAAAATTGTTCCTAAAAACCAAATTGCATATTTTGCATGGCACCCCCCCCCCCCCCCCCTTTTCTATCATCACTTTCCATACTTCTGGAGAATTAAAGGAATGGCACATCTGTGACATTTCAAAAGGAAAGTTCCTATTATTGCTGGTCTTATGCTTATTATAAATACACTGTACAGAATGATACAGTAATCTAAACAAACAAATGTTAGTAATAAAAGTTAACATCTTGCCAAATTTATCAGGCTTGCATTGATAATGAATCTTTCCAAGGGAACTGTAAAGATTCTGATACATGAAAAACCTGCATAGTTTCGGAGCTAGTTCAGGAGAAAGTAATTTCAGATTATAATTCATGACCAATGACCTATGAACCAACGATTGACTGTAAACTTATTATGGTATTGAATGTATGCATTTAAAACATGTCGTGTGGTACAACTTTCACTGGAAATAGTCTCTCCTTTGTTAGATAAACCTTTTGAAATTTTCTCTTCTTTCTCTAGTAATTTCCTGCCTTTTTGGTAGGCTTGTTCCAGTTCAGAACAAGATAATGACAAATTAATTCCAGCTAAGAGTCAAATTTTTTAGGCACTACACGGAGTATTTTTATAATGAATATAATTGTAATTATTGAGATTAATGTACTTACGGACAAATAGAGTAGGTTCCAGAGACAGTATTGTAAGAGTGCCTATTAAAATCAGGGTAGAGCATAGATCAATAGTACTTAAGAGACTAGTTGCTTTCAAACAATTCATATGAGAGATGTTAAATTATATCAATAAATTATATCATTTCAATGAACGGTACTAGTAACAAAAGTTGAGAGGAGAGAACTGAATCATCTACTGCTCAGTTCATACCAAAATATTTTTCCCTTGGAAAAAAATCTTACAAAGTTATGCTGCAGTGGGAATGAGGCACAGCAGCAAAAAGCAGAGTGTTTTGTTGATGACTGTAATCCACAAGTAATGTCTCCGTTCTTCCCTTTTTGTGACGTTGCCTTTGCCACTGACTTCCCATGTAATCATCTGTGGGTTTGGGGTCTGGTCTGCTTGTCCAAACCCCATTTGTGGCAGGTCTTCCCTTGATTTAAATAGTCTAATGACACGCAAAATAATATTAAAGGAAAAAAAACCCTCGCAGACTAGAAGACTCAAAGCCGTATATAAGGAGATGTGGATGTGCAAACATAAATATATGTATATACATGTATATATACTCATATTTATACATACATGAGTCTTTGTATTTCTATATTGAGTACCTACATACAGACAAAACTACACACATGTAGTTGAAGGCATTATTAAAGAGAGTATGCATATGTAGGGAAGAAATGAGTATATTACAAACTTCTGTAATTTGAAATTGATCACAAGTCATTCTGAGAAGATCCATTTATTACAGTGTCTTGCTAGCTCTGACTTATATTTATAATCTATCAAGCACTTAATCAAAATGTTACACAGCTTTGACAGAGAACTTTCCCATACTCTACAGGATATGACTGTAAAATGTCTTCCTTTCTTTGACTGCATGATTGAAAAATCAAGCTTTGAAATTTTATTTTAATAACATTGTTAGAGGTCTGTGTATTTCATTTCATTGTCAAAGTCTAATAGAATAATAAACCTTGATATTTCATCAGCCTTAAGTGTTTTCTTTTTTTCTCTCTCTTTTTTTCCCCCCACATAATGGTTTTAGGATTTTAGTTACTTAGTAGATCTAAATTGTACTCTTGGCATCTTTATTATTGATTCAGCTATCCTTAACCTCCTTGAACATGTAGAGGCATCCTTTCATACTTACATAAGGTGGAAGTTTGTACAAAAGCTCCATCTAATTTATACAGTTTCTCCAAAAACAAAAACAAAACTTAATCTCTTTCTGGAATTTCTTTAGTTTCTTCTGCTTTGACTTCTGCTATGTTTTGGCAGATATTAATAAAAGAATGAATGTAATAGAACACAATAAATAATGAATGTTACATTAATGTTCTTCTGAAAATGATCTTCAATTACAAGTAATTCAGAGGTAAAAAAATTAAAACAAACCACCTTTCCGATCTAGTCCTTATTTTTCAAAATCTCCAACTCAAGTGCTCTTGTGAGTTCTGTTTTGTACATCTAACTCCTAGTACTGATCAGTAAAAGGAAAAAAATCAGTTTCTGTTGAGAGCTTAAGATATTTGCAAATTGTTTTCATTTCTATCATGTTCCAGTTACCACTAAAATATAGGACACTTTTTTGGTTTGGGTTTGGGGTTTTTTTTACCTCTAATTTACCAATAATTGAATTCAGCATCTCAGTATTACATTTTTGCACCTGGCAATTTTCATCAGAAAAATCAAAATATCTAGTTCCTGGGCTCTATACCTGAGTTTTGCCTTAGATAACTATGTTTTCTCTTCCTCACATATTATTTTTTATCTTACTGGTATTATTCTGAAAAAGGGGCAGGAATAAGGAACTATTTTCTGGCATGTGCACCTATGTACTCTGATACCCATTTGAAACTGAAACCAAGGTGAATGATGGGAAACGCAAGTCACAACAGGTATATTTTAGCATTCTGGCATAGAACAGACCTTTAAAGAGTGCATGTACATTTCTTCAGGGAAGACTTCCAAATCAAACCCCACTTCCTCTGTGGACTGGAGAGGCAGGAGGTTCAAAAGGACTTTAGCACAATCTTAGGCTGTAAATATTGTGTAATTGCATCACCTCTGCTTTAACCTTTTAGTTCTCACCAATTCCTGATTTGTGTGCTTTTTTGTGTCCTTTCACACGGCAAGGTGAAATATCTGTCCCAATTTGTACCCCGCAGCCTGACCTCTGATCTAGATTGCTCACTCGGAATTCAGTTCCGAATGACTAGTGTTCTGTCAGGCAAAATCTACATAATCTGCTGTCAAAGACTGTCAAACAAATGGTTGACTTCATACACCCCATTTCAGTACAATGATCAAAACATCAGAAAGAAAAAAAAAAATAATCCTTCCTTGGGCTCAAAAATATGGTACAAAGATTGATAAAATACCTTTGAAATGAAAGAAACCTTTGAAAAGCTAAAACCAAAATTATTCCTGGGAGGATGTGAATAGCTACAAAATGCTGAATGCATACTCTTAATTTTTACTTCAGTTGTGGGAAGAATTTTTCCTATTTCAGGTTTGAGTTCTGTAAATTTATTTATTTATATATATATAAAAGCTCTCAGATTCAGAGTATAGTGCAATTAAGTTTGGGAAGAGGTACTAAAGAGCAAGCAATTATATGTGATCCAACAATTGCATGGGAATAATTATTTAAAGTCCAAAGGTCTTTGTTTAAAAATGTCATCAAACCAGTTGATTGAATATAAGCCACCATTAAAAATAAGCTTACATATTAGTTTTCCTCAGGGGAAACGGGCAGTTAATACATCCATTTCTAAATGTAATTACATTTCTAGTGCTACGTGTATTTTATAGCGTAACTTGTATCTTAGTAAATCATTTTCTTTTGTTCTTGTAACAAAGTTCCTTGGAATGCTAAACGAAGAAGCTGTAGGCATCCTCCATTTAATCCATGTCCATTAGAAATTACATATTTTGCTTTCTAAAAGCTGTACGCCCTTTTTTGTACCTGAAGTTGTTTTCTTTTTACTGGCTTTATAACTATAACAATTTCACTTTATTCTTCCTCTAATCGTTTTTTTTTTTTTTTTTTTTTAAATTTTTATTAAACCTTCAGATATACTTCATTCTCGCCCCGAGAAACAGCAATTCACTCTGCTAAAGGTAATGTGCTATTTTTCCTCATTATAATAAACATCAATGTTTTTACAACTGCAACAGTTCTCCACCAGTATTAGCATATTTTGGCTGAGGTATTGTTTTACTGTGACCTGTATAATAAGTGTCACATTAGCAACACAACAAATCAAACGTTTGTTAATTTCCCTCGCTTTCCCACACAGCTGCTAGTGTTATCGTGTCACCAGATTTTAATTAATATGATAAGTAACACTTGCAAGACAACAGGCTGATTTTTTCCCCCCTGTGTGTATGTGTGTCTCTGTGTGCACACGTGTAGACCAGAAAAGCAGCAAAGAAGAGACTTTTGTGGCAATTGCCTCGTTCGCTTTTAAAGCAACTCAGTATTAAAAGATAATTCTCTTCCAGCTTGCCCTGAGAATCCAGTGCATGCGTCGGAAAATACGTTACAAATGCACTTGATTTGCCCATTCTACCGTTGAATTTTTATATTTTTAAGCTTTCGCCGCCTGAGATGTACATGGCAGACTATTTGAATCTGCCTCATTTCTTTTGCCCCTATGTAAGTAATAACAAATATGTGCCTGACTTACGAAAACCCTAGCAAGTGGGGTGTTGTTTTTTTTTTTCCCCCCAGGTATTGCATCCTACCAACTGAATTGCTCTAGTACAAGTCAAAAGTGCCATCTATTTGTAACAGCTAGAAATGCACCGGCGGCCGCTGCCGGAGCGGAGCGTGTGTGATGCGCACAGGCGCCCCTGCACCCAGCCTTCCCAGCCTAGCGGGGGCGGGGGGGCACCACAAAGCCAAGGAAGAGCCAGGGAAGAGCTTGGGGGAACCGTCTTGAGACGTTTAAACACAATTTCCTTCGGAACATGCTAACCGCACTACAATCGGTGTCTGGAAAGAAATCCCCCGCTCTCGCAGAAGCACTGAATGGGCTTTTTAGCCTCTGCCCTGGGAAGTAGAGAAATGACTTGAAAGTAAACTAGGGAGCTTGCCACGTTTTGTGGAGGGCAAGCATCGGAGCAGCAGTTCATTACAATGCATTTTTAATTCAGTAGTGGCATTAGAGGAAGGTGTGTGTATACATAAACTCATAATGATAGCCTATTACTGTGTAATTATAGAATACTCAAATGCATTCTTACTAAGGATATGGTACTACTGAAACTGCCTGCCGGTAGCAAGTTACCGTTTCTAGTATAATTTCATTAGGCACAGGATGGTGTCCTGAAGATTTCACCTCCACCACCGCCAAGGCTTCCCAGTGAGTGGAAGGGTTCTTTTCAACATATATGAAAAGCAGGACCACCCCTTGAAGAATTTTCACGTCAATTGTGTTCTCTATTTTAAGGGCAATATCGAGCTTCCTACAAACTTCAAGTGGGAAGGTTGAAGAATATAACATATATCAAAATGAAAGGAGAAAACCCAGAGCAGCAGGGATCTGAGAGCAGAAAAGTGAGATGGGAATGGGTCTTGCAGAGAAAATTCCCCTGCTGATATCAAAGGAAATAAAAGTGCACACAAAAAAAGACACAGAGCTGCCTTTTATAAGGCCCTGTTATAAACTACTGCTGATATTAGGCTGCTGAATTTTAATTCCCTCCTTCACTAAAATGCCCTTTTGCTTTTAACCTACTTCTCATTATAGCTTGCAAACTGAAAAACTCCCCAGAAGGAGACTGCTGGGAAAAAAAAAAAATGCCCTGATAAACTCCCAGCGTCTCTGCACCAGGCAGACCCCAAGCTAAATCACATGCCTGTGCCAGAGGAAAGGAATGGCACTTGGTATTTTTTATTAGAGAAGAGTCAAATGTTACTGAGCATTTCAGAAAATATGAAATAGGCAAAGGGAATGTATTGACCATGATTAAAGTACTTGTAGGTATTATGACCTTAAAGTAGTCCGAAGGAAAAGGTATTTCATAAAAGGAACATTGAAATATAAATTTATCCAAGCCTGCCAGACTGAGTCTGTTTCCAATGAAGTTAATGTGATACTGCCATTTGTATCGGCAATAAGATTGCTGTAAAATGCACAAATGGTAGCACATCTCCCAGAGTAATGCATTTTCCTAGCAGTCTGGACAACATCTTGGTTAAAGAGTGTTGTCTATAAAATAAATGTAACACCAGAGGATAAATGGATATATAATAATAACAACCATGTCTTAGGTATTTTAGTAGGATCAATAAGGGTTTTTATTCTGTGCATAAACAGCTGTGAAAAGGCTGTCCCAACATGATCCTGTCTGCTGGCGACTAATCCCTCTGCAGAAGAGATCAGTAAATTGATGTTACTGTGCCTATAAATTAAAACACGCAAGAATATGCACATGCAGAAGAGCATCTGCATGCTTAAAACTTCTGGGGTTAAAACCAAACAGTCTGAATAGTTTCAAGTTTATAAATGTCTAGCACCTTGCAAAAAATAAAAAGGAATAGTGACCCATCTACTGTTTAAGCAGAGAAGAGTTACTTCTGTGACCAAAAGAACTAAAATGATGTTCAAACTTTGCAACTCCACAGGCCATACCAGTAACCTACTGAAAGCCAAGTGCCAACTGAATTTCCATAGCTATTTACATAAATCTAAATGTAAATCATACATCCATACAGGCATAAATCTGTCATTGTTTGCATTTTTATTCCTTTTGACTGACAAACAGCTACTGCTTCTCTTTTGAGTTCCTTAGCAATAAAAAAACCCCAACAGCAGCAACAGAAACAAGCCCAGAGTGGCCTAATGGTTGTCTTTTCCATGGACTTGTGGAGATAGAGAATGTTTCGGGTAGATGCGGTCCCAATTCCAATGAGGGTATCGGTGTGCCCTACAGCCCCCAGTCATATTATGTGTCCAAGAAGGACATGTCTTGGCTGTCAGCGCTGACGGGGAGAGCTAAATCTGCACTTGGAAACCCTCTAACTGAGCTGAGAAGGTAAAGACTGCAAAACAGCCCACAAAGCTAGAGATTGGAGGCTGTATGCCATTCCCCTGCAATACTCCCAAAACACATTCTTCACCGACGTGGCAGTGCCTACAAACCTAATAATGAGAAAGTCTTTTCTGCCCCTTGTTACAGCTAAATGAATATTTATGGTTCTTAAGAATTCCTAGAGAAAAAAGCTCAGAAAACTTTAGTAAAGGACAAATTTGAAAAGGAGTTACAGCCTTCCTAGGCACAAAACTCTTCCAGCACATCAGTCTTAGGGACAACTGTGCAGCCAGTTAGGGGTCAAGTAGGTGACAACATCTCAGTCTAAGACAAAACTTAACAACCATCAGAGATGGGAACTAGATCAACCAGCTTGCTAAATCCTTGCTTTCCTAAAGCACTACACCAGGGCTGTTGAAAATGAAGAGATCACAAGTGTACCTTTTTCAGCCCTGTGGCATCCAAGAGCTACTCCAAAACAGGAGCCTCCAGCTAGTAAGTCAGCAGTTTTCCAAACTTTGGTGTTGTTACTGCAATACAACAGAGCTAGGACACATGCCCAGGATGTGTCACACATGGGTATAAGTAAGGACACTCCCAGCCCCATGGAAAACTTTCACACTCATGTTTGTGTCTAAGTTAAAGTGTTTAAACTGGATTTTTATGTACAGATTTGCCATTCATCTGATAAATGTCTACAAAGAAAGACATTTACAGTCTGCATGAGCTCAGTGTTGCTCAAATACAAACCCTCATTCAGGCAAAAATGTCAGCTTTAAAATTTTGTTTCCTGAAAATGTTAATTCATACCCTCCCTCTGTTAATTCATACATTTGCGTCAGTTGTTGGCACTGAGCTGGTAAAAATCTCTGAAAAATTGTCAAGTGGATCTTTTTCCAGATTCTGCCTGAGCTTTGCGGTCAAGCCAGCCTTGCAGGAGGCATTTGTAACTGTTTAGCAGGAGAAATGACCAACTCACATCCTGGATCAGTGAGCTCTTGCCTCACCTATATAGTCTGTGCTAGGTAACTAAAATAAATGGAAGATAATATTGTGAGTAATATGGAGGGGGTTCTACTTCTGAATTTATTGCAAAGTGTTAGGAAATACGATTAAATAAAACAAAGAACATTTTTTTCTATTGAAAAAATACGCACTGCTGAATCTAGCGTGTTTCTCTTTAAGAAGGTGACTAGTCTACTCTGAAGACAGTCTAAACACGGTATTATGTGACATTCAAGAGGTCTGAGGAATCATGTGAGACAGTAAATGATGCAGTAAAATTGTGTTCTTGCACTTTTTTTTTGTTGTTGTTAAATTCCTACAAAATTGTACTTGTAATGCAACAATCACTTTGTCATGAATAGGGCCCTTTGTCATTTGTTAGCTGACCCATCTCTGCTGTTGCAAAAATCAAAAGAGAATTGATTTTGATGAACTGACATGCAGCTTTAGGGTAACACAACCACCAGATGAACAAAAAGCCAGCTTCACCACCAGTAGGCAGATCGATACTGTACCTATGTCAGGTATATGTGGTTACAACAAAAGAAGAAGGAAAAAAAATATCCAAAGCTACACTCCTCTTAGAGTCTGAGACCTTCATGGTACCTTGTATTCATTTGGGGATTTGCTGGTCTTCTCATCAGGTGATTTTTGTGTCTTAAAAAAGGAGGACCCTGAGCTACAGCGATGCATATATATGCATATGCATGTCTGATCAAGAAACCTTGAGGATATAGTCCTCACATTTAACCTTGGATGTTTCACTGCTCTGTAAACAATGCACACGAATAAGCAGAGAATACAATTTCCCTATTTAAACAGGCCTGCGCTCATTAACAGGTGTAGTATTATTCATTACACAAACCATTCAGGTCAGTATAGGAGAACAAGTGGGAAAAAAATGAAAGACCTTTATGTCCCATGTGATACCTTTTGCTTCTGCTATTTTTAGTGATTGCGTTTAAACTGGACATCTCATTACTTCTAACATCCCTGCATCTTTTATTTCAAAACAGAGATAAAAATATTATTATTCTGCAAATGTAAAGTTCAGGAAGCAAGCGGCTATGTGGCTCGCTCGTAACCTGTCTGCTAGGTGTGCCTCTCATTTGAAATGGAAGTGGCAACCTTAACTGTTAAGGCTAGGTAGACTGGTTGATTGCACTGTAAACACAAGTTATGATGTACTTATGTGTGTCATGTTTTAGGGCATAACTTTTGGTTGTACCACAATTATATCCATATTCTGTATCAGCCACATATTATTTTAAACATTTTTAGGGGAATGTCCCCAAAATGTTAAAAAGTATTGGTGGGTGCCAGGGTAAAGAAAAAAAAAATGCTCTCAGAGTGGTTTGTAAAGTATAAAGAGATAATTAGATGTGCTGGAAATAAACCATATATTCATTATGAGAGCAGTAAAGGAACAAGTAGCCAAAACGAGAGCTCTCTTCCAGATGATGCTGTCAGAGGGGAGACAGTCCTAAGTCTTTACTTACATTAAAGGAAGGAACCAATTGAACAAAGGCTTTTGGACTGAGTTGGAAGACCCACCACAGTCCATTCACTTGCCTGCTGCACTGTCTTCCAGGAAAAGAAGACAAATTCATCTCAGTTCCCACCACTTTGTCTGTCTTACATAATTTGTCTAGTCTATGTGAAAATAAAAACTTTCTCTTAATAAAATTATGTAGCAAGCAAATTCTTCCCGCATGTTTCATTAATGGGGTATTCATGGTTTTTATTTCACAAAACCAAAAATAGACATCTTCATAATGATCCAATTTACTTTTATTACTTTTCTAGAAATCAGTTACCTATTTGTTCTTACACGTGTTCATTTATGTCTCATGAATGTTAAAGATATACATGTATTACTATGCTGACATGTGAAAAACCTTGATATACTGGCGTGTAAAAACTTGATAGCATGCATGAGAATGAGCAGCAGTTAATTTTATTCATAATTTGTAAGAAAGGCTCTCAAACATATCACAAAAGCTCCAACACTTAAACATTATTTCTGGTTTATTATTTAACAGGGCGGGGCATGGGCTTGTTAAAGGTCTCTTTGGTTGTATAGATCCGTCCTTAGTCCTTGGGAATGCTTCACATATGTTCCTATGTAAATTAACATCATCTAATGTAAATCACATAATCTAATTGTCTATTTATCTGAAAAAACAGAATTACTCTGAGGCATTTGTTTTATTCTCTCAGAGCTATGTGATGTACCTTTAAAGAATTACCTTGTTATGGAGTATTTGCCAAAGAGACTGGACCCCAGTTTCTTTTCTTTTCATACGCAGCATTGAACTTCATTGATGCTTCTATTAAAAATACTCTTGGGTAAATTCAACACAAAAAGCTGTGATTAAGTAATAATATAATGGTGACAGAAACAGAGAAATCAACAGTTAAAGCTTCCATTAATGTATGCACCTACTTCACAAAGGTATGTTATCTTACATATCAATGGAGTGTGGGTGACAAAGCAGAATATGTTTTTCTTGAGTTTTTTATCCTATGGAAGTTTGAGATATTTACACAGCTAAATGGGTCATCTCCCTGCCACATATCCATTGAATTCCAAGAGGAATAAAACCTATACCCAGACCAAAACTTGCTCTGAACACATCTGCTTGCAAAAAAATTAAATATGTGATGCATTTCATGAGCCCTGAATGCTACACAGTGCTTTAGGTGTAGTGGAACCTCACGTAAGGACACATTTAACTTTATAATATGGGTGTTTTATGGGGAAGCCCCATATCAAATCTGTCTGATCTTGCCATTTGTTGAGCAGCCAGGATTATAAATAAATAAATACACTAGAATATTAAATGCAGCTGCAGGAAACTGTCTCAGCAGATGTCAAGCTGGATGATGAATGGTGCCTAAGAAGTGGCAGTCTTCAGTACCATCTTTGGGGTATGGTTGGATAGAGATACTTCAGCTATACTTTCTGTCAAAAATGTCTCAAGTAAGGGAGCAGTGCTCCAGTGCACTCCATAAATCTCTAGAAGATAGGGGCTGATGTGGCAGCATCACTCTTTAAAATGAGTGGTATATAATAGTCATATAAAGGATGTAAGGAGCAGTTTCATATCTTCCCAAATGCTAAAAACAAAGCAAAGCAAACCAAAACAAAACAGAAAATCCCACCCTGGACCTTAGACCAGGTGAAATAAATGAGTGAGATCTCATGTCTCAGGGGCTTAGATGCTAAAAATTGGCATTGGAGTTGATGAAAGGATAAGCCAATTAAGCATATGAATTTTTTGTTCACTAATGAACATCTATAAACTTACCTAAAGAACCTTCCGTTAAAACATTTACTTGGTACCATGACTTTTGAAAAGAAGTTTTATTATAGGCTGAGGATATGCCTATAACGTACTGGGATGTTGCCTGCCGTCCTGTTGTGCACCAACTATGTTAAAGGAGCTTCCCATGGCTAAACAAAAAGTGGGGTGGGGATAAAACCCTTTTCTTAAAGTAATAACTGTAAAATTGCCGTTTGCTGTTTTCATGACTCTTGACTGAACTGTTAAAACCAGGAATTGAGCTGCAATCCTTGACAGCATTCGATGTTTCTCTTTAGCCCTTTAGCATCAAAGCCATTACCCAGTTCTAGTTTTAGATTCATTTTTATATTGTTCTCTATCCTTTGTGAACTCCTCCCTGTCTTAAAAGGGGAGCTGTTAACTCAGAGGGGTCTGGGGTTCACTTGCATGGCCTATTCTTCCCTAGAGACAGGGGCTGTGGAAAACATTCCAATGTTCTTAGATTTTATCGTTTATCCCAGAAGACTGGTAGGCTGTAAGATTATACATTGACACCCACTTACCTAGATCAAAAATAGAAAAACATGACTCCCACTGACTTTATGGATGTTGGATATCAGGCGGTCGCCACTTTGGAGAATAAAGAGGATAAAAAGGGCTGGTCTGAGAGCTTGAACACAACTCAAGATCTGCTAAACCCCCCTACTGATGCTCAGGTTGTCCAGCCTGCACTGGTCAGAGTGGCAGCCCCAGCTTGGGAAGTGGGAGAAGATAAGCCTGATACTGCTCTGCAGCCCTGGGCTGAGCAGGGGCTGGCTCCAAAAGGAGCTTTTTCCTACCTTCCATGGCAAAGCAAACAACTGCAGAGGAAAAACAAAAGCTATTGTAATCAGTAGGCATTACAGGAAAATTAATTTCAAGAGAAAAAGACTGAGTAAAACAGGTATTTAACTGGTCTGTCTGCAACCAAGTTATCTACCTGACTGGAGACCCACACTCACCTGTTTGGAACACTTCTCAGTCAAACGGGAGAGGCTGATACTGCTTTTATATAATGTAATGGAAGATCGAGTGCTGTAGACAAGCATCTCACTTGTTTTTGTTTTAGAGTTAGTTTACAGAAAGTTGAAGATTAGAAGGTGACTTAATAATTGACTGCTCTGAATTCCAATCACCCGTATTTCCACCCAAAATGCTTATCACTTTGGAATTCATCTGTAGCAAGTACCGCTGCCTTAAGCCTATTGCATTTTATTAACCATTTGCAAAGTATCATTAAATCTTAATATAAAGAGTGGCAACTTTCATTCTCTTTAGGGGAAGTACAAATTAAACTGAGTAACTGAGAACGGAAATTAAATTCTGCTTTCCCCAACCAAATACCTTTCTGTTTCCCAGTCAGTTGAATTTTGTCTTTACTCTGTTTTGGTAAGAAGCTGGAATCCAGTCATCGTGCCTTAACTTCGGGCACCTGCCTGAGGCAGCCTTCACTTTTTACTCCATGGAGAGAAGTGACAAAGCTTCTCATAGATGTGCCACATATTCTTTCATTATTAAGTTTACAACATTATGGGGATTATCTGAGATCAGATAAGAATAGTCTTCCATGGCATTTTGATTTTTCAGGACTGAATTTCCTGATTAAAAAAAATGCATAGGTTTGGGTTGAAGTATAAAGGTTTCATGGCTCTTAGCAGCATCATCTGCAAGTCATTTTCAGTGTGCACCACACACTTCATGTTGCAATATTTAACCTGTTTCGCTCCAAAGGGTGAAGGGAATTGCTTTCTTAAACAACTCTGTGTGCACAGAAAAGGGAACCAGAAAAGAAGCTGAAAACTCCAGGATGGTCCAGGAAAAAGCATGGTTGCCATTTCGTTAACAAGCCCTTCTTCCCTTTGCTTTTCTTGCAGTTATAGAGAAATCCTCCATTTTTGGAAGCCAGAACTTTGTTTATCAATTTGAGAAGACAAAGCACCATCTATTCGTTTCTGAAAGCATAGCCAACCAGAGCTCAGAAAGAAAGGATGAATGCTGTGAATACAGAAGTAACACGTCCTTGTGGACTTAGCCTTCCAAAGGCATGAGCCAAGCTCAAGCAGGTCAGCTTTCAAGGCTAGGTCTAAAAATTTGATGTATATTGCCTTTCAGCCTTTAGCTACTAAATGGGCTTTAGATAAAAATACCATATATAGTCCACAAAGCTGTAGCTGATGAAGTTAGAGACTATAGGTTTTATGGAAATAAAACTGATTTAACTTCTGTTTTATCTGAGGCTTTATTTCACGCTAAGGGAACAAAAAACTCTCTATGAAGCCAAAGAGAAAAACTTTGTAAATATAGGTAGTCAAGAATGTTTCAGCTGCACTTTTTGAATTTTTGGTCAGAGAAGCTAATTCAAAACAACTCTAAGGACACAAAACAGCTGAATCAAAACCTAGCCCTTTTTTTCTGCAAGAATAATGCCAACATAGCAGAAATTTGCATCAGGATAATCTTTCAGCTCCAAGGTGTTTGTTTTGGAAGATGACATAAACCATGACCTAGTAGTTAGGTTGCTGCCTTCAATGTGCTTGTGTTCCTTTTCAAGTCCTATGCCTAGGAGTGGGCAGGAGAAAAGCATCTTCTCTAGCACAGGACATAAGACAACCAGCAGCAGCCCACAGTGTTACACATAAGGGGATCAAGAAGTATGGCATGTAAGAGACTGAGAAGTATAGCAGAACAGGAGCTGGAAACCAATTCCCCAATGTCTTCAGTGATATTTCTTTTCTGGGTTTGATGGGGAATCACTTATTGGCCCCTTTTAATCCAGAAAAAGAAGGGGGTTGGGTTTGTCCTGATGTAGAATAGGGAACATTGTTTAAATCTGACAGACTTTTGTTAGTATTTGTAAATCCTTACTCAGTGACATATGGAGAAAAAGGCAATAATCTTACAGAAAGGAAGTCCTGAAGGTAGAGGTTAATATTTCCAAGTAATTATACTTTGGCTACCAGTAATATTTTTTTTGTTTCAACAGAGTTATTTGATTGTGCTCTAATCAACTAGCAAAGGGCTACAGGGCTACAGAAGCATCCACCAGTTAAGTTTCCTATTTGTTCAGTCAAAAGCGTTTTCTCAGAGAATTAGGGCTGTTGTAATTTCATTCCATTCTGAATCGTCCAGGAGATACATGCTACACAGCAGAAGACCACACTCAAGTCTGCAACTGCCTTTGAAATAAATGTAAAGGTAGAGAGGGTATATGCATACCCAGGTGCAGAAATACTGTATTTAACTCAACTCTTTACACTGCAAGCCATATGGCAGAAATCAAGTTTTTATTCAAAAGTAGACAAAAGATGCATTAAAGACAGTATAGCCAGGGTAACTGAAATCTTTGTCTTAAATATTACTTAAGACTATTGCAGAAACTATTCAGTAAGGTCCAAATTGAGATATTCTGAATACAGTAGCCTGGGATATGACCTGATATAACATTTATGAACAATTCTCAAAACCACAACTTTGGTGCCAAAGACTAGATATAATTAAACACAATTTATGCCCTCACATCATAGTACGTTCATTCTGACCAAGAGTCGTTAGTCTTTGCAGTGGTGAACAACCAAATACTGGACTACATGAGCAAGAGCACAACCCATAGATCAAGTGAGGTGCT
>JAVJGI010000014.1:63626805-63700022 GCA_035590275.1 Ibycter americanus | reverse complement strand
TTAGTCTTTGCAGTGGTGAACAACCAAATACTGGACTACATGAGCAAGAGCACAACCCATAGATCAAGTGAGGTGCTCTGCCCCTTCTACTCAGCACTGGTGAGACCACATCTGGAGCACTGTGTCCAGTTTGGGGCTCTGCAGCAGAAGAATGACATCGACATAAGCGGAGCGATTCCAGCACAGAACCGCCAAGATGGTCAAGGGGCTGGAGCACATGATGTACAAGGAGAGACTAAAGGAGCAGGTTTGCTCGACTTTAGGATGACAAAGATAAGGGGAGGCCATATTGCTATGTACAGCTGCCTAATGGGAGGGCGCAGAGAAGATGGAGCCAAACTCTTCTCAAAGTGGTAAGTCAAGAGGGAACAGACACAAGTTGGAATATGGACTTTCTGACTTCCTATAAATAAGGGAATCTTCTTTTTATTATTATGAGGGTGATCAAACACTGGAATAGGAACCCAGAAAGGTTATGGAGATTGTTGCAGATATCCAAAACGTGATTTGCCTGCAACAGTCCCTGATGAACCTAAAGTAACTGAACTGCTCTGAGCAGATCTCTTCCAACCTGAATTACTCTATGATTCAGCAGTTAAAAGTGCGACAGCAAGGGAAAAGAGTGCAAAGCTGTGCTTCTCTCTTCCCCCAGCATATGTGTCTGCAAAACAGGTGGCCTGGCACAATAGACATCAAAGCCAGAAACTTATCGCACAAAGAAAACATGATGCTGCTACTGGTAGACTACACACAAACTGTCAAGTTCTTTTCATAAAAGAATGCACTAACAGATTCACTGGTCTAAAGAGGCACATATCATTTAACTGCTTTTTAAAAAAAAAATATTTTCTTCATTCCTACAACAAATATGTAAAAAGAGCCAAAGGATTCTCTAGGTAACTGAGCTGAGCAATACGAAAACCCACACCCAGACAGACTTTTCTCAGTTCTCTCTGTTGTCAGCAGAGGAGAAAGGCCATGAAACATAACATGGCTGGCTGTACACATTAGTGAAAATAATAAGTTAAAGAGAAATTAAAAAAGGGGAAGTAAATGGAGAGAGAAGCATAAGTGGGAAGATGATGAGATCATCATTTAAAAAGCCACTCCTACTGGCATGGAAAGAGGCAAAGGAGGGGGGAGGAGTGTGGAGATAAATACTTCTGTCTTTGTAAGTGAACTTGGTGTGTCCAAGAGCAACACTACCAAGAGTGAAAGCTGCGCACTGTCAGAGCACTAGGATGCTTGTGCTGTGAAGTGGAGATGCCGCTGCCCTCAAGAACAAAGCAACAAGAGTTGCACTCTGCTGCGCCCTAGCATACTTTTCTTGCCATCTGTGTCCTATGGTTTCCTTTCAAGTCACAAGCACAGTCCTGAGAGGTACAAAGGGTCGTGACTCCTTCAGAATATAATCGCAAATATTTTGAGACACTTTTGAAATATTGCAGAAATATTTTGCCCTTATATCACTGTGCTATACATATGTTTCTATTTAGCAAGTGCACATGGGATTATTTTTTTTCTTCTGTCCCTTTCTCACTA
Organism: Ibycter americanus; assembly: GCA_035590275.1. Taxonomy (NCBI): domain Eukaryota; kingdom Metazoa; phylum Chordata; class Aves; order Falconiformes; family Falconidae; genus Ibycter; species Ibycter americanus. The sequence continues at coordinate 63,698,480 of JAVJGI010000014.1, read as the reverse complement.
TAGCCACCCAGATGCTGAATTTTTCTCCCTGCTGAGTGGAACAATGAGAATTTTTTTACCATTATTTCAAATGTTTTTCACAAGCTTGATTCAAAAAAGGATAATTCCCCACTATATTTTCAGTCTGATTATCAGATGATGATGGACAATAGATTGATAAGAGTCACTCAAGAAGATGCAAGCTCTTGTGTATAACAGCCGCTGCAATTATCAGACACTACTAAACTATTATTGATCTTGTTCACATTGGGTGATAACTGAGCATTTTCCACTTATTTAAAGTGCTGTTAGCCAGAAACTCCCATCAATGAAAAGCAGTAGACGAATTTCTTCAAACGTGGTTCAATAAAAAAATAGCACATATAGAAGGTCCATAGTTCCTTAATCTCTGTGAAACAACTAATGTGAGGCACAAATATACTATCCAGTTGTTACTGAATGGTTGATTACAGTAAAACAGGAACCTCTCCAAGTTCATTTAATATATAACCCGAGTATCACTGACAGAACAATTTTAACCCTCCAGAAAATAGGAATAATAATAATAATAAAAAAGCTGTTGCCTTATATAGCTTCAATAATATCAAGCAGAAAAAGACCCACCTGTCCAAATCAAAAAATATGGATTTCTCCCTATAACACCATGGGGCAGATCTCATTGTCTTAATCGCTAAAGCAAGGTTTCTTATATGTAATTGTATTATTTCAAAGATATGTAAATCTGTGCTTAATATTAGACTGGTACATTTTGATAGAACTATAATCACAGCAAAAGTGGTCCTTATCAGTAAAATTCATATTACTTTCATTTTGTTCTCTTTAATACTGGGGACATACAGGATGTGATCTGATATTCAGTGTATTATATTTCTCAAGCAGGGCCAGTGGCAACATAGCAGTGGACTACATGTAAAATTGGCTATTAAGGATATTAACTAGTAATTGCTTAGACTAATCTCTCTAAATAATCAGTAATTAAAAAAATAAATAAAACGGCTGACCATTGTGATTTAAGCTCAGATTAAAATTGACCAAAAAAAGTCAATTGGAATAGTTTTAATTATTTATGGTGTCATATTTTCCTTCAACAGAAATGTTTTATATTTTAGCATGGACAAAACAGATAATTTGTAGCAACAATAGCAGTTCTTTTATCGGTTGAACAAGCAGTGCACAGGATTTCAGGTCAAAAATATCCTTTCTTGATTTGAATAAACTGCTAACAAGTCAGGCTTCTTTTGTTCCTCTACCATCACACTAACAAGCCCCATCAGCAATATGCATAGAGTCTGAATGAACAGATTTGGTGAGAGACCCAGCTACCTTCTCAGCTACTTTCAAAGATGAACCTTTGCAGCTGATGCCCAAGGGGAGGGAAATAGCATACAGATTGTGTTTGCCAGGCTACAGTTGATCATGATAGTCAATATGAGACTCAGCTTTGCCTTGCTGGGGTCCAGCAACATGGCAATTAGTCTTGAAAAAGTGACTACAGGTCTTCGAAGAATCCAGCTCCTGCTCTTCTTGATCCATGGAGAGACAGGTCAGAGCTCCCAGCACTTTTAGCATCAATGGGTGCTGCCTTGCTAACAGTCAGAAAGGATGGTTGGACTGTCTGACACCAGCAGATACTCTTTTGACCTGTTTCAGATGCTGTTCAGGGAAAACATTCAGCACTGGTTTAAACTTCTGCAGTGCCCTTCTCTAACCACAACAGCAAGACAGGGAGCAGGAAACATATACTAATTACCAAGAATTAAAAAAACCAACCAAACAACCCCCAAAAACACGCCCCCAAAAACCAAACAAAACCCCAAAACCAATCACAAAAGTCCCCCCAAACCAATAGAATCTGTATTAAACAAAACTGAGTGAAGTTCTGAAAATGTCATTAAAGTGTTGCAGTTGTGAGGTGGACTAGAGGAGTAAATAACTTCTTTATCTCTATTTGATGCAATATACTGTTTAATTTATCAAAAAAATAAACACACCTAAGATTCATAGATCTGTAACACACAGCTACAGAAAGTACCCAGTTACAATATAAGAACACCTTACCAAAAAACAACAGACAACTCACTGATCACGCTGTCCTCACCATCGCATACCACTGGTCTTTGGAAACTATGGCGAAGGTCATTAAGAAATTGCAAACTGTTCTGAATGGAGGCCCAACCTTCAAAGATATATTGCCAACACAAATTTTCCTAGCCTTCAAGTAACCTCCTTGTTCTATTACATTACAAACAGATTAAAGTTTCTATAGTCCAAGAAGTACTCTATGGATTTAGACTATGTCTGCTCTAACTAATAAGCAGGAAGCTTGCCAATACTTCTGTGCAACATCAGAATAGCTAAACAAAACAACGAAAATCCTTGGATCTCGATACTTCTAAGCACACAGAATACTTCATACAGGGCTCTCACAGAATCTGAGTAGGCAAAAGTTAACAAATGCTATGACCTAGATTGAGCTCACACATCCATACAAACCAACTAAAGATCCAGGTATTCACCAATCACTCCATCTCTGATCTCTAATCCTGCTCTTCAGTGGAGACATGCAAAAATGCCTTCAAAAGGCAACTATAAAATATTGTTCATAGTGTTCCTGGATACCAGAAACAATGAATTCCAGTAAGATGCAGTTTTTGTTTAGATCTAAGGCATGCATCTCCTGTTCCAGACCTAAAGATGGGTTTGTATGCCCAAGAGCTTGCCTAGATTTTGCGGTTATACTGGTTGTTCCAACAAAGAGATACTGTCTCTGTCTACAAGACTTCTTATCTGCTTCTTTCGACAGTTATAACAACAGTAACAGTAAAAAATCAGAGTATCTGCTTGCTTTCAACCCTTTTTATTCTTGGCTTTGTGCAAACACATCATAAAAGATCATACATGAAGCTTAAATCTTACAGATAAAAAGAAAATCACAGCTTTGCTTGGGGACAGAACTAGGAATAGCAACTGGTTCACTGATTCATTTGTTAAATTGCATTGCCCAAGCCCATGGGAAGTAGTCCTGCAGAAGTCCTTCACAGTGCAGAAATGGCATGTTCTCCCTGTTGTCTCTCTCCAAAGCCTACTATCCCTATGCTTCGAAAAGCCACTAGCTTTGCATTAGTGGGACCCTAGTGTTCCCTTTTGTACTGTGTTTGCTGGTTAATTTTGTTGAAATACTGTATCTAACAAATAAATTAATGCACTCCAAATACTTGTGGAATGAGTAAACATCTGGGGGGAAAAAACCTGACATGTTTCTGAATTATTCTGATGGGAGAATTTCTCTGTTAACTCATGAAGACTCAAGCTCCCGAGTGAACTGTTCTAAAACCAACACAAAATTGATTTACACTGAGACAACCCAGATCTAAAAAATAGCAGCCTTCCTATCCTCTATTAAAAGGCTTCAAGCAGAACAGCAGTTTGCAACTGTGTCACTATCAGAGCTTGAGTTCTTCAGCAGCAGGAGGAGGACATCACTCCAAACTCAGAGACGTGTTAATAATACGTTTTAGAATAGCGTGACTACTGGCTTGAAAACTAATGCAATAAATACACAGTTTGTTACAAAAGAAGACTATTTGTACTGATGTCATTTTAAGAAATATAACAACTTCAGCAACAGTGAAAGTTCATTACAGCACTAGAGCTGCACATAGTAAAGAACCAGAGAACAGAATTACAAACCTAAAAAGATTGAAGGGGCTTCTAGTTAAATCTAAGCATATCAAATGAATTGGGACTTTGACTCTTTTGTGCAGCGTATATTTCTGCCACTTTAAATTTTATGGGGGAAGCAGAACACCTCTGCTGTGTATCATGGCACTATTCACTTGCAGCTGGACACTGAGTTATTCTTATATAAAACTGGAAAACACTTTTCACATGTAAACAAATATTGCTATTCCCATTTTACATGTAAGAAGGCTAAAAAGCTGATTTCCAAAGCGATCTTCTCAAGATTAAAATGCCCAGACCAGTTAGGGAAGGAGTTTCAAAGAATTGTGCCTGAGGTCCATTATTTTGAGCTCAGTAGTATCACACTAACGTCAGCCCAAACCATCCAACAGTAAATCAGACCTTAGGACTCCACATCTGTAAAATTCATCAACAGAGCCTACAACAAACATCTGATTAGCATAAACCAGATTTTTTTATTTTTATAGTAGTGTAAACTTTAGGTTTTCTCTCCATCACACACACCTTTTGGTTTTGAAACCTTCAAAATCCACTTGGGCTTGTTTTTCTGATTTCTCAACCAATCATTTCTTATTCTGTATTTGTCTTCCTGTCTTATTTTAATACAGGCTGAGATTTTCCAATATCTACTTTATTGTCCAAAGCTAGAGTTTTAGGTACGATGTCAGATGGCACAGGACCGCTGTAACACCCCTGAGAGCAGCGGTGCCTGAGCTGGTGCTCCCCCACAGCCCTCGCTGCAGGAGAACTTGCCCCACTTCAGGCAGCTGGGGGGTCCACCATCGCACTAGTAACCAAGGGTCTGGCCCAGATGCTTCCTGATGCCAGGTGGAAAGTAGATAGATATCTGTACATCTATTTCTTCAGTGCCTTCTGGGAGAAGCACTAAAAAGTATGTAATAATGCAAGCTGAAATTATGAACAAGCGTGAACTCTGTTTTATCAAGTAAAAGGAAAGACTTAGTGTCGTCCCCCCGCGTTTTTTCCCCCCTTCTTTTCTTTTCCTCCCCTGATCCTCATTGTTCTTCATAACAAAATTGATAAAGAATATCAAAAAGGCAATTTAAAAAAAAATTTAAAGGAAACCACAAATTAATCATAAGGATAAGAAGCATTTTGATTGACCACTGCAATGTGTTAATGTGGTCCAGTTAGATCTCCTTGCACAACCACTTAAGCGAAAATAGAACAGTAGACAAAAAGAAATGCTTCAAACACTGACCCCAGTTTCCCACTCCAGTTTATCTTCCAAATCCTTACGGAGAAGACCCACTTTGTATGATAGGCCCTGAGATGTACACTGAAAAAAACTTCTTGAGGGGATGTCAGAATGACAGCAACTGTAAGATCCTGGAGGACTGACTTTGCTGAAGTTCAGTGCAAAGGCAGCGCACACATCTCACAGCAGAGCTGCAAGAAGCAACAGAATCCCACCAAAAGCACCCCATAAAAGTAATGAGCACAACAGAACAAAGTTAGGTCTATAAACCGAACTGCAGTAGCCTTAGCATTAATTACAAACACTGTTTCTGATCATCTAGCAGCAGGGCACAGAAATACGAGAGGAACTAGTGAACAAAGAGAGTCTTGACATTCACTTCCTCTTAATACAGGCGCAGAAGGCATCAGCGAGAAGCTACAGTTCAGTATCACACAATTATGTGCCTCATTCATTAGTACCACATCATTGACTACACCGTGAAAGAAATGACAAATTAGCAATTTCACAGGACCAGCATAATGCTATCATTTGTATCACAAAGTCAGCAAAATCTAACCTCCAATAATTCAGCTCACCATTCTAAGCCAAGGCTGGCCATCAATACGGTTTTATGTGCCTTGTACTAATCACTAAAGTCAGATAATATGCAAGGTTAATGGTTGCAGACAGTCTGGGGAAATATCCAAGATCTGATAAGGAAACCCCACATTATTGCTGTTCTGTGTGGTATATCCCAATCAAGAATAGGCAAAGGAAGGAAATCAATGCTTAAGGCAGTTATAATACATCTCTTGGTGTAACATATAAATTGGCCCTTCATTGCCCATTCACATTTCAGTTAATAAATAGTTCAGACATAGGACACATGGATAGTGAAGAAGTGTAACCATTGTATGTTTGTCTCCCTTACTTTAGATTTATTCTGTCTTAGTACAACAGACTCTATCCAGTGTTTTTCAATTACTTCACTAGCCTTTTAAAGAAAATAAGAAGTGATGCTTAATCCTGATCGGTAGGTTGTTATATAGTCTGCCACCTGAAAGGAACTTGATGCATTTTTCCTCATTTAAACAAACAGATAATCAACCAGGATCTTCTCATTCTAATTGTACACCACCACTGCTTACAGTCACAAATACATATATTTCATCTCCATTGCTGATAATGAAAATTCCTTTCTTCTATACTAGTTACGGCAGACTGGCCGTTGATTTTCTTTTTTATTCAGCACCAAGCTATCCAAGGATACTCCATAGTAATTTGCAGAGTAAGAAGTATGACTTCAATATACTCGTGCACATTTTCTAATATAACATTGCTGATAATATATAAATTCACATCATTTAAATCTGTACCTGTCCAATGTCCCTGAAATGTCAAACCTTACACTCTGAAACTTTTTTTAAGTCCTTTTTCCCCTCTGATGTAATTGCATCGCTTTACCCTCTGCAAACCAAAACCAGGCAGGCAGTGTATTTAATTTGTAACTGTACCACTAAATGCAAATGTAAAATTGGCAGCTTTGATGTTGCAGCATTAAATATAGCTTATCTCACCAGTGACAGTGAGAAACAGACACTCTCTTAGGACTGTGAGTTATGACAGTCTCTCCAATGAGTGAAAAATCATTCCTGTACAGCTGTCACTGATGAGATTTTCCTTTTCTTTTTCCTGTGGCATGTGAGTGCTTCAGCATACTTGGAGCCACCACGTTGGTGGCAAAGATGGAGACTGCTTTAATGCAATGGAGTGTGCCCTTTTGTTCTGCTCAGTTTTCTTTGCCATATTAAAAAAACCAACAAACAAACCTACACCTTTTTCTTGAAAAAAATAAATATTGTGTTGGGCTCAGTAACTAGCTGATATTAAACTAATGTACTGTTTGAAGAAGGGATTATAAAATAACAAGCACACAGAGCCACAGATTACCCTAAATGTAAGATTTTATGTGCTTTTTGTGATCCTTATGGTTAGGCTGACCACTGCGTGAATGCTCACAAAGCAACCCCAATGGTCTTCAAATTCTTCCTCAGAATACTCATCCAAAAAATAGACAGAGTACCAGTGGCCTATGGTTGCAGATGTACATTATGACTAACATACTGTCCTTGCTTTTATGCACTCTCCATGCATGTGTTACCTCTTGTGTTTTACCTAGGAGGAAAATGTTGGGGAATCAAAAATGTATTTGTTCTAGATTTTTCTAGGAACTTGTATAAAGGCTCATTTCAAAACTGATAAGCTAGCCTGGAGGGCTGGGGATTTCCATTTTAAAATACATCATTAAGTGGGGAAAAGCTCCTTGAGTTATACCTTTCTAAGAGTCTTCACAAGAGAAGTCTAACAAGAAGTCTATTCATCCCCCTTTTTTCTAGCAAGAAGATCAGGACAGATGAGAAAATTTTGCTGAATTCCGCTAACAGAGGACTCACGCCAGGATCAAAGCTAACCATTACCAAATGTTGACAATGTGGTCTTTCTCTGGAGACTACCCATCTCCTAATATCTCTGGCATCTTCATGGTCTGGCACAGTCAAAACCTTCTCATTCAGGAGCAGAAGTTTCACAGCAAGGCGCAGCGGCTCTCTGGCAAAACAGGTACCCTGAGAACTGCAGTTATTAAAGCAAGCAAGCTGAAACCTAATCCTAGACCTGCCATCATACTGAAAAAGCAACCAGGTGTCGAGGGGCAGAGAATAATAATGCAGTTTTTCTTAAAAGTACAAGAGAGACTTGAACATCAATTTGAATTCTCCTTCTCTCACTCAGCATGACAATGTTGCAGTCTTAGATTAACACTATCTGAAGAGAAACAAGTACGCAGAGCATTAGCAGTAAGGCCAGGAGCCCTCAGACGGGATGAATTTGCTCTAAAACCTCTTGCCATCATTGTACAAAAGCTCTGTAGGGGGAGTGGGAGACAGCAAGGCACAAGGCAGCTGGGGTAGCAACTAGAAGAAATCTGAGCCAAAGAAGCAAGGCCCAGGTGACAAAATATTTTACCATGGTTTTGAGCTTCTGTTGAATTTTTTTTATTTTTTATTTTAGCTCCTGTACACAAGATAGAGCTTTTCTGTTATTCTCAGCCATATCTCCGCCCCAGGTGACAGTGGAGAGGGATTTCCTGTTGACCACAACACAACTTTCAACCTCAGCAAGACCCAAAACCAGAGATTGCCAGAACAGAATTCAGAAAGACTATGAGTGCAGGAATCCCAAAAAGCTAGATGATTTATTTGAATATTAATAAGAGGATCGCCTCTCCAATGTCAAGAACTTTCAGTGCTATTTGTGTTTTGTTGGGGATATTTAAGGACGAAAGCTCTAATTTTTTATATAACACAATGATAAGTTTCACAGTTCAGCAGGACTAGAATTTTTCTGCAAGTGAGCAAGCCCTCATTGCAAAAAGTACTGACACCTTTTTTCAGGATGGATGAATAATAGCTCTTTTCAAAAGCCTGAGAACAAATGTTTTGCATTGTTTCTCTCAAAGCAAAAAGAAAAGGATGTAAAGGTTGAAAGAACAATTAAAAGATAAGGACAGAAAATTGTCCAGCATGTTCATCGCAATAGCTAATTGGAACTGTTTTACGGTAACCATTTCAATTCTACTACTTACAGTACTTTGTTTTCAACTCATACTAATGCAACAACACTTAATTGTTTTCTCTTGGTCTCAGAGATACAGTATTAGGTCATTATGTAGTTACGTTCTATCTTTGTTTCATTCATACTTATAGCTCATAAATCAGACTTTCACAAAGTGTGCATTTCCAGCAAGAATCTGATTTGATCACTAAAACTCTCACTTCATCCTCCCGCCTCTTTTCTTTTTAGATTTATGATGGCTGGATTACCCTTTAGCACTCTTTTTGTTCGTTTGTTTTTCTAAGCAAGTGGTTAGATTGCAAGAACAATCTTTGAAATATTACTTGAATAAAGCATTTCTGAAGATGTCTGCCTGAATCTGCAGAGAGCCTAAAACACCGGTTCTGAGATGTAGGCTACCCCATTCACTGCAAGGGCTGATAACTCTGTGACTAATTGCAGAGCTGTATCTGTCACTGTTGTTAATTACATCATCGCTAATCAACGCATAGAATGAGAAGCATTGTCAGAACTGGTGCACAGTTCTCAATGACACAAAAGGCTAACCAAGGAGAGACAGATTTAAAATTCAGAGCAACAAACTTTTGCTAAGGGTTGATACATTGCTGGGGGAAGGTGGGGAGTAAGGGCATGTGTGGTGTGAGCAGGTGGTGTAAAATTAGTTTTATTTCCAAAGACTGGAAACCACAACACTGAGAATTATGGTGAATTACCTCAGAGAACATCTCATATTAGAATGTGACACAAGTGAGATATATTGGGAGGGGCAGTAAATCTGGGACTGGGAAGGGAAATTTACCATTAGAGCTCATGGCAAAGACCCTGTTGATGTGAACAGAATCAGTGTTTTACGCCATTCTCTTCTGTAGTGTTGGCCAAAGTAGTTGTACATGGGATAAGTTGAAAAGAATATGTCTCCATTTAAAAAGGAGCTTGTACATGGCAACTCAATATTCTTTTTCTCATTTTCCTGTCATATCTATTTTGTGTTAATTAGATTAGAAATGTTGCTAATGTCAGTACAATGAAAATAGTATCTGGAAATGATACGTTGCTTAGACATGTGGTAACAACTTTCAAACTAAAGAAGGTGTTGATCTTCTTTCCTGTCTTCTGTAATTTGATAGTTATATTGTCAGAGACATTTCTGATGGGAAAGAGAAACTAAATGAAAAGTGCCCAGTCATAAGCTTCTCCCATCAGAATTTTTCTTTCTCTTTTCTCTTTCTGCTTTTCTTTTCCTTTTTATTTTTATTTCAGCCGCTTTTTTTCTTTCCTTCCCATGATCTTCTTCAATTGTTAGATAACATTTCTTCTATTTGTTCGCTAGCCACCAGCTTTATGCAGAGGGTTAATTGAGCAAACGGATTGATCTTGGATTGGTCAGCAGACAGGACTTGGGCCAAACAAGCATTGATCAGAGTCTAACAGCAAGAGTCCTACATTCTCAATGGTTACCATAAGCTTTAAGGAACTTTTCTGTGTTATTATCCTCATCAATGAAAGGTCTATGAGAGAGAGTTGAGAGTAACCCTGGATGTTTTCAAGTTTCAGCTTTCAATACAAGCATTAGGACAGCTTGTGTTCTGAATGCACATCCTGAAAATGCAGTATAAACAAAAAAAAATGTGATGTATAAACATGTGATGCTTTCCAGCTCTCAGGTGAGTAATTCTATTAAGCTAAAAATCAGACCATTTGTTATACAGTATTAACAACTGAAGCACTGATGATCATGGCCTGAAGAAGCAGAGTAAACTTCCTACTCAGCAGTGGGAGGTTGGGGCTAGATCGGTCTTTGGCAGAAGCTCCTAAAGTTTGCCTCTAAAGTTGGTATCACCAGTACCTCCCCTACTCCAAATTTTCTGTGGAAGCAGTGGGGACCAAACATAGCTGATTGTGAACGTGAAAAAAAATGTGTAAAGTGGTTTTGACTGTAAATGTCAGGACTGAAAATTACAGCTGCCTGCTCCTGGAAACTGAGTGCTCTGACACAGAGGAGTAGCTGAGTGAATATACAACCTCAGCTATAGTAGCAGCCAACTGTACCTTCCCTATTCAAGGCTGTATCATCTTTTCCAAACCTTCTGACATAAAGTACATACAACATATTCCCTTCCAGGAAGAAGCTCTGAAGTTACCCAGTACACAGAGTTTGCAGTTCAGCCTGATAACTGACATGAGTCAGAGCCTACATACTCCTGGAGAATTATTCTTGGTGCCTTATGTGTGGTCTGTCCATCCCAAATTGCACTCCTAAAAAAGGAACTCAATTAGTAGTAAGCTTACCTATCACTTATCAGCTGACCATGTAAATAGCCTGCAAAACAGTAAAAAGGCAGGTGGTAATCCAATGGGATAATAGCTCAGGGAAAAAATATGCTATTAGCCCTGCTGGGCTCCACACGGCAAACAGCCCTTTCCACTCATAAAACCATGAATAGATCCGCTGCACAGCAAGAATACAGCCACGTTCGGCAGCATGTGTCAAGGCAGGGAGGGAGTGAACCTGCTCTTGTGAGACAAAAGGCTACACTCTGTGAGATAAACAACACTAAGGCAGCATGATCAAAGAATATTTAAAAATAACCACAATAAAGAAATGCAGAGGGGAAGAAAATGTTCAAACAACCTGAGTGGAATCTCACTGCAAAATAAAATAAAATATTCTTCATGCCAAAAGGTTGAACCTACTACCTTTTAGTCACACTTTGTCTTCTTCCTCCTGCTGTTTCAAGGCCCTAAGGAAACCAATTTAGAAAATGAGGCACAGAAATGTAATCTTTGCCAGTTCACCCCATGGTGGTACTAGAAGCTGGGAAGCAGGGTGTGGTTAACCACTGCTGAGATTCACCCATCCCTAGCTCTGGGAAAGTGCCAAGGAAGAGGGCAGAGGTTCTAAATGACTGATACACATCAGTTATTTTCCTATATCAAGCCCCTTTCCAGTATGAAACAACAGGTTAAGTGTTTAGAAACAAAATTGTCTTATTGCATGCCAGCATGAGATTTCCTGTGCCTAGCCCCAGCTTTCCTGTTCTTCTGGAGCAGGCATATGGAGCCAGCACAGACAGGCTCATGGTGGAGTCTCATTTGGGTCTGGAGCCAAAGGAACAGTTGGCTGAACCAAAAACTTTCTCTGTGGCCTTCAGCATGTCATTTAACCCACCTTTGTCTCCCCTGCCCACCTCATCTCTAAAACGGAGATAACATGACTTACTAACTGGCTACTCGACAGACACATTAATAGTTGCATGGCAGTTTGTGATCCCCAGGTAGTCTGACAAAGACATCACAGCAAGGATGATTAGAAAGCAATGGGCTGCCTCCACTTCTTGGTGCCAGAAGAAATGGTCTAGGTAGACCAAAACTGTAGGCAGCATGTCACCAACACAATGATTAAATCAATAGCCAATTTCCAGTAAACCAGAGTATTTACTAGCATTGAAGTCCCAATGTTATGCAAGAAACTGTTTGGTGTGTTTCATGGAACAGTAAGGTATAGTACAGGTTGTTTTCCTCACAGATCTGTTTTACTTATCTATGTCTTACATTTACAGATTTTCAAAGCTCACATATGTACTTACTGTAGCAAATATAAAACATTTGAATTTTACTTTCTTGGCTGTGGGAATGATCTGCATTTAAATCTACTAATTCCTAGTGTCACCGAAAAACATGCACCTAGTTTATCTGCTTATGCACTGCTTGAAGCAGCTCAGCAACAAAGCAACAAAAGATTTTTTGGGGTGCTGAGTGCTCAAACATCCAAATGTCCAATGGTAGCTGCAGAAGTTCAAAGCTATAGAAAATCTACCTCCTCCTTCTCTCATCTGATGTAAACTGACTTAACAAAGGAATGAGGAGGGAATATGGAGTTACTAGTTTAGAGTTTCAGGGCGGATAGGGCTCTTGGAGGCTGAACAAAGGCTGGAAAACAGTGGCTGATGGAAGAATAAGCAAGAGCGAACACCAGGAACAAACCCAGAAGAAAAAACACCAGCTCTATGTTTTCTCCTTCAGGCACAGTGGCACATCTCTCTCCACTCATACACACATTAATACATCACTGAATAAGCACACTGACTGTGCCACCAGAGAAGCGTCATGTGCAGATGAGAAAGAGGCAGCGCTTTAGCAATGTAGCAGGAGTTCAGAAAATCAGCAAAGCCTTGCAACGTTTCAGAAGAAATCCGGAAGAAAAATCTGTTTGCCAGACCATGTATTCACTACCTGAAATAAGTTCTTTGTTACCAGAGAAAGGCATAAGGACACTGCTTCCACTCTTCTTTAAGTTTTCTTGTAGACCTCTTTTGACTCATTTCAAGATCCCTGGGCCACTGCATTGGTCTTTTCTATTAAATTAAACGTTTACATAAAGTGCTTAACTGAATATACTCAGGCAGGTCTTTAGGGTGGTGCTAGCCAGATGCAAGCTACCCTGGCCCTGCCTTTCCTTGGCCAGCCTTTTCATTAGATTTCCTAACCTGGTAGTCCTGCTTCTTTGGACTGTAGCGGGCAAGCTTACAGACCTGAGGTCCACCTATTTCTTGAAGCATCCTTTCCTCAGCAGTCACATTTTTCACCTTGCCATTTTTAACTCTTTCATGAAAATTTCCAGGCAAGAGAACTCTCACACACAAGACTATCAACGCATTATACAAAAATGCCATTATCTTCTTTTGATAGCTTCCAGCCATCAGGTTCATCTAAATCCATGTTTGTTACAGATAAGAATCTGTAACACTATGACATTGAGGGGTATAATTCCATCTAACTGCTTCACAATTATGTCTTCTGTGTTTTGTGCCCCAAAATACCATTGCTTCTCTTCCAGAAAAGAATGCCACTGGACCATCATCTTCTCACTAATGGCTAGCTTAGTGCTACTGACAGAAGTGTTAACTTCTATTGACACTCCTGAAAAGCTGATGTACAGGGTGAATATTCACCATATCTACGTGTTTGCAGTCATTTAAGGTCCAGGTACATGGTGAGGAAGATAATAGTTCCAGCTGCCTGTATTCCAGTTTCTCTTCCACCAGATAGCCATATATTGTTGTACGTGCAAAGCAGACCCATTAACAAAAGAAGCAAGCAAATAAATGCTCTGCCTCAAGGAGCAATTGCTCAAGGAGCGAACATTTGTTAAACAGTTGATCCAAAAGGTAAACCACTTTTAATTTTGTGATATTCAAGACAATAAAAGAAATTAAAACAGGTGCAGCCACGTCAACATCTTTTCAAAATAGGATGATAATATGCACATGTTCATCAATCAGTGAGGTGGTGACTGCACCAGGCAAATGGACTTTGGCTCTTCCTTAGTAATACCAACAACCTCTGAAAGGTTTGAGCTCCACTTTTTAATGCCTTACGTATTCAGCTGTAACAGCACATTACTACTTTTTGAAACATGACCTGTCATAGCCTGAATGCCTACTTGGGGACATCCCCAAAACTAGGTTTAAGGGTTGGGGTGCCTCTTAACCCTGACTAATAGTAACCTCCCTGGAGGGCATGAGGTAGCTGAGGGTACAAACATTTGCCCTACAATACTGCGGGGCAAGTGGCAGCTCACATCAGCATAATGTCAGATCGGTATTCCCACTGCTCAACACACAATCATACAGTGCTTTCACCTGGGTTGAAGTTCTCAGACCTAGTTCACAAATTCCATCAGTCAAGGCTCTGTCTCAGACAAAAGCATCTTCTCCAGCCCTCTGCTCCAGCCAACTCAAAGTCTCTCTAGTTGTGGATTAATGCCACCACCCCCCAAACAGTGCCACACATTCACCAGTAGCTAACTGCTTGTCTTCGAGAGCACCTCACCTTTTCCAGTGACAGTCACCCATCCCCACCACCAGCCTGAAGAGTCCCAACAAGGAGGAGAGAGGACAGTCCCCAGCCCTCCCTCCCTCACAGCAAAGACAGCACCATGTCAGGTTGTATGATGAGGGCACACAACCAGCACAACAGTAATTTTATGTAAAATGAGCCATACCTGTGCATTGTGGTTTAACCCCAGCCAGCAACTAAGCACCATGCAGCTGCTCCCTCACTCCCCTCCAGCCCGGATTGGTGGGGAGGAGAATCGGAATGTGGCATCACAGAAAATATTTTTGACAGTATTGCAAGACTAGCTTATAAAGCCAGAACTGAATTAGTAAAGGTTCATGGAAAAACAGCAGTAAAACATAAAACAAGAAAGAATAAGTGCCAATTTAGTAATTAAGTTATACATTAAATCCAATGTACATATTGAAAATGCAGGAAACCGAGGAAACAATGTGTTTCCCTCAACTTAGAAAATGAGACTTTGCCATAGGTAACACCATTGCAGACAGGTAGGGAAAAGAGACCCCTTTCAAGTTAAACTGGTACTTACTGGTTTTAGAAGAGTTAAGACAGCAGAATGTACCAAGTCCCAAAAAGATAAAAGGGGAAGGTTAAGGGAGTGTTCTCGTCTAGTTTGTTCAGTGGGTAGGTTGGGCTGTTGGATCAAATCAAACTGAGCGAGTCTGTTTCATGGGCTCCACCATTAACCTAACAGCTCCGTAATTACAGTTTGCTGTGTAAGTGCTTTCCACAACAAACACATTTTACTTTGGCAAAACAGGCTTGAATCAACAGCACTTTCATCCAGAGACCAAAACCCCTTCTTGACACTACGCAGGCTGCACGGTGCCTGCATGCAGCACCGGCCACAGGAACCAGGTGTCCTCTGTACACAGCACCAGCTGAGTGGGGAGAGCTGAGGATGAGCGGGGAGTACCACGCAGGCAGGGAGCATCAAGGCTGACAGCTCTGACAGACAAAAAATCCATCCTGACAAGACCACTGGACTGTGAAGGTGCATTTTTTTCCCCCCCATCCTTCTTAGGGCTTGTCTATATTGTTCTCCCCGCAAAGGCCCTAGTTCTGGAAGTGGAGTAGGTATGTATAGCCCTCACCAGCACACCCATGGGAGTTAGTACAGAGCAACTGATTCACTGTAAATTCATGCTCTTGCATACCACAAACAATCTTTCCCATGTAAATAAGTATTTTAAATGTCACCTGTGTTATTTCACCAAGGTGTTTACTGGTGACACAACACTGACAACATGGAATCAGTGCAGATTGGTCTTGTGTGGACTTGGTCAGTCTTTCATACTTGCACAAAGCAAAAATGACAGCCATTCAGATCTGTGTGAGTTCATTTACTCACTCACTGTGTGAGTTCATTTACTTACATGTCTAAGTACCTGCACAAAGTACTGTTAGTAGGCATATGACTTGAAAGCCCACTTGAAACACTTCCACTCTTTCACATTTTAGAAACTCCTATGTATGGAAGCAAGAAGGCTTTGTATGTTTTATAAAATTAGCCTTTATGATTACTTTGACTTCATGATATGGCATTCCAATACGAATGTCTATCATGTCATGAAAAAAAACGTGAGAAGTGGGGAATCAGAGACAGTGTCACTAAATACTGCAGTCAGCACCATTTAGGAGAGACAGCCAGCTACAAATACAAAGCCAGAGTTCAAGGATTAGCCTTTACTCTATACTGGAGCAATCTTATATTAAGGAATGTAACCCCTTTGGTAGCTGATGGAAGGCTTCTGAACTCCTCAAAGTGTTTTTCCATCCTGAGAAATACTGCCTTGAAAGTCATTCTGTTTATACTTAGTGACAATTGATTCACTTCTTAGAAAGGTATAATCACCAAAAGATACATCCTAAGAATATAAATTACTTGGGAAACTGACATAAATCACAAAAAAAAGTCAAAAGGGATATAGTTTTTTGCTATTACCAGATTTGCACCCATGAGCCTTAGTGTTTTGAGTTTTAGAGGACTCCATACTAAAAGAATCAAAAGCACTTGCAACATTGTGCTAAGGAAATTTTCATATATATGTATGTGCATAAATGAAAGAAAAGGTAGGTGTAAGATGCTGTAAAGTCAGAAAGAAGGTCATAAGGACAGATTGGTCCATCTTTCAGACACCCTGAAGTAATAGAAGAGAGAGAGGAGCAAAGCAGCCACACCCTCAGACCATTTACATCTTGGAGCCATCCATTTTGTCCCGCACGGGAAATTCACGTGCGCAGCTTGCTACTCCATTGCTTCTTGCTGCCCCGTTTACCCCATACCCTTCCACGGGGCAGAAAAACTGAACTGACCTCACGTGACAACCAAGTCAAATGTCTGTTTAGTTCACTAATAAACACATACACCATGCTCCAAAAGCTGATAGTAATGTGACGGAGTGGGAGTCGGACCCGGAAAAATGATCGAATCCCAATATGAGTATGGTCGTTCTCCCATATTAACAATATCCTCTTATCGCAACACTAAAAAACTATCACACTGTAACAAGGCTTTCCCACACAAGTCTCTAAAAGTTCACCTACTGTCTGTGCTGTTTCTTCATCCTCTTCAGGCCAGTCCACCCTGCTTCTTGCCTCAGCTGCATCCAGGTTTCTGGCCTCTCCTCTGCCCAGCCTCTCCTCCGCCCAGCCTCTCCTCCTTCAGGCTCCCTTCTTTTCTCAGCTTTTCCTGGGGTCTCTCCTACATCCCCAGGCTCTTCTTCATCCACTGACCCTCTTCACCCAGTGCTCCTCTTCTACTGGTGCTCTCCCTCTTCTGGGCTCCTCCGTGCTATTTAGCTACTTAGCCCAAACACGCCACAGCTGTACATTAGCCAACCCACCACCCCAGAAGCAGGCCCACAACCGTATATTATCAATGTTGATTAACCCTCTACATTAACCCTCTACAGTAATGAGTAAAGAACCGCACATACAAATTCTTCTTTGCTCATGCAGTTATGCAGGTTTCTGGCTGAGTTTCTGGGGAATTCGTTTTCTTTTGAGTTTTTTTTGTCACTGCTGGGTTTTTTGTTTCTTTTTTTTACCTCCAGAAGCTTGATTACATATTCACATTCAGGCATCATAGTTGTAATCAGTATTTCATAATACCCCAAGTTTGTGGGTAGCTTGGCTGGCCATTTTTCCAGTCCTTATTATCTTTATCTGTTTAATGGTCCAGATGTCAGAACAATAGAACATGTTAAATATTGACACTGGGAAAGCATCAAGAAAATTAATATTGCTTTTGTTCATTTTTATGTACTAGTAAATGCTTATTTTGGTGAGTGTTACCCTAAATACTCTGCACTGTTATGGAACTTTTTTTCTAAAATTAACTGCTATTCACAGGTTAAACCAAATTCAGATATCACAGGAATTAATCATTTCACATTTTAGCAGTTTGATTCCTTATAAATCCCATTGCTTAAGGCTATTCTCATGTCAACTGCATTGTGCGACAAATATTTGCTCAGCTGAATAGTTTGTATCATTTCTGTTTGCAGTGATCCTACCTCCACTAGACTGTTTTTATTTACAGATACTTATATCATCCCTTGCCTGGCTTTATCCTCGTCACTAACATCTACAGAAGTCATGATACAGCACGCCTAACTATAGCAGCTGCTGCAGATCAAGACACAGCCCAGTAACTTTGCAAGCAACTTGTCAGTGTCCTATAGAGCATATTTAATTGAATACTTTAAGGGGAAAGCCTGCATTTTCACTATCTGATGCTGCTATTTAAAATCTGAACATACATTTGAGATTGTGCTGTCTCATTGGAGAATGTGATGGATAGAGAATATAAATACTCTAAACGGAGTTTAAGTTATTTCAAGGTTTTGAAACAGCTGGTGCAATTAATTCTGGTTTTAGCACACAGTGCAGGGGACTTGAAGCTATTTTATGCCCTACTACATCCATCCTGTTTCTGTGGGACAAGCCACCTAACTTTTAGTATGACTTTCTCATATGAGGATTATGAGATTTAATAAATGTTTATTTAATGCTCTTAGAGCTCCAGAAGACAGAAAACGCAGATGGACAGTGCACTGTTTGTTTTCCACTGATGATTTGTTGTATTAAAACATTTACAGAGAATGACTATGTGATGCCCTATTACGAAGGTGGCTGGTGACGGATTTTTCTACGAGATCTCTTCAGAAAGACAGATAAACTTGAAAGCAGCTCTTGGCTCATTATGGTTTACTTCAATTTATCATAGGAAGATATCTTTTGCAGAGATGTCATTGAATAGGAGACCTTCTGGGACAGACACAGCCACCCTTTAGGAGACTAAAGTCTCCTTAACCACAGAATAAATCCAATTTGACGCAGCAGGGCTGAACGACTCTCCTAGACAGTTGTGTTGCTTGCAGAGCATCAGCACCTTCTGCTCCAGAGATACTGCTGGAGGTGTGAGGCTATCATGGAGAGAGGATGAGGTGCTTTGGAGACTATCATTGCTTCAGTTCTGCATTGCAATAAGGATGTTTTCAGTTCAGGACTGTAAAGCAATGTTTCGGTTTCAGCGTCACTACTTGTTGGCTTGAACTTGCTTTACCAGCCTGAGCTGAAACCTAAGAAATCTAGCCTAGGCTACACAGTTAATCTGAGCTGAGTTAGCCACCCTGGGTTAAGAAACGAGCTGTAACAGTGGACATTTCCTTCAACAGTGTGCTGTGCTAAGGATTTGCCTGTTACATCAGGAAATATGGCTCAATGCCAAATGTGGTGAGCCAAGGAGCCCCGAATATACCACAACAAAATGTGGACACTTCAAGGTCTCTTCAAAGCAAATCTTGCAAGGGATCGTGTACTCTCAGGCTGAAGCAGGAGGCCCCGAAAGTCTGAGAATATTCAAGGGCTGATGGTGGAAGTCTCGTCGTTCCCCTGCTGCCCCCTGAGAGTGGGCTTAGCTGAGCCTGAGGGGCTTCCAGCACCACAGAGGAGTGACCAGAAATCTTGTGAACCTTGTCTATGGGAGCTCTGTACCACAGGAAGAACTTTGAATGGTGAAACTCTAAGGTGCTTTTTTCACACCAGCTTCTCTTCTCTACAATTTTGCTCAAATCAACCTGTCTTGTCACACATTCTGGTCTTGATGAATAAGGTGGTTTTCCCCTACAGAAATCCTTTTTAATCTGTTATGTCTGCAATGCTCAGGCATGAATATGTAACCTCTGCATCTCAGCTCCCCCTGGCCCTAAGCCTCTCCTCACCTCACCAAGGTCAGAAGGCATCACTGAACAGGTTCCTGGTTGTGCAAGAGAAAGGAGACAAAAGGAGTAGCTATCAGACCAGTGTCTAGCTCAATAATGGGTTTTGGCACATTTCACAAGGACAGCAAACCACCAAGCACTGCTGTTTGACAGTGCATGTTGCCCAATTTAATTATATCTTATTTCAAACAAAGACAAGTAAACATCCACTGTAAACCAGAGTGCAGTGGAACCAAAGGCACAATAGCTGCAGGAGTGTATAATACTCAATTAAGAAGAAAAACAAAAGCCATGTTAAAATAATGTTCTAACATCCTACTTCAGCATTTAGAGATCAGAAAATACCCAATATAGGACTGTTTATATAGGCACTGAACTGCCTGTACAGTGCTGTCCAGAAATTCACTGGTTCCAGCTGAAGCTCCACAGGTTTCCCCAGCCAGCTCTGCTCCCACGACACATGGGTGCTGAAGGAGCACACTCAGATGTCCTCTAGCACAGCCAACACTGTGTGTCCAAGCACACCAACACCTTTGTACACGTTGGGGCCAGCATGGACCTGCTGCCAGCAGGCTGTGGTGGAGGCAGCTGCAGAAGGGGCAGTACATAGTTGTGCTGCATGCAGGTGTGGTGAAAGGTTACAGCTGAGCACCCTAAAATACAATCAGCCACAGTCTTTCAGTCTTTCTACATGACATAACATGTCATCAAGCCCCAAGTGACGTTTTTTTTTTTAATGTTGTTTCTTTTATATTTTTCTTGAGTTAACTTTTTGTATCAAGGAATTACTGTTATGAAAAAAACAGTGAATACGTGTTTTTTAGGGGAAATGAGGGGCAAGCTCAAGTGGCATGCAGTTCAGGATGCTGGTTCGTACCAGCTGAACATTAGAACTGTAAGAAGTTCATCCACGGTATTTTTTCCTGCTTTCTATGTGACTGAAAGGGACATCATTCCAGCTGGAATTATTTAAGCACAAGTCATATCCTAATGCATCAAGAATGAATCATTTATCTAATTATATATATTTGTCTCTGTTCACATCTGGTTTTGCATATTAAAAAGATGCATAGCAAACATAATCTAATTTTTCTCTCTTTTACACTTTTAAATATTAGCTCTTGATAGGAATTCATAGAATAAAAGCATATTATAGCAACTAATGTTGAGCTTAGTGCTGCGCTTTGCTATTACACAATTTAAAAGAATATACTGCTTCTGATTTGCATTCTGTGTCTCATTGCTTCAACCCGATTTTTCTTAAGAGAAAAAGTTGGCAGAAAAAAACAGAGGCAAGAGGAACTGGAATGAAACACAAAACCTTAACACAAAAGCAGCTCTCTCTGCTAAATTGGTCTGCTCTAACGCTAAGTCTGTGCCTAACTTCAGATCAGAAGAAAGAAAAATTTAGGCAGGTAAAGGCAAGTTTCCTGTCTAGAATCCCAGACTAACCGTGATAAGAAAAAAAAAAAAAAAAAAAAGAAAAAGAAGTTAAGAATTGGTGATAAAAGCAGGATGAAGGGATCAGGTGGGATGAAAGGCTTGGCTGAGCAATAAGCACTAAAGAAGAAATAGAAAGCCATAAACTGGAGGTTGAGGATACTGAATTTGATTCCAGAAGAAGAAGAAATAAGCAATTATAGGAATTCAAGAGATGAACAACATTGATTTAGCCACAGGACTTGAGGTCTTTAATGTCTATGACCTTCTCCTTTCAGAACAAAAGTGGGGAAAGCAAAAGAACATTCCTTTAAAGATGCATTCGGATGCTGAGGGCCAGGCAGAAGGGCAGGGGACCACGGGGCAGCTCGACAAAGGACTCGTGCTCGGGGGCGCCTGCGGCGCGCGGTGCCCTGGCCCCCAGCCCCTGGCGGCCCGCTCTTCCCCTGGCCTCTTGTCGCCGTGCCACACAGGCAGTGGCGCAGCCCCTGGCTGAGCACAGAGTGATCAGACTCACGGGAAACAGAATTATTACTGTGTTTTATCCCAAATCCGCGATTTCTGCGCTCGCGTCCTCAGCGAAGCCTCGCAGGCAAACCCGGGGTTCGCAGGAACGAATCCGCGGGCGACAGCGGGCACCCGCTCACCACCCTCTCCCCCAGCTGCTGCCTCCGTGCAGCTGGCGTAAAAAAAACCAAAACCCAAAAACCCAAAACCAAACCCCCACTGAAACTTCCCCGGCCACTTCCCGTTCGGAGCCGAGTGGCAGAACTGGGCTGGGAACGCGCCTCGCGGGCCCTTCCCGGCCGGCGCGGCGCTGTTCCGTAGGGATGCGAGCGACATCTGGTGGCGGCGGGGGGAAGCGCACCCCTGCGCGCCCCCCGCCTCCCAAAACCCCGGCGCGGCACGCCTTAGTCCCGGGGTGACGGCTGGCAGCGCCCAGCGGAACGGTCTTCAGCCTGGAGCAGGGAGATGGCAGCCTGAGTATGAAAGGGCGTAAGAAGATGAGACAAAAGAACCCCAAAAAACTCCACAAAAAACCCACCAAACCTCAGCCTCAATAGTACTAGGCAGCTCCAGCCAAGTTCAGCATCGTAGGGAACTCTGAAGAAAAAGTAAGAACAACCCCTTTCCCGTATTCGCACTGCCCTTGGAGCCTCAGCCGAAGAGAGGTCTGAACCTAGACCTGAGCTCCAAACTCTCTAACAGGCTGTGTCTCGTCAGGGTGAAGCTCAAGGTAACAAAAATAATTCAATGTAAAAAGAGCAGGTCTCAAAAAATATTCAGGATTTTACTGGAAACGTAAATTGCACGCAAACTAGATGTTTAAGTAGATTTCAAACACAGCGAGCTTTTAGGAGTTTCAGACTTTTATGGAAGCTTCACCTAGCTTCCAAAAACAAAAAAAGTAAGCGATTTGGAGAAGACTTGAAGGAACAGCTATCAGTCAGCTTTCCAGTCCAACTTCTCAGCCTACTTTTTTTGCAGTTTAAATGTCATGTCTGACCGATTCTGATGCTGCAAAGGAAACCCCAGCCAAAATTTCTGAGTTTTACCTGTACAAATCAATGAAATTCATAGGATTCCTGTGTCAGGCTTTAGATTACATCTGGTTTGTCTCTGATATCAGTAAGCTCATACACTGACTGTTTTGGAAACTTTGCCCCAAAAGTTGATAGCCATTGGAGGTTGCTAAGAACATCTGTGCATACACCTTTCAAATATGAACTAGGTTCAGGGAATGCTTTCTTGTCCTGATTCCTAACGTGGGCCAATTGACCTCCCATGGTCATGTTGAGGAAAATGGGTACTTTTGGCACACAGCCTTCTCAGTTCTGGTTTTGCCTCCTGTTAGAGGTACTGTCAAAATAACAGTTAAGAGCCTTTTTACCTTAAAGTCCTTAGATGAACTTTTGGAAGAGTTGTAGTTGCTTAATAATCAGTCACATCCAGACATTTCTTAGCTTTGAACATCATAAATATTCAGCTATGTCTCTAGCCACTTGGATGCTTTAACTGAACCTGACGTAGAGTCCACAAAACAGCTGAAAAACCAGTGGCATTTTAAGGTTGCCCTTCCTGGTACATGTAGCACCTCTATTCAAAACTAGAACCATCACATGTGAACATAGAGAAGAAAAAGTATCAGTACTATATAATCCGTTTGAATTTGGCTTCACAAACAACATAAGGAATGGACTATAACATGGTTAAGCTCAAGGACAAATTTTTGCCTGAATCACGTAAAGGTTTTCTAGGCTGGAAAAAAACGTTTGGGCCCCTTGTTTCTGTGAGCTATAGAAGAGGGGGTTCTTGTCCAGGGTAGTTTAGGACTTCTTTAAAATAGGAATTGCCAGAAAATTATTTGGTTTGTGTTTCCTACATATAGCAATGTACCAAATGTGTATTGCTTTTCAGGAATCATAGACACTACAAAGACAGGGAAGTATAGGTGGAAATTCGGGAGCACAGAGTTGATGTGTTTCCACTTTTCAAAGAGGGCAACAATGAGTCATCCTTAGATAATCACTGCAGCCTTGACTCTGACTTACCGGTGTGTTGTGAATAATCCATAGTTAGAAATCAAGGAGTACAGCATACTTTTCTCTGTAGTAGTAGGTGTATTGCTAAGAGCGGGGGGAAGGAGAGAACATGACAAGGACTCTTGCATCTCAGTGAGTCTTGACTGCTGGAGTGGCCTATTGACACTGCTGGCAGCTGATAATAGATTGAAGTGCTTCATGAGCTGCTCCAGCTCGCCTTATGGGGACTTCAGCTCTACTCAGGGTTGGTAACGCAGCGGCAAGAGTGTGATGTCTAGTTTTGGTCACAGCACTTCAGGAAAGATGTGAGACAAATGGAGAGTCCAGAGAGGTAATAAGGGTGAAGAGAAGTGTAGAAAACATAACCTGAGGTAATAACTAAAGGAAATCTTTTAGAAAAAAACAGAAAAGAGAGTCTGTGAACTGCCTTAAAAAATGTAAACAGTTACTGCAAAGAGAAAGAGAATATATCCTGGGGGATAAGAAAAGCAGTAATACATTTAAACTGCACCAAGGATAATGTACATTATTCTTAGGGTACAATACAGTTAGGATTTCTGGGTTTAGTTGGACATGAGTCATTGCATTGCTTAAAAGGCTTCTCAACTCTTTTATTCTTAATTTTCCTACATGCATTTTTCTCCACTGCTTTGGAAAAGTAATATATACATTCAAAATACTGATAACAGAATCACTTCCTAAAACATGTTGGCCAGTGTAAACGCAACATTTAATTTCTCTGTACCTCAGTTTACAGCATTCCTACCTACTCCATACAGTTGTTGTGAGACCTACTCAAACACCTGCTGTGCTATTTGAAAAGTGCAAGTGTGAATAGCATTATTTTACTACCATATAATGATATGGTATATCTTTATTAATAGCATATATTTATATACATTTAATAGTGCTTTTTATATATGATTAAAAGAACTGATACAAAATGAGAAAAACGAGGCCCCCAAACGGTGACCCAGCTTTCATCAGAAATTTTTTAGTCTCACATTTTTTCATCATCTATAATTACACAAAGCTGAGAAAAAGGTAGTTGGGATGTATTTTAATAGCTAAGGAAAGAGACAGGGTCAGCAGAGAGTTATAGCATGCAGGCATCTCAACAGACCAACATCAATAACCCATTTTTCCAAAAGAGAAGTGTAGTCAATAAAACATAAAAGAAAAGCATTTAAAAAATTTAAAAGCTCTTTCAAATACAGAAAGTCCATATTATGACAGCAACTGGCCACTCCAGGATGCACATTACCAAAGCATGAAAGCACTGATGAGGTGACTGAAGTCAGGCTGCCTTGAGCCTCGTGTCTCCCAGCACACCCAAGGCACACATTAATGGCTTAATGTGTTATTGCTTAATCAAATGATTAAATGCTTTGTATGTGAAAGACAATCTGTTAAGTGGTAGGCACTGGCATGCCTCACACTGAAAACACATTAAAAACTCTTGCCATCTGACAAGGAAAGAGATGAGGGCACAAATATTTGGCTCTACACTGCAGAAAATGAATCCAACCAAAAGTGCCAAAATTTAATCATAGTGACAGTGAGCGCACAAAAACATGAACTTCACTTCCAATCTCTGTCAGAAGGGAATGAGGAAACAAAAATAGAAAAAAGCCAGGAATCATTTGTAAGCCAGGTGGCAAGTGCCTTCCAAACCTCCTGCATGCAGTGCCTGAGACGTCTTGTAGAAATACATGCCAGAGATGGGGTACAACATAACCTTTATACCATGCACTTTAAGGCACGTATTTTCACTGACAAAATCACTGCTGCTTGTGGTTTGACTAAACCTGCTACACAAAACATCAAATATATGCTGCAGGTATACCTCTTGCTCTTTAAGGGTAGATCAGCATCATCTAGAGATTGCTAAGGCTGAGAAAACCCTGTTAGCTCCCCTTTTAATCCCACAGAACCTAAACTCAGTCCACACCACAGAGGATTATTAAGAGGTGTTCTTTAAGCCTGGGCTTAATGACAAAGAAAGAGAGCTAAATGGCCCAGTCTGTCTTTCAGGTCTCCTAGCTTCCATAATTAGTTCTCTGGTGTTTCAGCGGCAGAACTGGAATGGGATTGCCTAACGCAGAGGACAGCCCTTACTCTTGTCGGCTCTACAGAAAGCAACTTGGTTGCTGTTTTAACTTCTTTGGGAACTTCAGAGTTACATGCAGTGCCAAAAAAGAAGCCAGAGGGTTGCCTGAACCTAACCCAAGGCCACCAGAAGTCACAGAATGCAGAAAGCCAACCAGTGACAAATATTCGTCTTTGAAGCAAAACCGCGAAGAGACAGAGCCCAAGATAAAAACACACGTGTTTACATCAGACACTTAGAGCATATGCCTATTTTTTTTAATTTTTTTTTTCCTCAAGACCAGGGATTGATGGCAAGAGTGAATTTGGGCAGAGAGCTCCAAGGGAAACTGGTGGAGGCCCGCTGGTCTCCACGCGGTGGGCTGTGCCCAGCTGTGTAGATGCCAGCAGCCCGCAGGCTGAGCAGCAGCAGCAGCTAGCAGCGCGGCAACGAAAAGTGCATTTCTCCCAGTGTGGGGCTGGGCTTCACAGCTGAAAATTGCTTCCTGGTCTAGTTAGCTCTTAAAGACAAGTATACAAAGCATTTTTGCCTACCTTTATGTAGCAAACTGCTGGTTTGGACACAAGAAGCAGGATGCCTCAGCTCAATGGCTCCCTCAGGCAGAGGGAGCTCAAACCCATGTGTCACACCTCAAGAGAAGGCCCTAAGCCCCCAGCTGGAGATAGGGCTGGGACAGGAGACCCTTCTTTTTATCTAAGCCCAACACACTAAAAAATCTATTGGTGTTGTTACTTTTCATAGTTTTTTTTTTTTTTTTTTTTAAGATAATATGGTACAGAAAATGGGTTGTTGCTCGATGAGAAAATGGGCAGTACACAATTCTAAGTCCCAAATTCAAACACAATGCAAATTATATAAAGTGCCTCAACTGTCAGATTTTGAGGGTCCGATGTGAAAAAACATTTCTGTGAGAGTCTCTAGCTCTAGATTGCCCTTCAAAATTCTGTTTTTAATGTATAAAAAGCCACTTTTTAACAGTTTCATTTGTGACTGCTATGAACTACTGCCTAAAGTTTCACTCGGAGTAGCAAGGGCCAGGGATATCTGCCGTGTTAAACTCCTGGAAAGCATGTTATCACCTGAGTGTAACAGGATTGCCCTAAAATGGCTCATCTTCACTGATCAAGATCATCAGTGAAAGCTGCTAAATTTGGCAAGTGTGAGTCGTTTTGGAGGCTATATATATGTAAAGAATTTATTGGTTTTATATTCTCCTTAAGTTTAAAATCTTGAAATGAGGAGCTGCTGAGTTTACAGGGAAGGTGAAATATACGCTCTTACCTGAGCAGGTCACATTTTCATGATGGAAAATAAGGGTGGGAGAAATGTAAAGGAGATAGGTTTTTTCCACTTTCCTTTATCCCCTTCTTTAAGATCAGACATCCCCATAGCATTTCTGATAGATTTTCATCTGGTCTGTTTTCAAAACTCTAGACTCCATTACCTTCTGCCAGAACAATCATATATGCTAGTATGTGCCTATATTTACTGTAAGAAAATATTGGTGTTTGACAACTTAAAGTCTGATGTAGTTCCACAGTTTTTTTATCCTGTCCGTACAGCATGTGGAAAATAGTTATCTCCTATTTTTGCAACTTTTTCATCTACTTGAAGACTAGATAACCTTTCAGTTTGCTGTAGATTAAATAATTCCGAATTCTTCAATATTTAGGCATAAAGCTTTGTTCTACCATTACCAGTCTCAGTTTTTCACTGAACTTCTTAAGCTGTGACACCTCCTTCGTACTGTGCTAAGTACTGCAGCAGGAGCCTTCCTGGTGCCAAGTAGAACAAACGTGCTACTTCACAGCTTACAAATAAGGCCCATCACTTTCCGCTACATCTCTATGGCATGATCCAGCAGAATCAGCATTATCTTCTAGTCCTTTTTCAACCTGCTTCTCATCCTTACCTAGCCTGTTGTTTCCATATGTGGGGTTTTGCCATTTTTTATCCCTGCCTGCCTCTGGTGTTCTGTATTTGGTGCCACAAAGGTTCGTCCTTGCTTGTGATTTGTTTTTTTGCCCCAGAGCATTCTTCCAATACATTAAAATAATTTTAAATTCCCACCCTGTCCTTCTGTACTCTGAGCACCCTTTCCAGCTCGATACTGCCTGCAAACACTACAGCACCATTTCCTTCAGATGAAAATACTGAATAGTGCCAGAACCAGGAGACATTGTGAATACAGAGGTTAACAGCTAGGCAGTGCTGGAGAGTTAAAATGTCCTCATACTTTCCCACAGATATTAAGAAATTGAGGGGTTTTCATTTTGGTCATCCAAGGTCACAAGCATGATTCATCATCCCGCAAGCTTCAACAGTTTCTCTAGCTGCAGTTTGATATTTGTTCAGCTTATCAGATTTCAGTTATTCTTGTAAGGACTTGCAGGATCAGTCCTTTTGCTGGATGGATTAGTCCCTTTTGTCACTGATTCACCCAAACAGTAAACTACAGGTTTTCAGTATTAGTAAAAAGACAAATCTCTTTAGCTGACCTCCAGTAGAAAACAAAAACAGAGGTCTGTTTCCATAAAAGCAGCTCTGAGAGACTTATTCCCTGTATCGTACTCAAGCCCCTCATTGACTTAGTACCACTTAGCTTTGTCCCTGGCGCAATATTTAAACTAGATGATTGGGCAACAGGCCTTTAGAACTGCAAGTCAGCTATAATAAACTTAGACTAGTGGTACAAAACAGATTGAGTTTGATTGCTGTAATGCCTGCTGCTGGCACAATTTCGTTCAGGGAAATCAGAAGCCTAGCGGATTGGTCAAGGTCATTGTAATGATGATGCTCTCTTCCTTCATGGCCCTGCTGTTGAAGGGACGCATGCTGAGATAATGAATCAGATTAAGTATCTTGATGACACTTTTGATTATGCTCCTTCCCCAGAAAGGTCATCAGATTTTGGCTGGTAGGTGGCAATCAGCTTTGGAAAGGAAGCAAATTTCAGAGGCACAAGGTGCTCTTTTTTCATAGCACAGTGACCTAGCAACAGTAACGTATACATTTGGGACCAGAAGGCTTGATTATTGTAATTCTGTCCTAGCAGGACATTTCCAGTGCCTGCAGCTTGCAGAGGGTTCAGAAGCATGTGTCCACACTGGAGTAAGCATCACAACCTTCATGTGAACTATGATTTTGCTAAGGCAATATCTTCACCTCAGTTAATGGAGTTGCTCCACACGCACTTACCAGTGGGCCTCTTTATGTGAACTGGGGCAGAGTTTGGGAAGAAAAATCTTATAGTAGAAAGCTGGTCCTATCCCCACACAATCCTCTGTTAAGCATTTGTTAAGGAGTCAGTGACTTCAGGATCCAACCCATATGGTGGGACCTGAGACATGAGCACATGGCAGACTGGGTTATGTGGCCGAAGTACAGCCACTTGGTTCGGGAGGACCATGGTGGAAAGGTGCTGCTGTTTTTTACTGCAGCTCCTCTGAGCAACTGCCAGGTGAATTAGCCCAGCCTTGCAGCCTCTGTCAGGCTCGTGGGCACTCACCCATGGGTGTCACAGCTGTGGGAACACTGGTCAGACCAGCTTGTCACCTCGGGCATGCCTCAGGGTGGGAGAGAAGCTGTGGCTCTCCACAGAGGATGCCCGAGATGTAGGTTTAGCAGGAAGGAATAGTGAAGTCAGGGCTGTTTTGGGGATTTAATCCTTCAGATGGGCATAATGTTTCAACTGTACAAACAACTGTGGGGTTTTGCTTGCTGGCCCTTGAAGTTCCACCCATCTTCACATCTGGCTGAGCTTGTCAAGACTCAAAGTTTCTTTGAAATACTACACAAGGCAGATACTTTGACTCTCTTATCTGAACAGGGATTCCAAGCCAATAGCAGTTAGTCAAAAACCTGTCTTCACCCACTGCTGTCCTTCACCATCTGTGCCCTTTGCTCTTTATACAGTAAAGGCATTCAGAAGGAATCACACAGACACAGATGGGACCCAAGAAAGCATGTCTACTAAAAAAATAACAGCAAGCATGCAAAAGTTACCTTTGTAGACAGTGAACAGGTGTAGACTTTGTGCGCACAGACTAGGTTCTCAGAGTTTCTAAAACATGCAAATCCTGATGCAAGTTTCCAAAACCAGTTATGTGGTATACTTCCCTTATGTTCAGATGAATGTGATTAGTTTTGTAGAAATTTTAAGCGTAGATTAAAACACTTGAGGGCTATTTACATGCCTAGTGGTACAGAATGCTCATATAATTTGCTAAGCCAGAAACAAGAAGTTGGTGCATTTAGTTATATTTTAAAATTTCTTAAACTAAAATTATGACATTGCCCAAGTGCTTCACGGGGGAGGGGGGAAGCAGTTCATAAAAAAGGACATGCACTGTCTATCTTGTATGTTGCCCTGACAGTTGGAGTTTTATCCATAGTTAAGTTGCTGAATTGCTGTTTTCCCTTAAAACTGCACTCAAATACTGTTAGTTACAGGAGCGCGCTGCTCTAGGATTGTAATGCAAGAGCAGTCCACAGGAACAAATACACTGGGTCTCAACAAGTCTCTCCTGTTGCCAGTTAACTTATGAGCCACAAGACACACAAAGAAAAAACACTGGTTCAGGATGCACATAGTGTGCTGGGTGAATACAGACACAGCTGGAAAAGACACTTCGTGTTTTGGTACCTTTTAGTTCTAAGCAACATCTTCAACATCTCATCACTAGATGGCGGCGACCTTCACAAATTTCTAATCAATGAGAGCTTTATTCTCAAAAGTGCTTGCCAAATCCTTGCTTTCTCTCTTTAAAACCCAGTAGCACCTCTTTCCCTTTTATTTTATACACTCTTTGTATTCTGTAGACAGAATGCCTTTGCAAACAGCAAAGTAGGTCTATTTTTCAGTACCGATATTTTGGAAAATAAAGAAATGTTTTGTTAAAACTGCATTATGCCCTTGAAATAAACCCCATTTGGCTGAACAGAGAACAATTAACCTGTTCTGAGCTTATACTCAATTTCTTTAGGATACGTATGTTTTCATATTCAAGTCTGTAGGGACAGAGTGTTTGTAGACTTCATACAGATCCCTTTTGTAGACTTAATACAGATCCTTTATGCATTTCACCTGTGTTATTTTCACAGGACTGTCCCACCAGGGAAAATTCTGTAAAGTCACCCCTTCCCTTTCAAGTTCCTATTACTTCTTCTAGATGTTTGCAAAACCCACCTCAGTCAATTTGTAGAATAATAGGTACACAAAACACCGAGAGAGCACATCTGTGTAACAGGTCTCGTGCATCTCCTCAGGAGGTCCTTTGGCCCTGTCTAGCTGACCTGCCAAGTGCCACACTTTACATGCGATATTCACTCCCTTGGCCCAGCTTCACATCCCCTCCCATCCTCTTTCTGCAGGCCTGGGAACTCTTGCACCCTGCATGCAGTACTGTCACTTCTCTCCAGCAGCAAAAGCCTGCATTGCCACTGGCATTTTGCTGATCTATCAGCCAGAGGTACATCAAACATAGGAACTTGGGACTGTGAAGAGGCTGCAGCACTGCAGAAGCCCAAAATTTGCTGCCTTTTAGCAAACATGGTCTAAGGAGCCTTGCTGGGAGACATTCCAGTCACAGGCTTGTATCACAACTCCTCCATCCCATCACCTGACCTAACTCAGAAAAGGCACAACCTCTTCATGGGGAAGATGTTATGAGCCTCAGGAACTGGGTAACAACTGCTGGGCATTTTATCTTTCTGCCATGCTAAAGATGAGGCACTGACAGAGGACAGTTCTTCACAAGTGACAAAGGGACTAAGCAGTCCACCAGATTTGACCATGGTACTGAGATCATGTCACATCTGGAGTCAGTTCAAAGTTCAGTCCTGGGTACTGCCTCAATGATATCAGCCAGGGTGCAAAGGTACTTTACTCTGGTCCTTCTGAAGCTCAGAGCAGAAGAAAGCCTAGGCTGTCTAGAAGAAACTCCACCTAAATCTGCTTGTCAGTTCAGAACAGATCTCATAGTGCTGAGCATGAGGCAAACATTGGAAATACATGATAAGATCTAAATGTAAGACTAAGAAGCTGAAAGAAATCATGGTGTTTCTTAAAATAAATATCTGTTGTATTTCTGAGAATTTTTTAGCAAAAAAAAAAAAATGCAAAGTACACATGACTAAAGAATAATCTTTGTAAAAGTAAATCTTTTCACTATGTATTTACAGTCATGTAATGTCACACTACCCCATGTTTAATAAAATGATAGTAAAAACCATACCTAATTCAAAGACACTATTAAGTTGATCTTTATGACTATCAATAAAAACATCTTACTGTCGTATAATGTAGTATAAGGATAGATTTCTGTTAGCGGTGTTTGTGACAAAAGTGTCCATTGGTTATCTGAAGACTGAGACTTTTGAGACCTTTCCTCAAAGCTTGTCACCTAAGAATCCTCCCCAACTCCAATACCCGCATAGATCAGTTTTAAACATTTACATGTATAAGAATGACCATTGCAAGTCAGAGGAGAGGCCCAACCATGGATGGCTGATGAGCTAACGTTGGGGTAGCCCAGGAACACATGGTGTAAAGAGCACAAAAACACAAGGCAGGTATGAAGTGAACCTTCATTCCCCAGCATCCATCAGCTGACGTAACACAGATGTGTGAGACTGAGGGACCATGGACATAGCTCACACTGGGCGAGAAGGAAAACTTACCAATGTCTTCCTAACATTTCCGTTTCTGGAAGTTTACGTAGTCAATGCAGTGTAATGATAGGATATTTCCTAGCTTGATCCATGAGGCCTTCCTCTCTCTCCACTTCACTGCAAACATCTAAGAGACTGTCTAGCCTGGGAACACAATCACCTTGTTTGTTGGTGGAATAAACCTCCCTCTGAGGATCACCTTCTCTTCTTTTAGTCAACTATAGACTGCTTAGGATGACTCTTCATATGGAGACCTCTCTGAGGAGCCTGAAATTAGAAGAGCTTGCAAAACCCCTTTCTGTTAATGAAATTTGCATTCAATCTCTGTGAATAAGCATGCATAATTTATGCAATTTCTCGTACTGTAAAGCAAAATCTAATGAATTTCAAGGGAAAATATTTGCTTACACTGAGCAGGAAAAAAGATGGGAATGCTACCTGCAAGCCTTCTGTACAGTATTACATTGCTCTTTCCAGGACTGTAGCAATGTACAAGATACATTTATTAGGAATGGCCCAAAGTGAATAGGTTTGAGTTTATCAGGAGTGAAGTATTTCAGTTGTTCAAGCTATCACTAAATCAAGACAAAACCCTACTAGACAATTTCAGTTCCTTGGAAGTCCAAGGTTTTGGTGCCCACACTTACGAACCAACCTCAATAGCAAAGAGTCACCTTATATCAAAAGAACCAAAATGCTACAACTTGTGATAGTCAGAAATTGTGAGGCAATTGCCCTTGCAGCTTGCTTTAATCTGTATAGTACTCAAGACAGAAGAATGGTTTCACATACACACACACACACGCTCTTTTATAATTGAAACAATCTATTAATTATTATTTGAATTTGTAAAGAAAGTTTTCCATCCTCACAACCTCATGCTGTGCCAATATTTTGCTTTGTTTCGATTAAAATGTCAATGTCTGTATTTTATACTCTTCAGAATGAATAGTTTGACTCAAGTCTGGAGTCTACATTTATAGACAGTGCTATATTAGAGGCATACAGTGGAAGGTGAGATGAGAAATCACCTAACGTGCTATAGGAGGTATGTTTTTGCCACACAGCTGTTGGATCATCCAGTAAGGTGCAGATCAGATCAGAGTCCCAATGTACCACCAACATACCTTTGAAAATATGAGGAATTAAGGACTGACTTAGAAGACAAGATTCAGCCCACAGATGTATCTCAGTGGCTCACTTTCACTTTGGTACCTAAATGCCAGCAAGATCTGCAGAAATCCTGTCTAGGCTAGCATCCTTAGACATGTAAAGTTCTGCTCCCACACACGGCCAGAAAGAAGCACAGCCATGCTGAACAAGCTTTTCAACGCAGCTCACATCTAAGCATAACCTGAGTACATTTTAAATTAATAATATAATATTAACATTATAATATTATCAAGCACCAAGCACAGCTTTACTGCGGAAGAGCAGTAGCATTTAGTGTCACCATTTCACACATGGCAATACAAGGCATGTGCTCTCCCATGTCAGATGAGATGGTGGCTGTGCGGTACCACCTTCCCCTCCAAAAAACCACCAACTAAAAATAGCTGAACAGGACAAAGGGGCAATAGGCGCCAGCTGCTTCTCCAGAAAACAGGCACTTTGCGTTCCAGAGTCTCTTCAGCCTGTGGGTGTTTGAACACTCCTTTCAGAAGTGTGAGTTCCTGTCACAGCTCTGTAGAAGTTTAAGTATTAGAAGCCTAGGCACAGAAAATCAGATATTTGTCTTAAAGATTTCAAAAAATAAATTACTGTTGAAGGAACACTAAAAATAAAAGTTTCTTGAACATAGTAATCCATTGGTATCCATCAATCCATTTGATGCCACTGGTAGCCATCAAATCATTTATGTTTCAAATAGTATTTGACTAGCAATTGTATTTGACAGCTGTTGGTAAAACTTGTCACAATTCAGACACCTCTATTTAATATACCAGTTCTACTTATTCTTGAGAATGAGTAAGTTAGAGATAAGGCAACAACTAAGCAAAGAGCACTGAGAACAGAGAAGTGTACAGGAACAGATGAAGAGCATGAGCTACACTAGTCCACTCTAAAGCCTCCAGTTTCTTCCGACAAACATGGGCAGTTTCTTTCCAGCAGTAACATAAAGTGCTGTACATAAAGAAAACCCAAAACATCGCTCCTTTGTTTAGCAAGGTGCAGTCTGATAGGAATTTCCCCCCTTTTTGATGTATGAACATTCACAGGGGTCCTTTTTTGTACTCTAGGCTAAAGTCTCAGCTTTTGCTTTTGTGTGTGCCGGTGAGATCCTTGTAATCTAAGACATGCCAATGCAGAACTCATATCCATTAGGAAACTTAGGTATGAATATGCCTTGCACAATAAAATACTTAGGCATCACAATAATATTTAAAGTATTCATGTTACGTAACACGTCTTCAAAGTACAACAGTATTATTGTAGCCATGACTTAAATAGCCTCCAGAACTAAGTCTTCTCTTTCTCCCTGAGGAGTATCGGAAATACCCAGGACAGCTTGTTTATTTTATAGCCCCAAAATATTTCTAATTATATTTTTTTAGTTTGTAATGTGATATAAACATCAGATAACTGCTATGATCAAAGCTGGGCTGCTACTTAACTGCTATGATCAAAGTTGGGTTGCTATTTGTCCCCTTAAGTAAAAACTGGTTTTGCCTGGATGGTTAAGAAAAATGCTAAACATGATCTGAAGGCAAGTGGAGCAAATTAAATTGAAAAATGTATTCAAGCAACTTTGTGGCATTTCTCTCACCTCCAGCTCAAGTGGAAGGATAGATGACAATTTTTAAAGCCTCAGTGTAGGTTGAACCATTTTTCTCCCATCCACCCCTGCCATTGTTTACTTCTTTTGTGGGTACATCAAAATCAGCCACTTCTCTCAAAATTAACTTTGCAGGCACCCAGTATGTGTTATTTTCATCTCCTTTCATAAAAAAAGGCTCCCCAGTTTCTCGGCCAACTTCACAGACTCCTGCTGTGTCAATCCCACCTTGAATTCACCATTTTCCTTAATGCTCTTAAACAACTCTATACAACTATGGTTTAAGAACAGCCCATAGCTTTTCCATCTTATCTTCTTGGTCTTTCCATTCTATAAGTTCTCCTTTTGAATATGAGTAAGCTTTCCACCTCTCATTTTCTGGCCCTAAGGAAGGGTACAGATATATGCCCAGTTATTCTTGAATACCATGCCAGTCTCTGCATTTTCTGTTCTGTTGGCTAATGCTT
Source organism: Ibycter americanus (assembly GCA_035590275.1). Classification (NCBI taxonomy): domain Eukaryota; kingdom Metazoa; phylum Chordata; class Aves; order Falconiformes; family Falconidae; genus Ibycter; species Ibycter americanus. Next base: position 63,662,849 of record JAVJGI010000014.1, on the reverse strand, counting down.
TCTACCGAATCACTGGTTGACTCAGGCAGGAAGCAACCCACAGCAATGAGCAGTGCCAGCTGGTCTGCACGGTTCGTTAAGGTGAGCGTCGGCTTCTTTTCCCCTCGTCACTGATAGATCTGATAGCAAAGGGTGAGAAAAGGGCTGCACCTGCCCCAGCAAAGCTCTTACTTAAAATGCAGATCCCACTGAAGCCTAACAGAGAGACAGGCCAGCAGTACAGAAGTTATGGAGGACAGCAAAAGGAGGAAGAAATTAGACCTAACACCTAAGTCGAGCATCCCACAAATCCTCCTTCCTGGACCTAATGTATTTACTAATTGAAAGGTTTATAATTGGTTGGGTGGTGCTGCATGGTGGCAGCATGCACAGAGCAACAGGACCTCTACGAGTGACATACAACACCAAAACGTGGGATCGGGGAAGGGTGGGGAGACAGACAGGGTAGCGAATTAAGGAAGGTTAAACCATTTTGGGTCCAAGGAGAGAATGAAGAATTGCCTCAGGGTAGGAAGAGTCACTGCAATAAGATACCCACAAGGGAAGACCACTCGTCTGAGGTTCAAGGTCCTTGTTAACCCTCCTCCATCTTCAACACACATGCCAAATTGATGTGTGTGCTGTAAAAGGATGCACTTTTTGCCAAATATTGACTGAAAGCAGAAAGGAAAAAGTATTCATAGCTATCCTAGCAGTATTTTAAAACTTAAAGTTACAAATTGTTACACATCCAACAGGTATTCTCAAACTCTGTGTCATTGGTTCGGAGTACAGGGTTCAAAGTTTCTCTGATTTCCTCACACAGTTAAAATTCCAAAAGCACCATCCCAAAGAAGATCCTGACACAATTCCATCAGAAAGCACTGCATAACACAGCCCTCAGGTTTGCCAAGGTCTGATTGTAACACCAGCCTCAGCCAAGGATGGCAATGGTCGGGTTGCTACTGCCGTTCCATAAATAATAAAAGATTGCTGTGCCCCCATTGATAAAAATGATGACTCAAATGACTGAGTCAAATACGCAGTAACTCTAAGACTTTTAAGAAAAGCCAACTGTCCAGCTAAATCAGAATCAAATGGCAACAAGGGAGATGAAAAACTCTTCTGCAAGAGTTAACTCCTATTGCTTTTCAAACCAGTTGTCAGGTCATCCTCTGGTAAAACAGTCTTAACCAGTTCAACCCCACCTCCCCACCTTTCTTCACACATACAATGTCCCACAATATTCCCTGGAAAAACAAAGCAAACCAAATGTGCAGTTTGCAAGTAAGATTGTTAGTAAGAACCAAAACCCTCAGTAAATCTTTTTGTAAAAGCCTTTTTCTTGAGTTACTCTCACCAGACTTTATTTTCCCTGGGAAAGTCCCAATATCTCAGATTTCAATACTTAAATGTACTTAAAACTCAGTTTTGCTGAGCTTAAGTTACAATATTACCAATCTATTTGTCAGTTCTATTTCATAGGAAATTTGCATTTGCTCTCAGCAAAACAGCTTTTCAGGTGAACATTTGTACATTCCAGACTGAAGCCTAGGAACTGTTGAAAAAAACTCTACCTAAACTAAGTTGATAGGAAAGCAAAACATTGCAAAACAAAAAGGTTCATTAGATGAATCTGCTTTCCACACTTTTGTAGAAAACTGAAATATTAGTCTTTGTATGAATTATTCACTGTCTAGTGAAAGTAGCTGTGTGGGTTTAGTCTCCCATTGGTACTGCATCTTACATAGCACATTACAACCTTTCATGATATATGGGTCTGGTCTCAAGAAAGGAAATCCGTGATGTATCAGATTATTATCTCTTAATTGGGAACTCAACCTATGGGAAATAATGAAAGCAGGATGTACTGGAGCTACAATTCTGTGAGGCATAGTACAGGATTTTTCAACCCAAACATTTCAGCTTTTAATTGTAAGTTTTCTTACAGAAAACCTCTTCCTCCTGTCTTCACTGCTGCCCAGAAATCACTTGGACATAAACTGTTACTTGCTTTGGCTAAACTGTTTTGGTGCTACTGCAAATTCAAGATTGTTACTTTCACCTGCTCTCATCATAACACTTGGAGACACCAAGAAAAGCCAGGCTGTATGATGAAGTTAAAACAAAAAAAAGACAATCTGTTCTTACTATCTCAAATGCCAGTCTGGAAGCTTTAAATCCCTCTATATAGTTACTTACTTGTTTTCTCCAGATGGACCCTGACATCCCATACTTTGTAGCTGACAATGACTTACTCCAGAACTTTAATAAGTGCTAGACTTTCAGGTAGTTTAAGAGATGAGATGTAGCTCATAGCATGAATGGGAAAATCCTATTACTTTAAGAGGAAATGGGACCTGTGATGAAAAGCTGCTCTGGCAAGTAATATAGACTGAGATTTTACTTTGGTAAAATGAAAAAAAAATATATGGGAGAATCCATGACTAAATCCATGGTTAAAAAAAAAAGTATCTCTATCACTTCTAACTTTTCATTTGTCTGAAAACTCTTAAAATCTTTCTTTTTCATATATGCAGGGAGAAAGCTTCCAGAAACATAGCAGCAAAAGTAGCACTATATTCCCCCCTCCAGTTACTCATTTAATATTCAACCTTAAGACAAAGACAACAAAGAATTTCAAAGGCTTTATAATTAATTCCGTCTTCTTTTTTAAACTTGGGCTTTTTAAAGTTGCATTTATGCATACAGATTTTGCTGTATACTGTTTCCTTGCTTTTAAAACCTTGTGCTGGTCAAATGTACCAGAAATTAAAACCAGGAAAATTTGCCTCATATGTAATTTGCACTGTGACACGTTGGAGCACTTAAAACTTCTGCAGGTGTGAAATTAAAAAACTGTTAACCGAAGAATGTAATTGCCATATGTGTTCATGTCACACCCTGAATGCCTACACTGGCGTATCAAGAAATATCTAGCCTGTAGAAATACCCATATTGAAGTATCAGAAAAGCAAATGCAGGCTAACAAGTAACCAAGCACATGCATGGCACAGGGGATTGAGTTCCTTCAGATGATGCTAGGTGAGGTGGGAAAACAGAAGACGAGTCAGAATAACGTCCCACAATGCACCTCTGTTATTTTTCTCCAGAAACATGTTAAAAATTCCTTACAATATAATCAGTCACACCAAGTATTTCTAGAGAACACAAGTAGTCTAACAGAAAGGTAATAGGTTTTAGCTATGCATATTTGAAAGCACACTTTTAACCTATCTATCCCCATTATTTACAATTTCTGTAGTACTGGACTACATCACTTTCATCTGTATGCCCATGAAAAGTTGCACGTTATCCCCATTTTTGCAGACCTCTAGCACAAAAGCTAAGGACCTCTTCTTCCCAGTTCCAACAAAACTGGAACCCAGGGGGACCATGCCTAAATAGCTTCTGGGAATCTCACGCTGAAAATTCTAAGATCACATTGGATGCTGGGGAAGAACAGAAAAGGGAACCCAGGTCTCCCAACTCCTAGATCTAACCACGGGATCTCCCTTCTGCAGGTACTACAGTACAAGGCCTGATTTTTAATCCACTCCAGTTGTGAAGCAGATGACTGCTCTTGCATCAGTAGCTGTCTAGCATCAAATTCCTGGGAAGGGTAAAAGAGATCCTATCCCCTCTCTCATTGCTGGACAGGATGGCTTGGCACAGACTCCAGGACCTCATATCACAGTCAGGTTGCACAACTGTGCCACGCAAAGTAGCACAGGCAGCTCCTGCATCTCCCATTCAGACCATGACTGCAGTTCCCCTTTCTCCTCTTCCTTTGCTACTACTCTGCCTAAGTCCACATTCAGGTGTACAGAGACACAGCAACATCAAGGCAATATTCCAGAAAATAAAACAATTAATCACTGACCAAAAAGAGGACAAACCTAAACTCAGCTGATACTGAGAATTACCCTATATTTTCCAAACTATAACAATTTTTTTCTGGTCCTAATTAGGTGAGTACGGAGAAAAGCAACTGAAAACAATTACGCTATTATACATTAAGACATTTAAGTGGGTTAATAGACTTGGGAATATCAGAGACTATTAATTTAGTTTTAAAATAATTGTAGCTACTCTAAATGCACTGACACATCATCAAATAATTATTTTGTACATCCCTAACATAAACAATCAGTAGAAGAGTTCAAAATAAAAGCAAATTATTCATTAAAGACACATATAAGAGAACTTCCAGCCTAACCAGTCCTCACTGCACCACTAACTTTCTTAGACACTTTAAAACCAGGGAGGCAACCCAGTCTACCTTACAGTGGGATTCCTTTGACTCCATACCCCACTATGAAATGACATAAGCACTCCTATGTATGATATGAGGATGAGACTATCCGTGGAGTCGCGATAGTTACTACTCAGACTGTTAATTCCGAGAAGTGCTCTCTAATGTGTCTTTGGTCCATACATGAAAAAAGCCTTATTTAAAGTTGTGGTTTTGCATCCTGAGGTTTGCCCATGTAGGGTACCTCGGGTACTCCAAGCAGTGGTAGAAAGCAGCAAGAACCAGGCTGTGAACAGCATTGTCAACAGTTTACCCCACATTCATGCAAAATTCAGTCACAGAAATTAAGCATGTGCAAACGAGCTCTGTTCTCATTCTCTCAACTACCTTTGCCCAACTAAACACTCCCAGAGTGACTGGTCTACCTCCATTTTCTGACCATTTTTTTCTCCTTGTCTGCCAATTCCAGACCTAAAAATATAACCACCATCCATTTTCAAAGCATTCTGTCTATGTATGACCTCTTTACACTAACAGGGATCAGCTAATCTCTCGTTCCCATCATACCAACTCTACCGAGAGCAGTGAGTGAAACTGGGAGCTCGCTTTTCCTGGAGCTGGTCTCAGTGCCTGCTGCAGCCTTAGCACACTCTCCCCTTCTGTTCCTCACCTTTGGCAGCGCAATACAAGAAATAATCTGCTACTTGTAAAATGGATCAGAGGAAAGGATGTGTTTTATGTAAATTTCAGCAAAAGTCTTCGGAACTAATTGCTTGAAGTGATTGGGAAAGCTAATGGAATTAAATTGCTGTAGAGATTATTTCCTGTTCTACAACACAGAGACCCCTGAGTGCCTGGGCTTAGTACAATATTTTGCATATCAAATAGATACCCAATTGCTAGCACTAAAACATTACGCAGTCCAGCTAAGCACACAACAGGCTGTATGGCAATTATATGGCCTGACCAGGGTGAACAAACAGGTGAAGCAGGTGAACTTTGTTTTCGGAGGTACTCATTATCTTTCCCATACATGAAATAAGAAATCAGTTTAACTTGAGCAAAACAAAGGCTTTCTAAAGTCCTTCTTAACATAAAATATTGACAAATTCTGGGCATGCAAGTTCCTGTAAACATTGCGCTGTGCATGTTTTATGCTAGATGTCAACTTTCTATAGCACTAGAAAGTTAGAACATCATTTAGATTTCCATGGGTGGCGCAAAACATCACCACTGTGCCTGCAACTACATGCTGAGTGTAACCAGACTAAGTGCTCTGGGTTCGCACTGTTTGATTCTGTCTGATCAGAGCTGACACTTTCAGTAAGGATAAACAAAAAAGCTATATAGCACTCCTGACACTTCAGCTTTGTCAATCAACAGCTTTCTGTTTCTGCTGTTCAGTAGACCAATTCTTTTCTTGGTGTCTCTCTGTTGCTACCGGTACATTTCTGATGTCTCTTGCTAGTTATATCTCATTTTGTTCCTTTGGCATTTCTGATGTTATCTTCACCTCTTTATGCTATCCTTTTACACTCTCCTTTAAAATGAGACTCAGTCAGCCTGAAATGCATGTTCCCTTCTGTATATCAGGTTGGAATCTTCATTTTTTTAGTCACTCAATCTGCCCATCATGACCATTACTTTTTTATTCTTTTGTGTATAGCCATTAAGTTTTATCTGTGTTTTCCAGAAATTCTGATTGCCATCATGTTCTAACTGCTTCACTTTTGCTCCAGCTTCCTCTATGTAACATCTTTTTTTGTGCCTACTTGTTTTGCATTGGTATACTCCAAAACTTTTGGGAGTAAACTTGTTTCTTCTTTGAACTAATCTTTCAGTCATCTAAGTGTATTTAGTTTTCTAGGATTTACATTTTTCTCTCTCTGTACAGAGTCCATGAGAAACCCAGGACTGTTCATTTGCTTTACTGGCAGTAAGTAATTTTTGCCCCCCTATCTTGCATCTTAGTTCACACTACTGGGACAAACCGTGCTTCAGAAGCTATTTTTCCAGCCATAGCTACTTATATATTTCTAAATGCCAAGCGTATTACACATCATTGCTGGACAAAATACCACATAGACTGTCAGTGCTTTAAGGGTTTACCTTGTTTTTTGAAGTTTGTTGTGCAGGGGCTGTGAATATGTACCCTGGCAAGGTGTAAGGTCAGAGGGTCCACCGTGTGGCACTTATATGAATCATGCAACTTATAGACACTTCTGCCTTCTGTTTGGAAGAAGTGATCTTCAGAGGAGTCTGTGTCTACTGGACAAAAACTGAGAGCTAGCAGATGACCTATAGTAACAGACAGACAGAGAAACGCTGATGTGGTCCCACAAAGACCTGCTCTGTACTGCAACTTGAGCAACCGAGTACAATTAGATGTTTCTGGAGCATACTGTCATTACCTGGAAAGGATTTGCCACCCAGGAAAGTCAGACATTCAAAGGCTTCTTCAGATTTCTACCAGATATAGCACTGGGAGATTCACTGCTGGATTCATTCATCTGCTTATCTTTTCCTCGGAGTGGACATGCAGCTTGAATTGTGAACTTCCCACATCAAGCAAAGCTAACAACTGCTGAACCTGCCTGTCCAGCTCTGCCATTGCTTAGCAATGACCTTGTCCTCAGGAACAGCAAAAGCTCTAAGTATGCAGATAATGCCACTGCTACTAGGGCTTATTCTGAAGTCCCTTTTTGTTTCCTAACCGTTCCTGTATCAAACATTCTTATTACCATTTTTATCTGCTCCAGCACAGAAGCAGACACTTTAGTCCCAAGTTCTTTCTAATGCAGACTGGTAAAGACGATTTGTTAAATGCTGCCAATAGCATAAACTGCCCGGTGGCCCACGTCAAAGATGTCAGTTACATGGCAGCTTCTTTTGCGTTCAAGAAGTCCTACACGGTTTTAGCTCTGAAAGCAACTTAGTTCAATCAAAAAAAAAAAAAAAAAATCAAAAAATTACACCTCCCTATATACAGAGACAAGAAATCTTGTTTTTTCTAACAATTTTCTGGTTTTGTGACACTTAATGATGTATCAAGTTGTCTCTGCTGTTTGAGATTTATTCCTGGTTGCCATCATAACTGGTGCTCTCAGTTCACGATATTCCAACGTGACTATGGGGCACAGTTATGGAAATGGAGGGGTGTTATAGCATGGTACAGGTAACAGTTTAAATGGGAATTTCCTCTTCCAGGGGTCACACTTTTACACAAAGTCAGTAGAAGTTTTCTTTACAAAAACTACAGAAAACTAACAACAAAACAAAACCATACAGCTCATGTTTTGAAGGGTAATCTTGAAAGGGATGGATTTTCAGAGAGGAAAGGAAGGTATGAGCTATTTAGGAATCAGATGTTATAATTATTAGTTAAGGTCACAAAAGCTTAGTTGGTGGTTTCATACTCTCAAGATTTTCCAGCTGCTTCTTTGTACTGTTCTCCCCATCCCTTCCCCGTCCCTCCGTCTCCCCAGTTTATTTTAATACGAAAAAAACGAACAAACAAAAAAATCCTGTATGAGTCAGGAAATATAACTTCAATGAAAGACTAAAAGAAATCACTGAAAAAATCCCAGGGAGTGAGAGAAAAAAGATTTTTAAACACTCCTGCAACTGTCTCCACATCTATGTCCCTTTTCAGGAAAACCAACAGAGAATGGGGCTCTTTAAAGCAAAATGATATTTTTTCCTATATCTTTTTATTTGATCAGTGAGATAAGATAAGCATCCACAATCTGTAATGGAGTATGGAATGAAAGAGTCAAACCTAAGCCTCAACAGCTGTTAAAACAGATGTCTTACTTGTACCTGTGCAGTTTGCTATAAAGAAACATAAATTTTAAAGCAGACATGCTTCAAATGTAACACAGCACATGGTTTTATTCAACTGTCTGTAAGAAAATTGTCTGAAAGCTTTTCTAGCAGAGTATCATTAAATAAGGTATTTTTCCATTTTGAGAAAGAACAAAAACTCATACGAGATGCTGTGGTGCAACAGCGAGGAATTCCTGCATACTACAGAAGTTTCAAAGGAAAAAAAGTCTGCCTTAGCGAGAATTTGTACATGCTATATAGCCTATTTACATTAATCCAACTCAGTATAATTTTAATATGGAAATAAAGAAAATGAACACCAGGAAAAAGTAGTGATGTTAAGTTCCACAGTGACCTAGAAGTAGAAATCAGAGCAGAGACAGGCGTCCTGGGCTTTTTCTCACAATGCAGTCCATAGGAAAAAGCAGACAGCAGCATCACCAAACTCTAAGCACCTCAAGACTTAGAATAATAGCACTGCAACATAAATGAGACTTTGATTATAAAGTGACTTAAGAATCTTTGTAAATGTTACATGTGGCTCAAGATATTTTTTTCAGGATAACGTTGAGGCACTTTCTGCTGAGTGGTGAAATAACCATTGTGCATAATCATGTTTAATGACCTGTTTCAGAGCATTCACAGAATGCAATACTAATTAAACTTTACTACATTCTGATTCCTTAATGCTAGACCTGTAGCAATTCATGGCAATGGGAAAGATTTAACACTCCTGTCATTCAGAGATACAAAGATTTCCATGTTTCCTACATGTCTTAATGAGCAGCGAAACATAATTCTGAAAGCAAAGTTAATTACCAGTAAAAAATTCTCCCCAAAATTCTGTGCATGATGTTTTGCACTTGTATTTCTTGCAGGTAGAGTATTTACACACAGTTACCCAGTTTCATTCATGCCTGCTGGCTGCTGCAATGTTTAAAAGACCCCCCATAGTTAGGGAATTTGAAGAAAAAGTTTTGAACGTCATATAGCTTGCTCCATGGTTGTGCATCTATTTTATCTCACTGTATTTGCAAATGAAGAAAAGCATTCTGTGCAAAGCTTATGCAAAAAGGAGCCCAAGTGCTTAAAGCTGGAGCTAAATAGAAATATAGATATATCCATCCAAGACCTTCTTCCTTATTTTGGAATCTGGAGATGGCACATTTCCCAATCAGTACGTTTCACAGGAGTCTAAAACTCCACCTCCAGAAGAAAAGCTCCTGTGTTAGGGGGCTGAGCAAGGCAGCACTTGCACACCATCAGCCCCCATGATAAACCTGCCCATTCTTGTACAGAAAAGTGCTTCTGGTCCAAAGCACTCACCCCTGTGGTGGGTACCTGACTGTCACTCACTCCAGCCGCCTGGAAGTGCCTTGGTGGTGGCAGGTGGGCTGCTGGCAATGGGGCAGGCAGCACTGTTAACTTTCCCCTTGGAAGTTGCTCCAGGGATAAAAAAGCACTAATGATACATAACTGTGGAGAAGACTGAAAACTAGCACAATTTGGCAGTCAGCTGGCAAGGGTACCATGTGACAGGACAGGGAAGGGACCCCCCAGCTGATCTGGGAAAGGCCAGTGGCAGGATCCTAGTGCTGAGGCATGCCCCAGCGGTGCTGGGAAAGATGCACAGCTCCCTGAGAGAGACAGGGTCTAAATGAGGGTGTAGAGAGAGATGCACAGCACTGCTTTGCTTGCTATGCTCCAAACTGGACAGACACAAGATATCTACCTCTAAAAATCCAGGTAGCCATGTGAAGGGTGATTCCCTGACCTTGAAACAATCAGTTTGGAGAGCACTGCTACCGCACGGAGCTGCTACGCCCTAATTCAGGCAACCAGAATTTGAGCGCTCTGCAGGCGATCCCCTCAGCTCCTTCTACAGTCAATGGAGAGAAGCAGGCACCTCTAGAAAATTATTCCTTTAATCTCAAAACTAATAGGTGAAGTGAACTACTTTCCTAAGATGCCCATTTCTCCACAACAGTTGTGAGAAGTTCTGGGCGATTACCTCAGACGTAGACCTCTAAAGTGGGGTGGGATGAACTCCACCTGTAATTATCTACAAAACCAGTCCTGCCCATAATTACTCATAATCTATCATTACAAACCATAACTATTTCCCACTTTTTTTGTAAAAAGAAATGTAGTGTATTTATTCTAATGCCCAAATGGCTGCTAGACAGCATTTACATCAGCAAGTCTTCCCCCAAACAGGTGTTTAATTCAGCACTGTGATGTTCATGCATCTCCGTAGTGCTGTATTTGCTGCAAAACACAGTCCAATAAAGGGGAAAGCATTAATCTGTGCCATGTTACACCATCAAAAACCACTGACCTCACCCCTCTTCCAGTGAGACTCAAAAGCCAAAGGAAGAGGAACAAAAAGCTCCCACCAAAGCCGCAATAGAAATTTTCTCGTGGTGTTGCTATGGCCTTTTATAGTTCCCCATAGCGACTGACACTGCTTTTGAGAGCTGTGCAGAGAAGCAAGAGGAACATTTCTGGTTCTGTGTCATCTCAGTGTCAGCGCTCTGTTAATGTGTTTTCCCTTTCAAGTAACTATCAAATAGAGAGTGCAGTGCACTTGAACTAATTTCCCCTCCCAAATAACAAGTAGAAAAAGGAAACCCATCCTGCCTCACTTTCTGCATGCAGAAAAAAAAGAAAAAGATCATCTGTACCAAAACAGTCTTTGCAGAAAGTGGCATCAAAGGCCTCAGTGTGCCTTCGTATACTTACTAGTGCTGCAATATCAAAATACATGTTTCTTATGCAAGAAAAACCAGAATTTTATTCTGTGATATGGATAAGGAGTCAGTCAGATACATACCTTTCTCTGGCAGTCCACAGAAAGGTAAAGTTTGACTCTAAAGGCAAATAGGGAAATGCTTTTAGGATGAATATTTTTTTCTCTCTGCCATGAATCAGTAGTAAACTATGCACTGTTACACTGGAAAGCCATAACATTTTTCCACACAGGCAGGCAGTCCAGAAAAACTTCTAGTGTGTCCGTTTAAGTTTTCAATGGCTTGGCATGATCTCCCACATACTTTCTTTATTGCCATAAACCAAAGCTACACGAGAAATGTATAGATTAGTAGAGCTAATTAACTAAATTGTATTCTGTGGTGCTCTTTTCCTAGTTAACATTAAATCACTTCTTCTGAAAATAAGATTAAAACCTAAAATTATTTACTGTACTTTAGTTATTCTGAACAAATAACTGAGTCCTCCTTGAGTTCACATAATTGAAGTTTATTTTGGATTCAGAAGGGGAATAGGCCTGTAAACACATCATTACTGAAAATATTCTTGACCACAAAGCACAATCAACTAAAAGGTGAAAGAACACAGAGGCACTATGTTTTCTGATGAGTAAGGTTGCCTGGGAGAATGAGTCTAGAGGCACATTCAGTTTTATACTTTTTGAAGGATTATGGACCAGGTACAAAAGTATCTTCATCAGAAAGTTGTCCTACTACTAAAAACCTGAAAATCATTAAATGGTATTATATTGTAGTATTAAAGTATTATTTTTTTTGGTATTGTAAATAATCTACATGCACTTCTATGAGTATATAGTGTTCTATATTTGCATATTTGTTTATTTATATTTAGATATATATATTATATACTCCAAAATATAGTGTCCTCTCCAGAAAATCTGTTGGAAAAGCTGTTTCTTTGTCATGGAAGACCTGATTAAAGACTATAGACAAGTAGAAGAAAAGTGAAGAAATTTTATTTGATCACGCAGAGAACAAACAATTCCTTTTTTATTTAATGTTTTCTGGATTCATAGAACCAGAGTGGGAATAACATTTCCTAATTACATTTCTTCATTGAGAGTAATCACAACAGCTTGAGCAGGAAACATCACCACATGCCATCACACACTGTCCATGCTGTGAATGTCAGTGATAACAGCTTTCAAAGAAGACTGTTGCATTGTCTAATAAAATATTCAAATTGTTGCCATTGACGCCTGCTTTTTTTCATGTCTGGTAGCAGAGAGCTACCAAACAAAACCAAATATTGATGTAAATGACAGCCTTTTGGCACCCTGAAATTAAATTTCCTGAAACAACGATTCTTTTGTTATCGTGCTTCTAAAGTAATAAATCCCACGGGAGGTAGCTGGGCAAGAGTGACAAGGCAAAATGCTTTTACAAAACACCTTTGCATATCTGATGCGTATTTCCCCATCCCATAGGTAGAAGTTTCACCAACATGGCAGGGAGAATTGTTATAATGAAGACTTGAGAAATACCTTTTATTTGTGGGCCTGTCAGATCACTTCTCCATCCTAAAAAACAATTACCTGTGGGGACATAAAGTGCATGTCCTAAGAGAGCGGGCTGGCAGCCAGCAAGGAGCCCTAGAAAAATTTCAGCCAGCCTCTGTCTTTCCCTCTCCTACACTGAAGTACTGTCCCCTCTAGCAACTCGGTGAACATTCTGAGGAGGGAGATGAGGAAGGAGTAGAGACTGCGCAAAGACTGAGCATAGGGGAGGTGCAGTCCATGTGCTGTGCAGATGCTCACGTTCGTCCTGCTGGTCTGCTTCCTATGTAACTGGACACTGAGCAGAGGCTGTCCAACATACTGCATCGCTACTGTAATGTAGGTTATGCTACCTTTGCATGGATGTAAGGAACAACCCATGATCCCTGCATTCATCAGGAATAACCAGTGATTATTGACAACCCTAACTTTCAAGCCCACCACCTATCACAATGCACAACGCATGTTTGCCAAGCCCTATTTATTTTTGATAAAGCCCTATTTATTGAAAACTATTTAGTCTTTGCTAAATTAAGAGGTCCAAGTAATACAGGTACAGTTGAATGAAATTGATTTACTTACCTGAATCCAGACCAAAGGTGTGATGCTGTTGTTCTCTGCCCAATATCCGTGATAAAACAAAGAACTGTTAGTTACGACGAAATATAAGCTCTACTTCAGCAGATTATTTCTCTTTAGTAAGTGCTGTTGCTTTCATAAACACGCTGTTATAGGCTGGCAACAGCCTAAAAATGCTTATACATCATTACAATGGAACTTACTCTATTAATGCTTAGTTTAAAAGTGATATTCAGATGTGGATTTTGTGTGAATTCTGTTGTAACTGGGTAAGCAAAATGTGAATGACTGAAGTTCCTTTGAACCTGCAGCCTTCTCAAAATGCAGTGAAGTAGGCTGTCATAAATATGCCTGTGGAATAATATGAAAACATTCTCTAGTCGATGTGTATTCAGCAGGAATATTGTGTTCATGTTATTTTCATTTTATTAATTTTAATATGGAAATCAGAACTTCATTACAGTGCAACAAGAAATACATAATAATATAAAATTTCAAAGCACACAAATAAAATTACGCCTTACCAGCTTTCATTTCCCCACAGCACTTTGCAAATAATATAAACAGAAGTTGTGTTTCAGGATCGGTGTGGCATAACCAATTTTGCTCAGGCAGACAGCCAAGAAAACACAAGTTCTAATCCCTACCCTCGGGCTCTCAATTCAGCAAGGCACTTATGTCCCTATGTAACTTTAAGAAAAAGCAATGTCATTGAAGTCAATGAGTCTACTTCACCAGTCAGGCATTTTCCAAGTGCTCTGCTCAGCTGAGGTGCTTAAGCTCCTTTCCGTCATTTTTTTCACTTATAATGGGAACAGTACGTAACTGTCACAGTGGTGCCGTGAGGTTCCTGATCTGTATCTCTGATGAACTGATACAGCCCTAACACCGTGGAACAGCAACATTTCACGGTATTTAATATGTTTACTTTTTAAACATAAATTCCATTTCACTAACATAATGCCTCCCGATCTTAGGCAAGGCTGAGCACGTCTGTATCTCTTTCACATTAGCAATACTGCAATTACTGTTACAAGACTGCAACTGAATCTCCCACCCTACCAGTCTTCGGTGAACTCACCTGAACTCTGCTACAGTCTGCCTGCTGCTTTGTACACACCACTGCTGTCCTCCTCCTGAGCTTTTATTTGGGGGTTGCCTGTCTATGCAGACACAGCACCATTTTAAAGCTGGACCAAGCCTACCTTTGCTGTGTCCCTACAGATTTGCATCTGGTAACTATCTGCACCTTCAAGTCTCTCTCTCCTGCTTTGTACTAGCTTTTGTCCCAGTTCCAGGAATTTCCTCCTTCCTGCTCTTGACATCAATCACCTCGGGCCTCTTTAGACGTATTTACAACCCTGTTACTAGGACCGTCCTTCAAAATCATCATCCTGACTGCTGTGATCCACTCCTCCAGCTCCCTCACTTCCATCACATCAGTAACAGGCTTTTACTATAAGGCTTGCACTACACAGAGTACCCCAGCACACCTCTGATCCTTGCCTTACCCCTGCCAGTAATGCCCATGTGAACACAGTTTTTTTGCTTCTTTCTGAAGTATTTTCCCACTTCTTCAAGCTGTCCTAACTGCGTTTATTGGCTTTTTAATCTCTCACTACCGCTGACAAATCCCTCCTTAAAAACATTCTCTCCCTTCTGACTTCGACAAGGCAAAATATGAGCTGAAAACTTGGCTTTTCTGTAAAATTCATTGTTACCCTATGCTCTCATTTACTCCAACTTCATTTTCCTGTTTCTTTATGTCTTTCTCTTACATGCAGTTCACTTTGTTTTGTGGGGTAAGATCTGTCATCTTGGTTGCTCATGACTACAGCAACATCCACAATGGATCTCTAAACCGCTATTAACCTTTCTAAAGGTCTGTGAAAAGTCAACCACAATTTGTTGGGCCCAAACCACATGCTCATCCCCTCTACTCTCCCCAAGTGGGCATCCTCTGTTGGACACTCCCAGAAAGCCAGCAGCTACCTGTGCTATGCTTTGAGGAAATGCTATTGTCCCGTGATCTGGGAGTTCAATATTTTATCGACACTGAGAAGACTCAGCAGGATACTCCTCAGTGTGGCTGGGATATTGTTATGTGCCCACGGATGCTGTGTATATTTTATTTTGATAAAAGACAAAGCCCCTCAAAAACCTTCAGATCTCTAACGACGTGTAAAAGCCTGTAATGTTTGAGAAGCAAGACTGAAACTGATTCAAACACATCCTGATGATGGCAACAACAGAAGAGTCCTGCCCGATTTTTTTCAAAACTTGCTTTGTTCTGTATGCTTTCAGAGTTCAAAGCAATGTAGACCTGCTTTCAGAATACTGCTTTTCATCATGTGATTGTAAATTATGTTAGCTGCATATTCCAGTTTCACATCAGAAGTGGCAAAACACTACCAATAGAGTCAAAACCTGTTTCACATGTAAATACTGGACTTGTTTCACAGTTTCCTAGCAGGGCAGTCTTAGTATACATCTACTTGGAGATGATTTTCTTTCAGACATCTGGCCTCATGATTGCAGCTGGACTGCTACCTACATGCTGATTAATCCAAAACTGGCTTTGATGTCCCTGTCTTAGAGATAGCCTTACATTTAATTACAACTGCTTAGACATAATATAAGAAATTAAGGTAGACTTGACTATAGCCCCTCAGTCCTGCAGTGCTGGCAGTACTAGGTCTTGGAGAATGCTTTCAGTGGGAACTAATTGGCCAGCTGAGCAACCTGCGATACTGCAACACGCACCCATGTAACCATCGATTTCCTGGAAGTTTCACTAGCATATAATCAACACAGGAAAGTGAAAATCAAAATCACTGGCTTCTCTACCACACAGAGGAGTCTGAGTTAACACGCAAGATGCAGCTGCTACACATTGACATGGCGTGCATTCATGCCTTACTGTGTATAAACAGAGAAAGATAACTTTATACTTTCTTTCTAAAAGCTTTCTACTTTTAGCACACTTTCCAGTACAAGCTCACTACATTCACTTCATTACAATACTTCCACCCAACACTAATAAGCATCCATATACAGGCTTGCATAGCTCTATGCACCTGGAGCGGCAGTACAGCGCAAGAGCGATGAAAATATTTTAGCCACTGGCAAGTAGTGGACCAGTGGTTCATGATCACTCTTTCTTCTGGAAATAAGAAAATATTCACATCCTGGGCTGCATCAGGGAAAGTCTTGTCAGCAGGCAATAGGAGGTGATCCTTCCCCTCTACCTCACGCTGGTGAGACACATCTGGTGTGTTGGGCCAAATGCTGGGCTCCCCAGTGCAAGAAGGACTTACTGGAGTGAGTACAGAGAAGAACGAAAAAGATGATGAAGGACTTGGATTATCTGTCATGAGAGGCTGAGCACAGCACTGAGCCAGGCATTTCCTCAGGTACAAATCACAGCATTTCAGCTACAGAAATGTTTGCAAGGTTTCTTATCTTGGACCAACATTAGCATTCCACTGCTAAAGAAACTCCTCTCAGAAAAACACAGACAAAACCAGAAAGGAGACAGGACCCCACTAACCTCTAAAGGTGTAAAGGATCCTTGCAGACTTCACTTCTCCACTGTGAGGTTGGGCATGGGACAGAAGTGAGACACAAAGCTTTAAGCATTACAGTGTCAAGTTGCCTTTCTACTGATTTTCACCTTCCATCAGGTTGCATTTTATTCCTAGTTTGCTGGGTCCTACTAGCCTATCCAGGCAACAAACCTGTTGGCCTCATGCTCATACAGATCGGTCCAACACTCTCTCACGTGAGGACTTTTCGCATTGTTATGTACTTAGTTACTGTGCTAGCCTTCTCACACCTTGGATTCCCATTGTGCCACTTGCCTGCTGTCTGTCTGAGGACCCTGCACAGTGACTTGCTAACCAAACTGCCTTTCAGACAGTCCTCAACAGCAAACATTCAACTCAAATGTTACTGAAATGCACAAAGAAGGACTCGTGTCAAGCCTTCAAAGCATATAGAATTTATTGTGTTAAATAACATATTGTCCAAGCCCTTCCAGTTCTGGGAATGAGGATGGCATCTCAGCATAGCCCTCCATCTTTGGTTTTATCTTCGATGCCTCAGAAACAGAGTAACACTGTTTTCATGTTATTTTTTTCTCTTTTTCCATACAGTCCACTCCTGTGCAATCAATATCCTCCAAGACTGAATCTTAGTCAGTCACCCAACCTCTGACAAGTCTACCAGGGAAGCAGAGAACAAAGCAGAAAAGAAAAAGCGAGGTCCTAGATGCCTTTAAAGAGTTAAGCTTGAAAACTCAGGATTGGAGAGGACTTTTCAGACTTCATGAAAGAACAGGGCAGACAACACAGTAGAGCCTTACTTCAACCTGAAAACAGGTGAAACAGTCTCCAAACACCATAAAAAGCTGTGAAAAGCTAAAAGGAGCAATAGTTAATGGAGATGAACACCAGGGAAACAGCTTTACAATAAAATATGCTCCATCAAACCTCCTCCTTAATCACTACACAGTGGTTGCAAGCTTCTTTTTTTGCTAAAACCACCCTATGACCTTTCACAAGCTCTAAAGCCAGTTGTCTAACCACAGACAAAAGCAGTGCCTGCCTTGGTACAAGCAGCCGGAGACGGCAGGGAGCCTGCAGAACTCTGTCTTCCCGCACACATCTGCAGCTGACTGGACAGCCTTGGCAGCACTGTAGTAATGGTCTTACCAAATTTTTATATAAGTGTATTAAAACTTTAATTTGTAGAGTTGCACAAAGGTTCTGTACTGGATGCACAACTCCCTGTTCATCAACTTTCAAACTTGCTCTATTAAACACAAAGTGAGAAATACAAGAATATGGTCATAATCCATAAAATGAGCAGTCTTGATCATGATCGTGCTTTTTTATGATATTTCTTTAAAATTTTTCAGTTACCATCTGCAATATTTCTGTGAAAGGTTTATGATAATTTACATTCATCAGTTTGAGTCCCAATTTTCAAGACAGTCCCTGTGACGGGAGTATGCAGCACCCTGATTGTGAAGGCCTGGCAATTGCCATTTGTTACTGGAGAGTCTTGGGGTTCTGCATAGAATTTCCACTTGCATTAGCCCCAACAAGGGACGAAGGTTCATGGGCTCATGGTATTTTGTCTGCAGTGCTAAGTTTTGAAAATTCTTGCATCTGGAAATAATGATTTTGCTGCTAGATGAGCTCTGATTCGTGCATCATTCAAACAGCTCATGTGCTACCATGTAATGGGAAGGAGACTCCCCTATAAGAACAGCTGAGGGAAACCTTTCTTATAAGAGTGACTGGTACCTCAGAGAAATCTACAGATAGCTTATTAATCTTTACAACACACCGCATTTGCAGAAAAATTAAAAACTTATGATGGAAAATAAATCTTCATTTCAGCAGCCTTCAGTGAGCAAACTTTCTGCTGCTTTCAGCTGAGACATTAGAGCGGGCAATGAGGCCTCAGGCTTGCAAACAGGCTCCTGTGCTGAACAAAGAGAAGTCATCACTCATCACGACTCTTCATGGGCTGAAAACCAAGCAAAGTGTTTGCAGAACTGAAGACTAATGTGCCTAATGAATTCGTTCCCTTTGCTACTGAAAAAATAATTAAGACAAACAATTAAGCCATTTCCATTTTAAAATTAATACTGACTGTGTAAGTGGATGGTTTTCACAAGTCATTTTCTAAATTTTAACAACTGTTTTTCATACAAGTCAAAACCAAATATAAATGAGCTACCGCGCAAAGGTAGAGAGCAGATGTTACAAGCAGTAATTTTCCTTTCTTATCAAAATCAGACTAAAACTCTATTTATAAGCAAAGATAATCTGTACAGAAACTCTACGGTATGTATGAAATTATTTTTAAAATTGCCTACAACCATAAACTCCAGTTTTCTAACAATTCTAGAACAGCAAAGCAACAGCATACTGCACAAGTACTCAGATTGTTGAGATAATACTGTCAGATACCCATTTTCAGAACATATTCACATTGCATTGTCAAATGTTTGTGAAAATATCTGCTGAAACACTCAGGCATAAGAAACTAAATCCCATGTTGGTTTTTACTTTGAAATTGTAGCTCCTCTGTAATCAAAGGGAGGAGTTTTTGAAGATACACCAAAAGAAAGTAAGACCCCAAGTAAAGAGTTTCATATATTCCTCAATTTTTTTTTATAGTGTCATCTTTCAGATTGTGCGGATATTATCTTGCTCTAATAATTACAAAAGAGTAGGGGATACCTATGCTTTCCAAAGTAGTATTTTTGCAACTAAGGTATTACAGTTACCAATTATTTTTAATAAATTTGCTATCACTAATTAGAACATCTATTAAATTATCCTTGTTGGATCGTGTAGTTTATTTTGTTTAATCTTACACTGACTTGATGAAAATAAGAATATTTCAGGAATAGTCCTACCATTCACAAGCCATGGGTAATTATTTCTAACTACTGCTGGGTTTCATGTGTATTTCATAGAGAAATGGTTGAAAAGTTATCCCCATCAGACTAATATGTGTGAAAACATGGCAATACTACTTAGCTTCAATGTACGGAGAAAAACAATAGATAGCTACATGTTGTGAATGTAACCTCAGAATAAAGCTGATGTAAGTCATTTGCCCAAATCCGTTTTCCTCCTGAGCAGAGGGCCACCAGAGCATTCAGTCTCAATCAAGAGCAAGCAAGGGGATATACGTGTTTATGCCCTTTAGTGGTTTGCATCAGGTATTTTTGTTTACAGAAAGATACAAGGTTCATTGCAGAAAACATTTTTCATTGACAAACGCACACTAATCAATGGAGAGAGATGAGCAGGTTTTACTCCTCAATGAAGCAAAAAGAAGTTACTGGCATAACATGAAACATCTCCAAAGGTGTGATACTTCAGTTAGGATACTTCATTTACACACTTCAGTTAAGACAAATGGCAAGACTACCACGTGAAAAATAATTCTAAAGATTTAATCTTATCTTTCTTAGGTAGGTATCTTATATAAGTTTCTCAGCTCCCAACATATACTTCATGTTAGTTACAGAGAAAGAATCCACAGATCCTTCACAAACCATGTGCTAGCATGGTACCCCAAGGTGAGGAGAAGAAATGACTACCAGCAACCAGAAATGAGCAAGAAGGCTTTCCGACAGGCAACAAGATATTGGAGACCATGCCTGCACCCTGACCCTATCACATACATGTGTACAGGTGATGGAACCCAGTAACACCCACATACTTATTCATAATCCTTGCTATGCTCCTGAACTTCAAATGAACACAACATTTTTCCTGGCATTACCAGCAAGTTGCCCCCTTGACACCAAGTTCATCCTCACCTGTAGTCTGTTCACTAAAAAGTGAAAATTGGCATATGGGGAAACATAACTTTCCCATTGCTTCTACGGGCCATGTGGCGTGCCTGCTGGGCGGCTTCACAGAAACCCAAAGCTGCTTCCAATGCTCCTACACATCTTTTGTGAAAAGCAGGCTTGAAGAAAGTGTTGCAAAGCTAGTAATTTAGAGATTTTCCCCAATTGCTCAATTTCTGATAGACGTCACATCACAAACAATTTCTCTGTTAAACTTTCTGCAGATGAGCCATTCAGTTGCTTTGTTTACTCAAAGGACTATTAGCTGATTTAATACGTCACCTTTCCTATTTAAACTTACTTCAAAGCCCTGTGTGCCAGCAGATCTAGCTGATGCATTTGCTGAAACATGCTTGGTGTTTACTTAAAGTACTTCAGCCTTAATAGCGTCTTAATACGAGCTCAAAGTAGGCATGCTTAACCCATAGCTTCAATGAACCAAGGGCCTTTGTACCAGGTCAGTAAGCTAAACATCCTGAATCTGGTACCTCACAGACTCATGGCCTTGTACAAGCCAGGAACCAGCTTTTGCAGAGCTCCATCCTTCATGAGAGTATGAGTCAATAACATGGAAAAGCTCTCTTCTTGCTATCAATGAACAGCTGAAGACACTCCAGAAGTTCGTGCCCAAATATACATCAAAGAAGCTCAAGATGCTCTGCCAGTGTGACTGCAGAGCCCCAAATCACAGATTGTCAACAGCCTAAAGGCCTAAAGACTTAGCAGGATTTAAAGAAGAGGAAAGCAATGCAGAGATTTGTCCTCTTCCTTTGCTAAAAGGAGAGAAGGTGAAAGATCAAAAGAAGCTACTCTCTGTGGATCTTAAAGGATGCCGAAACTTCCTTGCTTGCAGATAGAGTAAAGCCAGCAACAGGAGAGAGAGTAAGGGAAAAGGAGGAGGTTGTCCTGATTTAAAGAGGCAATTGCTTCTTTTTTGGCCAAGTTCTGTATGCTTGCTGGCTTTTCCTTTCCTCAGAGCAAAAGGCAGGAAAAGAGAGGGACTCTGCTCTCCTGTCTTCTTCCTCAATATTAAAATTGGGTAGGCCCTGACAGCATTTTCTTCTCTTCATTTAAGGATTCAGCACAAATTAAATAAGCAGTGGTTTCCCTCCATATACCACCAGGCATGTCATGTGTGAGGAGGGTGCTACTGAGGAGGGGAGCCCACCATAGTGTTCTGCACATTCCACATTTGCGTCGGCCTCCCAGGGAATGCTAATTCCCCTGCAGCCAGCCAGTCTCCTGTATCCAGCCCAAACACAAAAGACGATGCAGTCACTGCCACCCAAGGTCACATCCATGTGACCAAAAAGAGTTGGCAAGCCCTCATTGCTGCCTTTGACAATCAGCTTCAATGGAGCGTAGGACATTAGCCCCTCGTCTACTGACAGAAGCATTATTGTATAAAGCTAGCAGATATTTCACCCTTTCACAGAATGAAAATCATGGGAAACGTAATGTCCCCTGGCCATTCAGAATAGAAATGTAGTTTCCAGATAACAGAATCACTACAGCACGTGACTGGTGCTAGAGCTGCGTAACTGCACAAATATCTTCCTATCTTTATGTTTCTAAGTCATATCCAGTTTGGAATGAGAGCAGCTGTAAATTACTACCACGTCTGATTGTTCCATGGGCTATCCCTCATGAACAGTTAGTCTCAAAGCATTTCTGTTTGTTAACATTACCCAGGAAAATAGTCACTTGTGACTTACTCAAGCTGAAAAAGGAAAAGAGCTCATAGGCTTTAGATTCACATATATTTTTACAACACAAAAGATACAATTAGGTCCATCCTTCCAAGCAACATGCCTAATGCTCTCTTCAGAGATAAATCCACTAATGCAAGGATTTAATTCTCTGTGAGTTTTGTGCAGTAACTGCCACCTTCTCCCAGTTATGTGGAAAATGAATACAGCTAATCTATCACAGAGTTGACACATCCCTTCCCTGTGTCCCAAACCATCTTTCATGCTCTATTCAGTGGTATTTTGGAAATTCCTTACCCCTTCCAGTGCCAGAACCAAATGACAAACTCTGCAGTGATAAGTTGTCGCTGACTACCTGCCCGAGTCTGCACTACCTACCGCACACCCTTGGTATGATGAATAATGTGACAAAGAGTACGCTGCTTCAGCATGTCTGACCCCGCCAGGCAGAGACAGCCTTTAGAAACACACAGCACGTCCACAGAGTGGTGTGTAATGCCCATGAAAAGACATGTTCTACAAGAGTATGACAGGAAGTTTGTAAAAGTTCACAGAGCGTATGGCATTGCCCATCTCTCTGGTGGCTTCTGGATGGAACTGTCAGCAGCCTTTCATCACCGTATGTGTCCTTTGGTTCAGGTTCTCTGTACACAGTTACACCCCTACTTTCAGATAAGCCATAACTTTGAAACCACAGACTCTTGCAGCTTAAAGATTCTTTGCTTCTTTGAATAATATTCCTCTCTCTACTGTGCTGCCATCTGAGGCAGGCTGTACACACATAAAAGCTTGACCTCTAGGGACAACGTGAACGCAGGGTTCCAAATAGTAAGCTCCCTTGCTACATTAAATACTTTATTTTTAGCTTTAAAAATAACTGTGAAGTTCATCTGTCTAAGCCCTGTGTTCAGCATTGCGAAGCACACTGAGGGAGGATCAATGCCTTCTTTCTCCTGCTCATACAAGTCTCACTACAAATACCGAACTGGACAGAATTTCTATAAGGTGATGCACTGGTGCTACTATGGAGTGGGTTGACATCAAAAAGTTGATTCTCAGCCACAGCTTTTCAGGGAGATAAAAATTCAGACACTTCAGAAGTTGGATGTTTTTTCTACTGAGTACCACAAAAATGTTGGTCTGTTCTGGATTAGGTCAGTGCTGACATATTCAGGAAGCATCTTCAGCAAAATGTACTTTCATAGCCCATAGAAGACAAAAATTAGTCTCCCAGAATTGAACCTTAAATGCTGGGATCCTCACTAGATTAGAGATCTGTATCTATATCCAGTCAGTCTAGGACATTTGTACTCAGACTTCAGGACTGACAAGGGTGTTGGCCAGCAATGTCAAAGTGCCTGATGCACACCTCTAATTCTGAGCAACTCAACTCTCACATTCTTATTCTATTGTGCTAACTGGAGTACTAGCTGATTTTTGGTGCTGCAATGCTTTATATACATTAACAGACAGTAGAGTCTCATTCAAATTACTGTTCTGGTTTGAAGACCTATTAAAACTATCCAATTAATTTTAAAAACTCATCACAGTAAATCTTCTTAAGAACTTACAAATTATTTTAATGGTTGCTGTACGGCTATGTCAGCTTTTGAAGTCAACTGTTGATCCATGGTCCATTATCTATTTTACATATTTCCAACACAGCCTAATAAAGCACGTGTAGAGTCCAGTGTCATTTTATCATTTAACATTTATTGGCATGTTTGTATGGATTTTGTTAAAAATTCTCAATTAAAGCAACATAATGTCACATTTCCAGTATGGTTCAAAAGCAACATTTTCACATTTCTGATGTGGTTAAAGACTTCTGTGAAAGGCCTTGATGAAAGATTTAAGACCAGCTCCAAAGAGACGTTGGAGATGAGCTCTCAAACAGATAAATCAAGACATGTTTTACTAGCTGCTATGTGACATGAAGTATTTGACGTATTTTATAAATGCTTTGCAGCTGGATGTTCCATTTCCCAGGGAGACTGAAATTACATTTTTGTAACTCTGTAAGTTTTGTATCTTTGCTGATTGGTAGAAGTATAAGCTGTGCTCCTTCTTCAGTGTAAGCAGTGTATACAAAAAGGCTATATAAGTGTCTGAGGGTGGCTGTTTAATGCTTCAGATGTGCTATCAAGCCTAGACCATACAGATGATTACCCATAATGTTTTGAATAATGATTGCCCTTAAAAGTTTTCCTTTTCCTATGGTACTATGTAGTGGATGCACCAGTTACTTCTTGCTCCAATTATTCTGAGTTGGCTGCTATTTCATTGGCTCCAGTGTGGCAGTGGGAACATAATTTTTTATAGACTACCTTAACACTAGCAAACACGAGTGGCTGTCGTGGTTTAACCCCAGCTGGCAACTAAGGGGAGCAAAACGGAAAAGTTGTTCAACTTCAACACATTTGACAGAGCAGACCTGATTTCCCAGTGTTTCCCATCACTTTCACAATGACATAGATCTGATTTCAAATTAGTTACAGAGATTTGTAAGTGGTCGGATGCTCTGGGGAAATCAGGACCAGTGCTTTTAGCAATGATAAGCTAAAATTAAGAGAAGATTAAATTATTTTGCAGCGAGGTAAGAAAACCAGTGAGGAAAAAGATTCCATGGATGGAAAAAAAAAGAAGAAAAAATTCTGTCTATCACAAAGGCACAAGTAAATTTAGTTTAAAAAATTGACTGTTTCGTGCTGTGTGGGAGTCTTCTCCAGATTCCAAAGCACTACCAGTTTCTACTTCCTCCTGTATGTACATACCCAATAAACCCAATAACTATTGGTCTGACTTTGCAACATGTATTCTCTCTGGCCGGTGTCATCAAAGATGATGATGGAAATATTTTGAGACATCACTTGATCAAGAATACTTCCTTAAATATAAGAGCCTGATTCCTTACGGCTGCACGAAGCAACTTAAAACTCCCTACAGTTGTAGCGGGTGCTTTTTTGACATTTACACCAGTAGAGTGCCCATGGCCCCAGAAACTTGCTGTTCCCAGCCAACATTTCCTCCACCCCAC
The DNA here is from genome assembly GCA_035590275.1 of Ibycter americanus. Lineage (NCBI taxonomy): Eukaryota > Metazoa > Chordata > Aves > Falconiformes > Falconidae > Ibycter > Ibycter americanus. Next base: position 63,637,799 of record JAVJGI010000014.1, on the reverse strand, counting down.
CCCACCCCAGTTTTATAATCTAACCCGGAGGATGCCTTGGCCTTCAATCTGTATAACAAGGCTGCCGTGTCAGCCTCTGTTTTTTACTTGCTGAAATCACCAAAGAAAGTGCAAAGTACTAGACAGTTGAGAGTTAGGATCTTGGTTTCCCATTTGTAACAGCAAATTGGAGGAATTTTTCTTCAGCTCTCTGTTCAGTTGATTTTCCTCTGCTTATTTCCAGCCCATTTGGAACCCCTAAAGGCTACTAAAGTGGGATCTCTACTTTCTTTCAGGTCCTGAGGCCCCATAAGTAACTCAACCACCAGCAACATATTTTGCTTTTATTGACTTATCTGTACTGTACTTGAGAGCCTCAAAGCAGAAAGATGCTGTTTCAACTGTCTTTAAGAACAGTCTTGGTAAAATGAGCTGAATTACACTGTAAAATAACATTACCTTCAGGGCATCACATGCGCTGAGAAAACCTGAGGGACCAGCTCTCCTCATAAAGTGGAAGATTCCTATTTCAAAGCAAAATATCAGTATTCAACTGGAAAGCACCACACACATTAGAGATATGCTCTTTTTTCTGGCCACATTTCAGAATGAGAAAGTAAGAGTGTGTTCATAACAGCTGACAATTCAAAGCTTGAGCACTGGAAAGCAAAGCCTTGTTTACAGAGCTCTTCCTGGATGTCTTAATAAAAACACTTGAAGCTTTTCATTTTATATGCACCACATGGATTCAAGTACACCGATAAGGCAGAGTGCATTGAAAGCTGAGAAGGCAATAAAAATTGAAATCTGCTAACCCTGTATTTTAGTAGAAAATATAAAGTCACCTGTAAACAACCTCTTAGTTTTCAAGGATTGAAGTAGAGACAGACATGAAAGTATTGAAACTTTGTGCTCTGAACTTTTATCTCTGTACTTTACATAAAGAAGTACAGCATTTAGCTAAAATCTGCAAAGTTTAAGCAAGCATAAGAATCAGAAGAGTAAAAGCAGGAAGGTCCATGAAACAGCACTCTACAGACATTCATCCACATGATATGGGTTGCAATTTGTGACTTTCATTATTGTCATTATTGGTAAGAGTCCTTTAATATATTTCTATTCTTAAGTATTCTTTTTACATGTTTCAGCCTGGTGTCAGATCTATTCTAACACCAGAATTCTAATATGAATAAATTACCCAAATATGTCTTTACTGAATACTGTTTTAAAAGAAAAAAAAAACCCAAAACTACATACAAACCCAGCCAAGGTGACCACAAAGTACTTGAAAAGCAAGGCTGAAAAATTTTAATACACTTAGTACAGAGAAAGTGTATGTGTAAAAATATATTTAAAAGTTCTCCCATTTAGACTAATCTTGATCTTAATGCACCTTGTTTACCTTCTTATCTTAAAGGTCAGCTTTTTTTTTCCAGTGGTATGATGTATTCATTAGATAAAATATGCCAAACCTGAATATATCAATGTCTTTTTGACTACATGGTTTGAGGACTTTCGATTACCTTACTGTCTGCAGTGGCTGGAACTTGCTTTTTGTTCCAAAATAATTATGGTCAACTTGTTTGCCTTACATCTGCAGGGAAATTCATACTCAGTAAAAAATTTATGTTCCAGCATCAGCAGATACTGAAAATTTCCAGACAAATGTACAGTGCATCATTCAACCAACTTTGTCAACAGTGGACAACTTTGTGTTGTGATAAGTAGCATGTAATTTATGACTGCACAGACTGGAAATGTCCTCCTTTGTGAACTTACAAATGCTAATGGCAATTGAAAATATCTACTTTTGTGAGTTACAGTGGTACATAAAGTTAACATTGGTAAACATCATACTTATTTATATTGTAGTCTAATATAGGCACCAAGAAATGAGTTTGGAGGTCTTAAAGTGATTCATTGCTAGGTAATTAGTCATTATTCATAATACTGCTAAATAACAGAATAGTACTTGGGCATGAGATACACCAGCAGTTCTCTTGTGGAAAGCTTATGCTTTCTTCAATATACAGCTGTCCCACTCTTGTGCTATCAATATGGGGAATATCTAATATTAGCAAAACTTAAAGACTGAGTTTGTTTTCATGGAGATTTATGCACATACCAGAGCTTCATTCGAGCACAGTACACCTAAGTGAAGCATCCTTTCTGCATGGATCCCAGAACAAAGCATGCATTTCCATGACAAAGGTGAATCCAGCATCAGAAATATTAGGAAACATATTCCCCTTCAAACATGTTCACTAAATCTTTTTAAATATAGCAAGAGAAGAAAACGGTTCTTTCTAAAGCTGTAGACAACATGGATTCTTTGGAAAACTTGTTATACCTATTTGACCTATTTGGTGCTAGTATAACAGCACTGTGCAGCTACAACCAAAATGTTTTCTCCTAAAGAACTCTGATAATACAATGTACCGCAACTCTGCTAAGCCTCTAATTAAAAACTAAAATCACCACCACATCTGTCAGTTAAGTAGTCTCCCAATGAAAAAAATGCCAACAACACATTGCTAGATAGTTTATTTTTCAACAAAACAAAAAGCGTGGTTCTGTTCAATAGACTCTCTGTTCTCATGCTAGCAAGTACCAACAAATGCTCCATTATATGCTAACATACATTTCATTCAAATGCACTTGAAAATTTCGTTGTATTATCATTCTTTTAAACACAAACAATATTATTTATCTCAATTCAACCTTGGATATAATATTAACCAGATATTCCAGCTGTGAAGAAAACTGGAATTGAGTGCATGCTACATTTTTTCTAGCCAACATTTACCTACAAAAAAAATTTTTCATTTTAGGTATTTTCTTCTAAACAGAGGTAGTCTATTGAGCAACAAAGGTGTAAATACATGTAATGTGCAAAAATATTACTCCAATTACAGCAGTAAAACACATACCAGTCTTAAAACACTTTGAGAAATAAAACATTGTATTTCTGAGAGCCAAACACAGAGGTATGTTAAGTGAATAATAAAAACACACTTGTGTGTACTAATTGGATAATGACATATATTGCTTTGACTGTCAGTTACCACTGTGCCTTTAAAAGTTCCTTTTGTTAAGCATGTAATTTCACTGTTAAAAATGAATAAAAACCTCTGCAACTGCCTCAAGACAGCTTTGCATATGGTACAGATTTAACTTCTATGTTACTTAGAAAATAATCCCCATTGTAGGTCTTTGCACTTTACATTCTCATTTACTTTATATCTGCCTAGGGTATGCTCTGGTTTGGTTTTTTCAAAACTTTTCTGAAGCCTTAGGAAAGTTTATCAGGAGAACAATACACCTGGTTTTAATCCATTCCTTATTTTGATTAAAAAGAGTGGGGTTTGCAGAGGCTGGGTTACAAGCCCTTTCACTGGAAGAAAGCCCCGTGCAAAGCTGCTTCCGACTTGCCACCAAGACACCGTCTGTCCTCTAGTCCTCTCTGCAACTGACATCCACAAGTAACGGCACAGTTTTGACCTGCTATCGTGTCTCACGCCGCGTCTGCCCGGGCACTCTGACAAGTGGTTTTAGTGTTACTCCTGTCACCCAGACAGGGGGACTAGTCAAAACTGAACGCAATCCTGAAACAATCTCTCACCTCAGCATTGGTAAGACTGAGCAAGTCTGCATCTCACACGTAAACAGACCCCAAAGCAGCATTTTTGCATGCCTGTGTCTGCATGCAATTTTTTTTATCACCACTCAGAGCTCAAGACTATCAAAGCTATCAACAATTTAAAAGCATACGCTGATGGAGAGGAGGGGGAGGGAGGTAATTTCAGGTGCTCAGACTGAAGTTTACCCTCCACTCCCTGCAAGCTGAGGCAAAGAAAAAGAGTCACTGCAGACAGGACACGCTCCCAGAGTTTTCTGCCAGCCTCTTGCCTGTGCCCACACAACCTATCTGGGGAGCATCCTCCGCCCGTACCGAGACCTTTAGCATCCAGTCACAAAACACAGATGTGACAACAATGTATGCCCCAAAACGCCAACAAGCACCAGTGCCGGGTCAAACCTCTGGAGGATCGCCCGGCTAGTTCGAAAAACACACCGAACCCTGAGGCAACATTTCCAAGAGCACCTCATGGTGCGCTTGGAAACCCTCGCTCTGTGACCCTCGCGTCCTCCTCCAGCCCCTGCTCAGCTCCCAAGTGACTGAGTCCACACCGTCCTTCCCGGGGGCTGGGAGCCTGTTTCCCCACCGGCGCTTGGAAAATCCCCAAGCAAGTTCACCCACCACGCTCTCCGCAACCCCGCTGTACGCCTTTACCCTTACCCTGAAGAGAGGGCAGGCAGCCTACCTCCCTGTGCTCGGCAGTCCGGTTGCGTGCAGGGCGCAGAGTGATGGAGAGCGGGGAACTCTTCAGTGATAATCAGCGCTGAGAGGCTGCTCCTGTGAATAGTGTACATCCTGTAGCAGCAGGCTCTGTTTCTAGCAGCTGGCAGCAGCCTTCGCAGGAGCAGTGATGAGCACAGCTTGAGATCTTCCACAATTAACCAAATATTGTATAGCGGCAACAAATCAACAACTAAAACCCGGCTCACAAATAAAAGCAAAGTACAATTTCAGATGGGAGCTGAAAGCTTAAGTCACCGAATGCTACATTTCTTCTTCAAGATTATTCCAGCAAGCTCCTTCTGCTATTTTTACTGTACCATAATGCACTAGGTCTGGCTTTTACCCTATTGAAAGAACATGAATATATTATTATCCACACAAAAGAGCAGGTTATTGTTTATGAATTACCAGCCTTCCCAGCAACAAAGGCTATTTTCATAAGAAAACTCAATTTCATTTTAGCTCCAATTTGATTACCAGCTGAAGAAAAGCAGCCCTGCGCCTAAACCTCAAAGGATTTTTATTCATACCATTGAATGGGCTTTATTGCTTCCTTTTCAAAACTGATGTAGAAAGCTTTTAGAGTAAAACATTGACAAAAAATTATTGCGCTGCTATTTTGTGCAATAACAGAGCTGAAGAGGGGCAATGATTTCTCAGTCATCCTTCACTGTACTTCAGAACAGTAAAGGCTGGAATTAATGACAGACCATAGAGAGGAGCTAAGCCAAGGTCTCACAATGCATGTCAAATCTAAATGATCACTATACATTGAAAAGACCCAAAAAAGCCTGCAGCTGATTGATTCATGGCTTTCACAAGAAAGACAGGCTTGAAGAGTTTATTGCACCACAATTTACTCTGAATTATCATAAAAATGAATGTAGAGGCTGAATGTCACCCCGGCACACTCCAAAAACACACATCCAGGGACAAAGTTCACCTAGGAATTATAGCAGTGCTGTTCATGCTACTATAGTTAAGGGTCTGTCACTTTTCTCCTATTATAGGGGGTTTTAGCTCAGCTGTAAAGCTGTGCTCCAGAATAAAACTTGGCACAAAGGTCTCATTTTGAGGGAATATAATTTTTTTTAAACAAAGGTAAAAGAAAACCTTCCTGACTGTTTTTAAGTTAAACATTTCTAAAAGCAGCTTGCTAATTTCTCAGGCTTTGTAACAATTGTGTAACTCAAGATTGGGTTTAGGATTTAAATATTTCTTTTCTTTAAGAAATAAAAATTAAGCTGTCAGACCATAAAGGGCACAAATAGGTTTTGCTGTATCAGACAAAAAGATTTTTAAATTATTGATTTTGTAAAAATAGTTTATAGAACATGTATGATAGAAGAGTGGAACTGGACTGTTAGTACATCGACTTTGCCAAAGACACCTGGATGCTGCATTATGAAAGCAGCCTCTATATACCACTATGATCTGAATTGGCTCAGTCACTAAATTAAGAAGTCTCCCAAAAAATCCACATACAGCAGATCAGAATGACTCAAATGCAGCACATTTAAGACTCCTGATTCTGAGACAATTTCCCTCTCTTTACACAGCCACAGAAAAAAAGCAATTAATTCCTTTTGATCTTTCAGTGGTTTGACATCAACTTTTGAAAAGCAAAAGAGGAAAATAAACTGTAGTTGTTATCCTAAGTCCCATTTGGGCCTCTTTGACTAACACAGAAACCTTGAAACCTGAATGAGTTTTACAAGTAAAGCAACAATTCTCAGCTCATGCTATATTTCTACCTTTTAAATCACTGTGCATTTTTAACTTTGCTTGGCCTAAGCAGAGATTCATATTTAAGGCATTCTTCTCAATCTCACATAGATTCGGGGTAAAAAAAGGCTGTCATTGGGTGTTGGTCACTCATAACTATAGTGGAGCCCAAATGTGGAATTGCAGAATAATCTGAACTTCCTTTCTGCTTCTCTTGCAGAACGGGCACAGCTCATGCTGAAGAGCTGAAAGAGTTCAGCTCTTGCTAAGGGCAGATGTTACTCCTCAGGTTCATATCGAGCTTCAAATCCATTAAAGGTTAAAGGGGTTTGGTTCTCGATGCTCGTTTCTGTGAGTCAGAATTTCTGTACTGGGATGATCAGACTGCAAAAGCCCTTTGTGAAATGCAACTAAGAGAAAAATAAAAGAACCTGTTCTTGTACATTTTGGTATGGAGTACTTCCACTGAAAAATTTCTAGAGAGTTTACAAAAGCAAAAGAAACCTGAAAACCCCCTTCAGTACCAGAGAGAAAGAACATGTACATCAAAAAACCTAATTTTGAGTCAAATATTGCAGTTTGGTTTTGTCACAGCTATTTCTCAGAGCCAGGTAGCTCCCTACAAAATTCAGTGTACACACAGACCACTGTCAACTCACAGAGGCTGAGTACAAAGAAGAATTTTACAATTCCAATATGCAGCTATACTTGCTGCAGAGTCTTGACCTACTCACACCTTCACGTTTTCATTATTTCACTTAATTTTTTATTGCATTTGAAAATTCTCTGAAGAGTTGGTGGCAATGGCTATGCATTCCCTTGAGACACAGCCAAACACTGGCAACCTGATGCAGGAAAGACAGGAAAATTTTGTGTCCGGACCAAGAATAAAAAAGAAAGAAAAAAAGAAGGGCATAGATCATGAACAATTACTCACATAGTTTTCAAATTCAAAAAGTTCTAATTCCATAGTGGTTTAATACCCACAAAACACTGAGAATGTTGTATGCTTGCGTAGATATGCCTGAGTAGAGAGAGGAAGGTTACAACCACTTACATTCTGAAAAATAGTTGTATTTAGGGAATTATGCTGTAACTAGTGAAAAATATTTGTCCAGATACAGCAATTCCAGTTCCTATTTGCAAGGCTTGTTGGCACATCAAGGTGTTAAGAGCACCTGCACAATACCGCTACCCAGGAACACAATTTTTAACCACAGATTCTTATATTCTTGGCAGCATTTCTGTGTGAAAAAGCTATTGAAGATCAGAAAAGTGCCTAGCATCAGCAGAGATCTCATACCATTGCACAACATATTTAAATGTGTGTACGTGTGCACATGCAGACTATGAAAGTGGTGTCCATATACATCCACACACAAAATCTAGCTGGTTTTGCAGTACTCATAATTTGTGTGTATCTATTATATGGAGTCACACGCACGTGCACATTTTTGTTTACAGCAGATGCTTTCTGAAAATATCTTTTGTCTCTAATCCCACATTTTTTAGACATAGAGGATCTGACAGCCTAGTGAAGTCTTACAAATAGACAGTATTTTAATACACCACCATGCCCTGAAAGGCTGAGCTGACAGAGGGTTCAGACCCTCCTGGTAATTAATGGCTGCACCCTGCCTCTTCTCCCACTCATTAACATTTACTATCCTTGTTTGGGACAGGCAGCATTCAGGACAGGTGTGAAAAGTCCCTCCTCACAAGGCACCATGCAAACCAGCAGCAAACAGCTTGCTGCCGCCTGCTGTAAAGCCCATACTGCAGAGATGTGGCAATATTTGATGCAGGGCTAATCCAGAGGACAGTTTGCTTGTGTAAAAGAGAGACTGGAGGTGGAAACCCATGATGGATTTCGTTCCCTCAGCACACACAAGAGCCTGACGTTGTGGAGCAGGGAGATGTCTTTGAATGCAATAGTCAGCACTCTGCCAGGACAACAGTAAGTAGGGAAATAACCCCAGGATTTGTCCACGCTGTTAGTGTTGCACAGGGAAAGCAAGGGAAGCTGCCAAGCCACCAGTTAAGTACAAGAGATGCTTAAAGCAAATGGACTTGCCTCTACTAGGTCTTCTTCATTAATCTTTCCACAAGACTGATGTAGAGTCATTCCTCCCATGCCTTCATCCTTTGACAAAATATGATTGGGATGATTAAGCACACAGAAGAGCAATGCCAACAGAGGGTTTCTAGCAGACATTACCCTGCCCTAGGTGTCTTCCTGCTCCCACTTCATCTTTCCACAAGCCTTTGCCATAGACCCTTTTAGTGTTTTCCTCCTTATCAGGTCTAACTTGAACAGCAGCCTTAAACCCTCTCCCATGACATCCTCCCCTGCAAGTAAAGGCTGTGCTTTGACTCTCCCTGCAGGTCCTGACCCTCCTTTGCCCTTCACCTCCTCTCACTTAAGTGACTGTGGTGAGAATGGAGTGCCCTAACACAGGAGAGAGGGACAATAAGCATCTCTGGGTGCAAACCTGCGATGTGAAAGCTACCTTTACCTTGAGGGGGGGCGGGGGGGGAAGATAAAGTACCTGACCTATCAGAACTTGACTAGCAAATTCACTACTTGGCCAATACTGAAAAACTGTCCTTTTGCAAAAGGAAGTGACACAGTCCATTTTCAACTGTTTCAACCAGCCAGTACTAAGTGATCCATATAATTTTAAAGATGGGCTCGCTGTTTTATCATTGCCTTACAAGTGCAGGCCAAAGGACTGCCAGTGATCCTTCTGCTCTCCCAGATGACAGGTCACCTTGTGCTTCAACACTCAGGAGGTAAGAAAAGCCTTAGAGAAGTTACACACAAGAGACCACAGAGGCCTCCTACAGGTAAAGGGGGAGAGATAGACACTGCAGAACTTCAAACTACAAATTCATTTACTCTTTTTATATTATCTCCACTTCAGCTAAGACCAGATACATTTAATTCAGATTAATTAAAGTATTGACTTTTTATTATTACCACCATTTTTTGGTTAGTTTTGGGTGGGGTTTTTTTTGTCTGCTCCCTAGGAAAAGACTTAGACTTATCCTTAACCTAAAATAAACATCCTCTCAATTTTTGTATTCCTCCCACAGCCGAGCCTTCCAGCAGCCTTTAAGCCAGTACAGCTCTCCCTTGCTCACCAGTTTGGAATCTCAGGCAGAAACCATTCCTCTATCCAGTCTAATTCCATGAAGAAGAGAGAAGAAGCAGTAAGGAGCTGGTACAGACTGGCTAAAAGCACTACTGTTGGGCATGTAAGCAAGAAAATAAGTGTTCACCAGCACCTTTCTTTTTTTCTCTCTGCTGAAAGAAGGGCATTTTGATGGGATCTTTGAAAAAAGAACTAAGAAGTACCTTGTCATTGCTGTTTGCATTTCTGCAGGAGGTGGGAAAACTGCTGATGGACTTGGAGCCCGTTATGTCAAATAGAACATGTCCTCTGGCACGGGAAGTGAACAACCCAAAGCAGATACCGATGGATATGGGAGCAGGAGGAGACAAGGCTATACTGTCAGTCAGTGTTATTGGCGGTGGTCTCCCTGGACATCAGGTCCTTAACCACATTCATGTTTTCGTAAGTATTCCCAAAGACTCTGATTTTCAGGTGCAAACCGGATCAGTTAGTTACTGGTGGAAAATAACTAGCTCTTCAATTAGAGAGGGACAGAGAAGCATACATAACCCACTATGCATTTTTATTAACATAGAGATGGTCAGATCATGTAAACCTAAAACCCGGGTTAAGTCTTCATAAGGTTACAGGCAACTGTCTGCTCCTTGGAAGAAATCCTTTCTCCCTCACCAGAAAAGTATTTACTTTAGAAAAGTAAATACTATTTATTAGAAATGCTATTTAAAATCAGAAAGCAAAAGTCTCTGTGAGGGTTAGGTGGCAGAAAAACCCACGCAAAGTAATGTAAAAAGAATGTAAAGAAAGACTAGCTGTCGGTGGGAGGAATATTCAAAGACAGCAAGGGAAAAAAGCGAGCTCAGTTCAAAGGCAGGTTGTGATAAATGACTGCCTGAAGTAGATTTAAATGGAAGAAGATGACTTATGAGACACCAAAAGAGACTAATACTGCAGCTATACCCAAGTTATAGCCATGAATAGTAGCTAGGTAGGTAGTTCTGAACAACAGCAGCTGTTATGGGCCAGTCCTGCATTTCTGACAGAAAAGAATCCCCAAAGAAAATACTCCGCAATAACAGTTACATCTTGCTTATCTGGTTCTTCTCCTCACTGTGTATTAACATACTGAGAACAGGTATGTTTGAAAAATCAGGTACTTGTTATAGCACTAGCCCACTTTTGTCTTTCTTTGCATTATCTTGGAAAGAACAGAACCAGAGAAGAGATACCTTTTCTACCAATATTTCAAAATAAAAGATAGTTCTTTAAACGTCACAGATATTGTTTGTGACAGTATGCAGTGATAGCTGGTGCAGTGTCACGGGAAGGAATTAGCTTCGTTTGCGGTGGAGGGGTCTTTTTTGAAAATGAACAAGGAGAATTAAAAAGAAATCGAAAAGGAAGCTGATAGCAAAGGTTGAGGAAAACACAAAGGGTCTATTGGACAGCATTTCTATTCTTCTCTGTATGGTGCATTAAGTGCATTATAGTAAAAACGAAGGAAATTTCTTTCCTTCTCTTTAAAGTCCAACGTTATTGAACTTGAAACCTTTAACTGTGAGCAAAGCTGTGGTTTTTCTTTAATACAATTCTGCTATTGATTTCTTCATGCATTTCATCAGAATGATTCTGACAGTTTAAAAAAAATACATTACCTTGATGAAAGATACAATTTTTCTCATGAAGAAAGGCACTTGAATAGGTATGTGTGATGTACTGGGCATGTGAATCTTAAAGGATGCTCTGAAGTACCAAAAAAAAAAAAAGGGGGGGGGGGGGGGGGGGGGGCGGAA
>JAVJGI010000014.1:63609851-63622770 GCA_035590275.1 Ibycter americanus | reverse complement strand
CAGCCCGCGCCGGAGCAGCTCCTGGCAGGGCCTGTGGCCCCGCGGGGGGCCCGGGCTGGGGCAGGGGAAGAGTGTGAGGAGGAAGGGGCAGCAGAGACAGCGTGTGATGAACTGACCACAGCCCCATTCCCCATCTCCCTGCACCACTCAGGGGGAGGAGGCAGAGAAATTGGGAGTGAAGTTGAGCCTGTGAAGAAGGGGGGTTTGGGAGGAAGGTGTTTTAAGATTTTTTCATTATCCTACTCTGATTTGAATGGTGATAAATTAAATTAATTTTTCCAAGTCAAATCTGTTTTGCCCGAGATGGTAATTCCTGAGTGATCTGTCCCTGCCCTTATCTCGGCCCACGAGCCTTTTGTTGCATTTTCTCTCCCCTGTCCAGCTGAGGAGGAGAGTGACAGAGCAGCTTTGGTGGGCACCTGGCACCCAGCCAGTCTCAGCCCACCACATGCACTCACTTCATAACTCTAGGTAAGCCAAAAAAAGGTTAGGCCTCCCAAATTAACAGCGGACAGTCTGTCATGCATATTACTAGGTGGGAAACAAAGAATGGTTTTGTCCAAATATGAAAGCTCCCAAAACACCCAGCATAATGCACCATACCAGAGCTTTGTGTGCTGGTTGACACCTCCCAAACCTTCCTTTTCTGTTCCACAGGGGCCTGTAGAATGACCCTTTCTGGGCTACGTATTCGCTGACACCAACACCAATGGCTGAAACAGCTCCTGGCTTGGTTCCATGCCTTGCCTTGTCTCTGCTTGCAGGAGAACATCAAGCCAGAAGTGCTTCTGCTTTATTAAGTTGCCAGGCAAAGAACGCAGAGCCTCAGACAGGACAGACCAAGCTGTGAAATACAAACTGTGTTGCAACATACAACCCACAAATCTGGGAGGTCCTAGCTTGACCTACACCAAATGGAAGAAAAGTAACATGGAAGACCATGAAGGATGGAAAACATAAGACATAATAGGAACAGATGCTTCAGTCTTGGCTACACATGAATACAGAGTCACTGGCAACAAGCATATAACCAGAGTAAGTCAACCAGCTAGTCACAACCTGATTTGGAATTGCCAAATTCTTCCAAGTGGATTTACTTACACTCTACACAAGAGGAAGAAGTTACCTTATTCTGAATAGAAACCCTACACTTATGGCTCTTACCAAGAAATAAAGAGGTGTGGCTTAAAGGCTTTCCTCATCCTTGAAGTTCATTACCCTTGGAAGCACCCTCCAGTAGAAGTTCCCATTGAAAAGTTCAGGAAAGATCTCTCTCCTTCAAGAAACACAAATCAAAGCCCCAGCATTTTCCCCTTCTCTGCCATTCTTCTTATATCAATAAGCCCAAAACCACTACCTGAAGCATTCCTGCTACTAAAATTAGATTTTTATGCACATGCTTTTAAAATCAAGAATAATTTTTTTTCCCAAGTTAACTCACAAGACTTCCTTTACCTTCTGAGTATGAGTACCATTGTGTTTGAATAAATAAGCTTTTACTCTTCCTATCATGAGCCCCCTTGGAAAAACAAGCTCAGAACTGTCTTACTATGCCCTTTAAAACTATTCTGATAAATTGTTCTTTCAACATAATGCTTACAAAAATCTTGACAGAGGTATAGCATGCTGAGATTACCCAGTATTACTGCAGTGTTACTCCAGTGATGCTCTTTAGTCCTAAGGAGACAAAAGGAAGATACAGTCCCAGAACCAATCAGGGTAAAAGTCCATTCAGAATAATATCCTGTTTCTGGTGTTATCCAGTAGCTGAAAGTATTTGTCCTCACTATATCCTCCCCATCTCATTGAGGAGCACAGGGATTTCGCAAGGCAGGTCAAATAACTACATTCAGTAACTCAGCAACAGGCCTGTCCTTGAACTTCTCTACGTCTTTTTATTTTACTGCATCCTGTGACAACCTGTTACATGATTTAATTATACACCATGTTTGTTTTAAAGACATGGTGTTGATTTAGCTATGTGTGCCATGGCTTCTTTTGTGAAAATTAGTGAATAATAATTGCCTTGTCATCTTTCTAGACCATCTGTAATTTTATAGTCTTCCATCCCAGTTCAGTTGGAGATGCCTATCTGTAAATATGCTGTACATGAAACCTAGAAGACTAGTTGGACTTTGACATCTAATTTGATCTTACTAAAAGTAGAGAGGGTGAATCCTATCTTTTACTGTCCTGAAAAATAAATCTATATAAACCTCCAGGCTGAGTGGGCAACTAGGAAAAGGGAGTTTGGGATGCAACATTAGACTTCAATGCCTTAAATCTGCCTGCATTTCAGTTTATATGTTCCTATGGGCTCTACTGAATCCTGCCCTTAGTTACATGGGTACCTCAGAAAATACTGTTTATTTGAGTGTATTTGCTCCACAGAAGCAAGAGGCTATCACTGACAATCTGTAAGGAGTGAGGACACATTCTGCTGGGTGCAGAAACCCAAACTGATTAAACCCATGCATGAAAACAGAGATTTGTAATAAAGATATTCAGATTGGTATGAATGGAGAGTGAACAGGCATATCTGGGTGTGAGAACACCAGAAGGAAAAACAGAAGCAGGGCTGTAAAAATGGCAGGTGTTGATAGCACCCAGGTTAGCAGATATGCAAGTTCCCAGCACCCAGACACACAGCTTCCCAGAACACCCAGATGGAGAAAGCAGGCAGACCTAAACAAAGGGCAGCCTGTGTTATGAGAAGATAACAGAAAGGTAATGGACAGGACTGGAGTGTGAAGACACAGAGATAAGAAGCTAAAAGGGAATAAAGCCTAATGACTTGCACAAGTGGGCCAGGATGCCTCAAAAGACCACTATCACTGTCAGTTCCTAAAAGGCACATCTTGGTGACCTCAACTTGCTGACCACATGCTGAAGAACCCAGGAGACAGAGGGAGGGGGAGATAATTGGCACCTCTCATCTATGCCCTAGCCAGACCCTCTGGACATGCAGCTCAGTACTTCTGAAGAGGGAAGCATGAGTAGAATTAGCTTTTTTTAACATATAAAAAAAAGTCTCATGTTGAGCTTAGCTACAGTATCTCCTGGATTCTGAAGACACCAGCACAACCTTTGGATTGGACTTCAGGTCCTCTCTCTTGTGGTGGCTCTGAAAGTACTGAAGGTCCCTTAGCCCCCTTGCCTCTGTGCTTCAGCCCACATCCTTCCTAGGTAAATGTTGAAACGAGTGATGAAACTATTCACAAAGCCAGCCTGTCTCAAGAGGGGAAGCAGATATCTCATGGGGGCATATATCAGAGACATGATTCTTGACTGACAGTGCAGCTATCAAGTCTCCCATGTTGGAGATCAATTGCTGAGAATCTGGTAGTTATTCAGAGTATTTACAGTAGATCTACCAGCTGTTGCTAATGAATTTAGGGGGATTGGATGCTTTATACTTGGGAGGATACAAAATTACCCTTGGTCATCAAGGACTGACTCCCTGTGACGTTAAACTCTGTCGCTGTCACTCTAATGGAAACAAAGCACTGGAACAGTTGGTAGCGACTGCCATTGCTCTCTAGCTGTTTACAAGCATTGCATTCACAATTCCTCCTCTGCAATTCCCCATGAGCAAGTTAAGTGTATTTGTGTACCTAGGCTCTATTTCAGCTGAGAAGTGCTACACGCACAGGCAAATGGGAAAATAGTCTCTGAGCCTTCAAGTATATTACCTGTGGTAAATTAATCATTTAATATAGGTATACATTTATGTAATATTTGCCTAAGAGTTGCTCTGAAATTCTCTTTGTATAATACACAATTAGATTTAAATGTTTTCTTCAGTTTTCCTTTCATGAACATATTTTCCAAATTTCCTCCAATAATTCATTCCATAGCTGCATTTCAACTGGTTTGTAAAATTTTACTAACTCACAAAGACATAATTTGCATAGAAATGAAATACAGACAAAAATGCTGAAGAAAAGAGAAGGAGATTTAAACTAAGTATAGCATCACAAACAATTTCTTTCATAGGTGCTTTCAAGTGCAGTTGGAAACAGTCATTTAAAAGAATACTATCAAAGAACATGCTGTACCAAGAAATAGTATATTATAAACCCGATTCAAACAGCCACATCTAAATTCCACATTCATATGGACTGAATGATTGACTGATTATTACTGGCATTTATTTCACAGAAAGAGGGCAGCTGAATAAAAGTGTATTATTCAGTCAGTGGTGTGCTATGATGGATAAAGAGGTGAAAATCACAAACATTTAAATCCAACAAAAGGAAGAAGGCAAGGAAAGTAGTGAAAAAGAAGGAGAGGAATTCATTGCTAAGTGATCGTCTTTTAGGCTAGCCTATTGATGGTCTACTCTAGCAACCAGACTCAGAAAACAGAATCACAGCTTGACTTTACAGTCCAAACCAGGAGGAAGAACTACAATTAATTTCTAGTCAATAATAAGATACCACACCAGTCCTTGAGGAATTAAAGGGTAGAAGTATTGGGGGTTTTAATCTGTATTTTAAGGTTTAAAAAGCAGCACAGGGGAAACTGCCCCTGGGACAGAATTTATGAATGACCCTTGGGCAAAGAAAGAGGAACCGCTCGTTCTTTTCCTTTCTGCCTATAATATATCTGCTCCCACTGGTCTTTATTTTACTGTCAAGACAGGTCTTTGTGGTTAAGTCTTGCATGGGCTTCCTAAAATCAAGTAAAATTAGAGCAAATGTTGGTCTTGCATGTCAGGTAGCCAACATGTACGTTAGTGTATTGTGTCATGTAAGCCAAAGGTAACCTTCAAACCGAGCTTTAAAAGTACTTTTCTCCACATGCAAAATTCTCCAGCTCACTTAACAGGTGAAGCCAGAACTTGAGCTCTGCTCCTCAAGGTGTCTCAGACCACCGTTGCTGATTGCTGGTCCTGGTGATTCGCAAAGTCTGTGGGGAGGTAAGCGAAGTCTCTGACCCAGGCTACACCTTCACATCACCTGGTCTTCACACAAGAAGCAGCCGAAGCCATCGTCTTCACCCTTCCCATCAATCGCTCCGTTTTCATGCGTTCAGCAGCAACCCAGGTGCTGGAATTCAAGTCCCTTCAAAGACCCATCACCCCTCTTCTGCTTCTACCTGTCCTCCTGCCCATGTCCCTGGGAGGCCCAGAACTGAAGCACTAGACCATGAGGGCACAAGATTTGCAAATAACTCCCCTCCCAGCCACTTGGTGCTGGCCTCTCTCTTACACAAACAGTACTGTTTCACACCAACCAAAACCATGTGCTGCAATGGTGTTTCAGGGGTTTCTTCCTAGGGGCGTGCTATCCTGACACAATCTATACACATTACACAAATGCACATTTTAGATTTCTCCTAAAAAAAAATATTGAAAGTATTTATCAGAAGTCAGCCACAGGGATAGATAGGAGAAAGCAAGCAGCTTGCTGACTTTAAAATACATGCTAGTAAAAGCTCAGCATGAGGAAATACAAAACTGGGGCCACAGGTATGTAGTGCTCCACCACACACCAAGAGACCTAGCTCAATTGCTGAGACATAGCTTTGTGTAGAATTCATCACACACTGCTTTAGTTCAACCTGCCCTTAAAACACGAAGAAAACAACCTACTCCCATCTAGAATAAAAATACATTGAATTTTTATTTTGAACTGAATGAATTTTTATTTTTAACCTAAGGTTTCCAGATATAAAGAAATCCTCTTACACACACAAGGCAGTTTCTGAACAGCAAGCACTGATCTCTTCCCAGTCCTCAAATTATACCTAAACTATGCTGACAGATCAGAGTAATTGAATAATCTGCAAAATGCAGTTCACATAATTCCAGGAGTTTGCACTGTTCTCAGAATTTTTCTTAAAGAAGGATGGGAAAGATACACTTTTTCTTCTGCTTGCTACTCCAGTGCTTTCTCACCCAGTGCTCACACAAAGGAGGTTTGGAGAGCCGGTTACCTGAACAGTGCTTTATAAATCCTTCCTAAAAATGGCATCTTGTTAATATGACATTCGGTTGCTACTCAGGAGACTTGTTTTAATGTCAAAACAAAAGAGATGCTAGAATTACATGAGTGAGCAAAAAGCAGTATTCATCTCTGTATTTCCAGTTTTCTCAGTTTTTAGTTTTGAAAAGTATATCACCATAATCATAGCATCACAGAATCGTGTAGGTTGGAAAAAACCTTTGAGATCATCAAGTCCAACCACTAACCCAGGGCTGTCAAGACCATCACTAAACCATGTCACTAAACAAATAAATGCCTGTATTTAAAAAAAAACAAACCACCTTACAGGACATTTCTCATGGTGAAAGAATGGAGTTGGGAGTGGCAAGGATGATAGAAACAGATACAGTTGGCAAACTCCATTGCTCAGGTTTGGGCTTTTGACACTAACAGTCCTCAGTACTAAAAAAGATTCTTTTGTGTATATTCTTGTAAAAATGAACCAAGCAAAGAAGTCCTGAAATGTATTGCTAGCTATGTGACTTTTTGAAATAGTCTATTCTTTCAACATTTTCTGGATTCAGGAGAAATATTTGGAGTTAAAAAAGAATTTCCATTATGCCTTTTTTCCTGTCAACCTTTGCACTAGAACAAAAGGTTGGACCAGGTGATCTTTCAAGGTCCCTTCCAACTTGGGCTATTCTATGATTCTATGAAATGGTCATTGTATACTAATTTCTTCTGCTTAATGGATATTGATTTGGAAATCATTGCCCTCTGTAAGTCTCCTTTCAGGTGAAAATGAAAATTTGACGCCCATTTGGTCCTCACTGGAATAGCAGCTGTATGTCTCATCTACCCACTCTCCCCCTGCAAAGGGGTGGTCAAACTAGATGTATTCTTCTGATTACGCTATCAGTTAAGTCTATAATAATCTTTTACATTTTCTTTTCATGACAGCAAGCGGCCCGACAAACAGGAGTAAAAAAGAAGACCAAATGGCAGGGAGGGGTGGTGTTATTAACCGCAGTTAGCAAGTATGTGAACAAGAACACATTATTTCAGTCTCTTGCAAGTTTTCTGTAAAGAGTCTAATGTTTTAATTATGCTAATAACACACCTCACTCCTGTATCTCATGGTCATATTGTGAAGCTGAGGCCCCAAAAAATATCAGTGAAAAAGATTTATCATAATCTCTGCTCTTCATTCAGGAAGAAAGTAAGATTTTGGATGGACCTGAAACAAAACCAGAGAAAGTGGGGTTTAAGCAGAAGCTGGCCCATGCAGCATTATTGGGAGAATGATGTAGCAACTGCTGTAGACAGAGCATTGATTGACTCTGCACAGGGTCCAAAAGGAACTTTATTACATACCATATTTTCCTATCTACCTTCATGGCCCATTGTAGTTCACCACGCTTACTCATGCAACTGACTTCTTTTGCAAGTAATCCTACAGTAACTGTACTATTATCGTGGGAAATGACTGTACTATTATCGTGGGACTCAAAGAAATCATAAACCAATTTGTTTCCATAGACCCAGAAGTATGACAGCTTCTTGGTCATCTGGATTCGTAGCAGTAACTTGAGACAAAAAGGCACAGTCAAGGCTATGATATTCCATACAACACGGGTAAATGGAAGCAAGTGCTGAATGCATTTTTGCTTAATAGAAGTTTTTAAGCCATATGTAGCTTAAAATTATTCAGAATCTCTAAAAGTAGCATGCAATGTTCATGTTCTTCTCATTTGGTTCTTTCTTTATAATACAACATCAGGACTTCACCCTATCCAATGATACATGAGTAAAAACAAAGAAAGGAAGAAAACTGACGGCTTCAGAATAGTAAGTCCCTATCAACGCATGTAGATTTTCAGGTAATATCATAAGAAATAAGATTTTATTTTCTAACAGTGGCCCACTGCAAAAGAGTCATTTAACATCACATTTAATATAATTTTAAACTTACCCAGCTCTAGGAATTAAAAGCCATGTCAGAAATAGATACTACAGGAATCATTGGCCAGCAATACTTCAGAAAATGCAGGAAACACTAGATGTACCTGAAGCTTTCACATGCCAGCTGCCAACACACAAACTCCTTCGGCAAACAGTCAAGTAGTGACAAACATGTGATAGAGAGCCTGGAGGACACCCACAAGAACTCTTACCAGCAAGGGAAAAACTAATCACAACATCTGGTCTAACTCTACAGGACAGACTGGAAGAAGCTAGTTTCTGCTCCTGGGCAACATTACTGGCCATTACCATCGTCCTGTGTGGAGATAAGTAAGGAGCACACTGCCAGCAGATAAGGCAGGAGCACTCTTCTTCGAGCTACTGTTCTTTGTTGGGCTTTTGGAACAAATGGGCAGGAAAGAGGGTGGAATAGCTCCTTCTCAATTTGCATTGCAACACACCCCATGGAAGTGAGAAATGAGATCAGAAAAAAATGGAGGGAGAAATGGGAGCATATACACATAGAAAGCAAGGATAGTTCTGGAGATTACGGATGAGGGATAAGGGATCAGAAGGAGAACCCTTGGATCCACTGAACAAAGAAGAGCGTGGGAGAATGAGATGTGAATAGGAGAGCCCAGGGAGGGACAGACAAAAGACTGGTACAAGGAGAGATTAAAGATGTCACAGAAGAGAGTAAACAGAAGAGCACATGCTGCCCCTGCCCAAAGGTGAGGAATCTCAACATATTCTTTGCTGTCAGCAATGCACATGAAACCCTCCTGCAGTCCCCACACCCTGACCTGGTTCATCTGGAGAGCTACAGTCTGCTACTGTTGTATCATACTCTGTTTGTTCCATGGGAGGTGTTTGGATGGCAGATGTAATTGTTCCTGCTGATGATCTCTTATTGATGGCAACTTACTGTAACACTGGCCATTTCTGAAGGCTTTCTTGGGGTGGTTGGTTTTGGGGTTTTTTTAAGAGTTCCAGAAATCCCCCTCTCTCAGACATACATATATAGAATTAAAGTATGCGATTAGCTGTAAAGTTGCACATGTTATACTATGGAGGTGTTGAAGTTGCCTGCAGCACCTTTGTAAGGTTTCCTTGCATGTAAGCGCTATGATCCTTCCTTCCATCATCATGATCTAAGTACTGCAGAACCCAGACATATGTTGAACCTCCTCCATTGTACTACTTGTATTTCCATGTACAGCATCCTGAGATCTTCACCATATCACACTTCCATGTCAGCCAGCTACATCTGAGACTGCCTCCTGCCCTACTGCAAGTTCAAAGCATGCATTTAATCTAACAGAAGAGTTTAAGCAGCTAAGCCACCATCTTTCTGATCATCTTAAGACATTGAGAAAGACTTAAAGACAAACAAAGCTTTCTAAAAGAGGAAGAACAACAGATCAGGAGTATGCATGGTTTTAACACAATTTTTTAGCCACACTGGAGGTTGCATGCTTGTGCAGCGACAAGGCCTGTAGCTCATGGTCTAGGAATCAGTTATTGAGGTGTATTTGATACATTTTTGCATCTTGTCTTCTTCAAAGTTGTTCCAGCTCTTTTACTGAGACTTTGACAACATTGCCAGTTATAACATTGGACATAGCAGGTCTTCAAGACCTGTTCCTCTCTGAATAAAGGCAGATCCTGACAAACAATGAGCAGCCTTCTCTGCCCACCCAAACCATCAGGAATAAATGGAGCAAAATCTGTTTCCAGACCTGAGACCAATGCATCCTGCTAATTACAAAGCAAGAAGCAACAGCTACAGATTCCTGAGAAGAATGGATGTTTCAGTACATTAAATGGTCCAATTTTAAACATGAGATCCCCTGCATAGCTAAGGGTCTCTTCACTCCCCCCAACACTCTTTCCAGACAGCCAAGTTTGGCATGTTCCACACTGGGGGTTTCTCTCTGCCATGCATTTTATAACACTCCACACCTGGGCTGCCCCTTAATTGATAATGTAATTATCAGCATAGTCATATTACTTCACACTAAGCATTTTCAACCATTTATCACAATGTTGATCTTTATTTTAAATATAAATCAGGCAATCATTTATGTCTTTTATGTTCTTTGTATTTATTCAAGAATATTTAACTGTAGACAAAAGGTGACTTATTCATTATTCATCCTGAACAAGGCAAGTATGGCAATTTGAAAAGCCTGACATTTGAGCTTTTTGCCAACACTAGCAAAATTATATCCTTCCCATTGTAAATCAATGAAGTGGAATCATTGTGCACAAAAGAATTAAATTGCCTTGTCACTTTAATAAGGCCACCTTATATACAACCTTCAGCCAATGCCATTGTGCAGAAAAAGGGTGCATCCTTTGCCTCAGCTGCCTCAGATCTCAGTAGGCTTTCCAATTAAATGAACATCCTCTTAGTCTTTCACTCCACTCCACTCTTTCTTTTTTTTGAGAGGTGATGTCAGAATGTCATAGGCATAACTTGCTATCAGTGGCATGCACACATCAATGAGAATTAACTTCCTCCAACTCCTGCTTTCTTTTGGCAGCCTTTTTAACTTGTTTGTCAATTCCAAAATGACGGAACTCCAAGAAATGGGATTTTTTTTTTAATTGTTTACTGGGCTTGGATAAAAGCTGCAAATAGCTATCCTCAAAACAAGAAAACTATACAAACGTGAGAATCATTTGCCGGCAGTGTAGATAATGTAAAATGGCAAAGAAACAACATGTCCAATCAAGCAGAACACAAGTGGCGTACACCAGAAAGAGAACAACTTTGTGTGTTCTCACTTCATAGGCTAGGACCCTATTATTACAATCAGACCTGATTTTTCCCATCTAACACCCCTTGGATGCGTTTTACCCTGAGAGTAGAAACCTTTAACCAGCCATTTCCAGGCTTTTAAATTACTATCCAGAACAGCTATTTCATAATTCAACAACAGATGGCTGTCTATAATAGTCATATGCCTGCCCCTTCCTTTCAATTGTAGCATGCAGAGGTTGAAAGAGTAACTTCAACCTGACTTTTTCTCAGAATCAGAGAAATGAAAACGATGAGACAATGCTGCACATGCCAGCAGCCAAAACACAGCAACGTGAGCAAATCCTGATATTTCAAAACATACTCAAAAGTCTGCAGCTTTTCAATTGTTTTGGAGTCTGAATATTTTGTCCTGTTTTGATAGTTAGCTGAAAGGTGCATGGTAAAGAAAAAAATCCATCTAAGTATAGAAACAGTGACAACATTCTTGCTGTTGTTAACATTTTGAGTTTAGTCAGAAAATGTTAGTAACAAATGACCTTTTTTCTGAAGGGTATTTTAAGGAGACCAAGCAATTTTCTCTAATGTGGTTACCATAGTGATTGGCCCTCTAAAAAGACCAGGAAAAAAAAAAGATGTACATCTGTAATCAACCAGCTACTGCAACAACAAATGGTCTGATAAAGCAACACTTTGAGTTTAATTCCAAGCCGGAAAGATACTGGCTTTTGAAGTTAAGTATAAAAGAAACTATTTATGGGTGGAAAATAGGTCCTCTAGTAACTATTACAGAACATTTGTGATGACTCAGAAGGGATTTTCCTTGAAAAATACATTAGTGCACAATAGATCAATTTTTTTCTTAGAAACTACTTCATCATCTGTACTTTACTGAGTCATTCAGAAAAAGGGCTCAGCAAGCACCTGGGGATGACAAATAAGAACATCTGCCTCCCCCAGTCACTGTCTCTTGCCTTTCCCAGAGCATACCTAGAAAATAAGCAGTTAAAAGAAGTGCTGTGGCTTTAAACTTTTCTGCAGCTAGACTTACAAACTAACACCGCAAATGTTTTAGTCTACCTGTCTAGGTAAGGTTGGTGTATTTAAGATATTTGAGGACAGGTACTTGAAATCACCTATTACGGAACATATAAATGGACAGAACGTTACAGAACATATAATTTGACATTTAAACCCCAAATTAGAGTTTTAAAACTTCAACCACCTTCCCAATTCTCTTCACTGTCCCTTGACTCTGGGAAAAGGCCATGGACATGGCATTTTCCATGCTAAAGTTCCCTGGAAGCCTAATGTAAAAAGCCTGCCCTATTCAAAGAAGCCCTTGCCATGGCAAGATGCTGCAGCCTGAAACCATGCAACACCAAGAACCAGATATCCCTCCCTTCATAACCTTCAAGGCCTGGGACATGGCTAACAAACCCCAGCACAGCAGTGCCAAATACTAGGTGACTTCTTGCTTTGTTTTAAAGCATCCTGAATCACATTATAAAAGCAAAAGAGTGACCCTTTTCTGATTGTTTACAATACACCACAGAATAATAAACACATCATAGCAGCTCACCTTCATGCACAGGCATAGGGCTACTTCTCAGCTGGGACGTTCCAGAGCAAGGGTGTAGGGCCAAGGCTGACCTCGGGAAGTCAATTCAACTCTTCCCTATGTTCAGCTATAAGCATTTCTTGGGTTACTCTTTGGTCTGGGTCTCCTCCTGACACACCATCAGCCCAGAAGCAG
Organism: Ibycter americanus; assembly: GCA_035590275.1. Taxonomy (NCBI): domain Eukaryota; kingdom Metazoa; phylum Chordata; class Aves; order Falconiformes; family Falconidae; genus Ibycter; species Ibycter americanus. Next base: position 63,610,358 of record JAVJGI010000014.1, on the reverse strand, counting down.
GTTCTTCTCACTTGGTCTAGAACATCTGGAAGTGCCACACCCAAATGTCGGTTGACCACCTCCAGCTTCCTTTATAACCAAGGGAGACAGGCATGTACACAGAATAATTCACCTGACCAAAATTAGTCTGAGATACAATCAGTTACATTATAAAGCTTCCCTGCGCACCCACAAAGGAGCACAGAGAGACAATGGCAACTGGGGACACCCAAATAGTACCTTGCCTGACTACTTAGAGGTCCATCCCAGGGGGCATCAGCCACCTCCACAAGCCCAGAGGAGCCCAGAGGCACAATGGTGAGCATGGGGAACCCTGTCTCAGGACTGTCCCAGGAGACCCTCAACCCTAGTGGCCAGGAGTTAAACCTAACAAGATGGGTCATTGCCCGAGCACCTTTTAGACTAAGGGGGACAGATGCCTAGGGTTGGAACATATTATGGGATGGAGGGAAAAAGTGTTTTAGGCTTTCCCAGGACTTACTATGGCATACTTAGAGCAGGAACCAA
>JAVJGI010000014.1:63511699-63579401 GCA_035590275.1 Ibycter americanus | reverse complement strand
CCCCCCCCCCCCCCTTTTTTTTTTTCATCTTTTTTTTTTTTTTTTTTTGTAAAACTTAAGTCATCCCAATCCACCTTGAATAAAATCAGTCCCTAGGTCCTGGTCATATTTAACAACTGCTTAATCCCAGTGTTTAAGGCATGTTCATTAGATGTCAGTATAGGGGTCCTGTCAGAAATTATAATAATCACAGGTATTAAGAGTCAGCAAATCTATACAGCAATGCCACTCGTTGCAATATAATGCAAAACAAATTGTTATGATGGAAGTTGTTCCTGAGTTAAAATCTGCTAAATACTGATAAGATTAATGTATTCCTTTTATACTTCTTCCTCCAGAATGTCCTTTCACATATGCTGCACTGAAAATTAAAATTCACTCCGAAAATAGCCTATCAGAAAGGAAAAATGTTAGCAAAATTCCTAAATTTAGCCAGAATGTTATGAATTTGCAGGGTTTAGTATCACTTAGCTTTTAGCAGGAGTATAAATATGAAGATGAATATAAGTATCAGTCCACATTTTTTGTGCAACTGCAAACAGGACAGGATTTTGGTATCAAGAATTATCACAAATTTAAAGTTTATGAATATATGTAACTGATACTGTAGACATTTTTAGTTTTCTTATCCAGTCTCCTCTAGAATTAAAGGAAGACATTTTCAAACTGTAGGAACACAAGTTAGAATACCTACAAATATATTCAGCATTTTAAACCAGACAACTAATTGTCTATTCAGATTCTTAAGCATCCATTCCCACGGGATTGTTTCTCAAGTATGTAATCATTGACATTCTTTCCCATTTGAAAAAACAAGCTGTTCTTGAATGAGAAAAGTGGATAGCTTTAAAAATAGCTTTTTCATTAGATTCAAAATGTGCATGACAATTTTTACCACCCTAACCATCCCGGCTCCAACTCATTAAAAGTTTATATAAACATTTGCTCAAGTCTGAGCATTAAATTTAACAGCAGTTAAAGGGCACTAGCAAATCAGGATGACAAAAAGACGTGACTCACACCTGTACTATACCTGCACTTCTGACTGTCAACTAAAGAAAAACCCCTCGGAAAATTGCACCATCTGGAGTTTAATCCAAAGTTTGCTGAAATCAATGAAACACAATGAGCTCTAATGGGATTTGTATTTTAAGTGCTCCAACTGAAGCTCACCGTTTGCAGTGATGTAGCATCTCCTAATTTAAATCCCAGAAAAGACTGCAGTAATTGCACCTATAAGACTAGGGAATAAATGTTCATTTATGTATTTTCAAATCTGTCAGCAGTGCAAATTATGAATTACAGTATGATTTTAAAAAAATATTCCTGTTTCCATTTAAATCCTAGTAGGACAGAAACCAGCAACGTGCTGAGAAAACAGGGTGGGAAAGGAATGACTGCTTCCACAGTCTGGGAATTCCAAACAGAGTGTCTTACATAGTGGTATAAAAACAAAGCTCTGAATGAAGTTAGGCCTAGCCCATGTGTCTTATGCACAAAGGTTAGCTAAATTTAATTGTTGTGACCATAAAACATAAATAGCAACAATTTATTCACAAAATTATGTTGTTTTTTTTTTTTCTTTAACAAACTGTATGATCTATTAAATTATTAGCCAGCTGTATGTTTAAGCACAACAATAGAAAATGTAGTACATAAACACCTAGAAATCACAGTCATAAAAAGCAGGCAAGTACATCAGTCTTTTGGTGGCCAAAACACAACAGATTAGTCTTCCAAACAAGTGTACATGAACATAAATCATGGGCATTAGTTTTGTTAAAAACTGTTTCTACTGTCAATAAACAATCTTCTGTATTTTAATACTGTTCTTAAAGATTTGTAAACTGTTTAAAAATGTATGCACAGACATAAATAACAGTGAAGGATTTAAATACAGTGGTCAATAGGAAAAATAGGTTTTTAAATTTGCATGTGTGATGAGTAGGTAATTTGCAACAAATCCATAATTATCCACAAAGAACTCTGACCTTTTTTAGGTAAGACAGTACTGCCGTCATTTCTAACACTTGTGACCATTATAATAACAAGAGAAAAAAATAACATATCAGCCCTGATACATCAATCACATATGCATTCAAAATTACAGATATTTACAAGAAAAATATATATTTAATTAAAAAGCCACTGAAAAACATGGACTTTTAGTCAGGTGCTGCACTTTCTGCAAAATGAGGTAATTTAGATGCAAACAAATTAAGTTTAGTAGAGTTCAGGATCCATGGTCTCCACACTTTAAGTACAGATTGCTTCAGTAAATGGCTTGACTGTTTCTATATGTTCAGAGCAAGAAATCACTAGATCCAGTTAAATCCTGTTTTGTAGTGCTCTTGATGCAACACTGACTAATGTCAGAAGGCTTCCCAGCTCAGTTTTACAACTGGTCTTTCAATAGAAAGAAAAAGGGGAAAAGAAAAAAAATTAGTTATAAGTTGGTTTCATCCCAAGATGGATCATTCATGTTCTTTAGAACTTTTCTAACAAGCTTCTCCAAGTCCTTGCGAGCTCTTTGTTCTTCTTCTAATGATTTCTTCATCTTTTTGTTATCCTGTTTAATAGCAACAGAAGTATTAGTATTGTGGTGTTTTTTAACAGATCTTTTCTGACCACACATATGTTGCCAATAACAAATTCTGAAGGCTCTTTTCAGTAAGACTGCTATTAGCTGTTCAAAAGCAAAGCCTTCTATTAAAATTTCACAAGTTACACACAGTTACTTCACACAATGCAACAAAATCTATCAAACTAAACTATTTCCTGTTTATACTTAGGGGTCCTTTATAATGCAAGTGCTAGTAACAGATGGCCAATAATCTTGAATTCTTCTGCTCAAATCTGATCAATGAAGAGCAGAATGTATTTGTTGTTAATGAAGAAGGGAAATGGAGCAGTAAGTAGAACAAAAACCCCCTCTAAGAGCCTCCTGTGATTATAACTAGTTTCACAATCTTAGCAATGCTTCTTAAAACTTAATGCAAATTAACTTGCTTCATTAGGGAAGTAAATAGTTGAAAAGAGTATCCTGAAAACCACTATGTTCTCTGGAAAGTATTTTCTGACCTAAAATTTAAACCAGATGACTACCAACAGTCCAAGAGGAGTCTGAATTTCAAGGAACACCAGCACTCTACACGTTATATTGAGTCAGTTCTCAATATTTAGCACCATCAGGTAATATTGAAATACCGTGAACAACAGGACCACAAGGATGTCACTGACCAAACCACAGTAATGCTTACATTGATTAATCCTGTACAGGCCAAGGTGATGCTGGCAACAGTAGGGAAGCAACCAGAAGGTAAGACAACATTACATTAAATCCCCAGGACAACAAGTCTACAGGTGTTTAACAAACAGGTCTGCAATCCCACTGGACTCCCATAAGCTGTCATTTACAGACATTTCTAGAAACAGAATGGGATCAACAGCTGCTGCCTCACTGACCCCATTCCCTCCTCAAGTCTGTTGAGAAACTCAGAAATTTCATTATTTTCTTGTAGGTACAGACTTTATTTCTTTTCATTTATTTATTTATTGCCAGTTCAGGATGGTACTACTCAAGTATAGTGCCTGTGGAGAAACAGCTACGAATAACCTATGGAAGCTGTTACGGCAGGGATCCCACTCCGTGTGGTAACTCTCACCAAGAGGCAGTCTGGTGCCTACACCAACCAGCGCGCTATGTACTCCCAGAGAGCCGTTATCCACAAAGCCCTTGGTCATTTGGGACCTTCCCAGCTTAAGAGGTTATTTCTGCCACTTCTCCAGCCTGCAACATCATAGCAGCAGACCAATAAATGCTTCTAAGCTGAGACTCCCGATAAACAACAAAAAGTGAACTCAGGCTTTAATAAGTCATGGCTTTGGAAGGTACAAGGTTCTGAAGAGACAATCTATTTGGAACGGAACCAGGAAAGAGAGTGTTGCTTGAAGTTCAGGAGAAGGCGACTTCTTGTTTATGGTCACACAGAGATCTGCAGGGCCTCAGTGGGGGAGCATGTTTATCCTTTGTACAAAAGCAGCCAGGCCACAGGAGTATTAATAGGTTATTACTGATGCTTGTACTAAGTGAATTATATTTTTAGTAAGACTGTCAAATTTGCATCAGACCTGGGACACACATGCTTTATATGTTGAAAACAGCAGAATTTAAGACACCAACTGTCTTATTTCCAGGAACATGCATGACATCCTTAGAAATACTGGGCACGCTTACAGATGGGCAAAGAATTTGGATTCACACTCACAGCCCAAAACGTAATTTGAATACAAATCCATTTTACATTAAGCACAGGAGATTTTATCCAACTTCCTGAGTCAGAACTGTTAAGGTCAGTTAGCAAATTCACACATCGGAGAGTGAGGATAATCCAATGGTTTTTTGCCTACACACTAAGTAATGACTACATGCAGCAGCTTTAGCATGGTTTAAACAGGCCATGTCCTAACAAGAAAAAGCTATTTTTAAACACCTCATTTTGGATACTTAAAACAGCAGCTGCAGCTTCCATACCAGCAACTCAGGTAAGATCTTGCACAATTCCCCCACGTGACAAAGCAGCACCGTAAGCTAACCCTAAGCCCTCATTAAAAAAAAGGCCACGACAGACACTGAAAAGGACTCTGATCTCTGGAAATAAGACGTTTTAAGAACTGATTCGTAAGAGGTGTTCAGGTCACCGAAAGACTGTTAAAGCCTAAACAGATCCAGACACTTACACTACTAAAATAATACATTCTAGAGCAAATACTGTTTCAGTCTCTATAAGCTTATTTTGCTGGTAATACAGCAGAACTGGATTTGCTTAACACTTCAAACATTTCACAAGTTGAAACATCCAAAAATAAATGAAAGCTTCATAAGTCACCTCAGAGAGAGGATACTTAACGCTATTCTCAAAGGTTGGTGCTCCAAGGACCGATGACAACCACAACACAGGGTGCTTTTTTGTCAAATTCACGTTTCACTTTTAAAAGTGAACCTAGTCCAAAATTTAATTCCTGTCAAACTGAATCAACTTACAAGCTGTATTTATTTCTATAATAAGACTTTCATCTTTCCATTCTCCATGTTGCTATAAATGTAGCAAAGTACCAACCTGTCTTAACTCCTGTACTTCATCCTTTAATGCATATACTGTGTCCACAAGGCTTCTAAAATGAAAAAAGACGATCTGTTACAACAGTTTTCAGAAATACATCTCTAAATCTATTATTAGACACACTGTTAAATGAAATGCATTTTTAAAAAACACCAAAACCCACAGCTAATTTCAAACTTGTGTTAAAAAAATTTGTCTCTTACCCTTATTTATATTCAGTAAGGCAAGGATCTGTTACCAGCTTTTGTGACAGGATATACCTCTTAAGCACATTATGGACCTATACTGGTTTCTGTATTACAGCTTTCTGTAACAGAACTGTATTTCATTTCCAACATATACCTTACCAAAAAAACAGAATGACACCACACACTAGCTAGAGAGATGACACCAATTTAGTGCTGAAATCCTACAGCACTTGGAAAAATTATTGACAAGTGAAACATACCACTTCTTGGCACGGAAGGAGTAAGTTGCACAGCATATACAAAGAAACCAGACCACAAGCATTTAAATGAAGGCCAACTGCACTTAGAGAACTGGCAGCATACTCCAAACAGCTCTGTTCCCTACTACGAATATGCCATACATACACTACTATAATGGGAGATGGGAGGAGAAAGAAGAGCGCAAAGTTTACTAGTTTAATCCATCATTCATTAAATGTTCTCTTACTTCTCTTCTATAACAGTCTGACCATTACTTTTAGTTTCTTCTACAATAATTTTTTCTTCTTCTGGAAGCAGGACTTGAGGAGCTGATTCTTTACGGGAACCTGTTGTAAAAATAAATTACAAAATGAGCAACTCACAAATATTGCTGGGACATTTTAAAGATTACTGTTTCATTCATTCCACTATACAGCTGCATAACCAAAATGTATCACTTTCCATTTCCCCCCTTCCCCCACACATACAACTTGCAGATTTTCTACATTGGAAACCACAGCCTTACAACAAAAATTCTTATGACATTCCTATCCTGCTGCTGACAACTCCTGTGTCATCCATGGGGATTCTATACCGTTTAACCAACAGTGCACCATTCAGCTCTCAGTAAAAGCTATACAAATTCACCACAGCTGACTCAGAGATAGATGTGTTTCAGTAACAGCCATTTAAGCCTCAAGGACAGATTCTGATCTCACACTGATACAAACTGAAGAAATAATTCCACTCTAAACCAATTACTCTATCAGTAAGGAGCAGAATAGTGGTATCAAATGATACAACGATGGAAGAAAAAAGAAGTTAAAACCCCTTTCCCCTGAAACACTATAAACAACACAATTGTGTGTGCAAATACATATACATACATTTACAGCCTTTTAGTCTTATAAGAAATTCCTATCAAATGAAATACATACTTTGTCTTTAATAAATGTTTTTAAAAGCACTTAATGGTTTGACAATAAAAATTCAAAACATTCCAACATCTTCAAAACATTTTCCACAATTTTTACAATTTATATCAAGATAACACATACAGATTCTAAAAAAGTAGCTCTGAACAGAAAGATCTACAGCTCAGATGTGCATCCATTTATACATACATAAAGTATGTATTCTAGAAATGTTATTTAATTAGGCTGCAACAAATTACAAGTTGTTGTTTTGTTGTTTTTTTTTAAAGAAGGTCTGTAAATAACTTGCTGTCTCAGCATTTGTTCAGAATTCAAACAGAACAGGTAAGGCACTTAAGTTCTTACACCTTTTAACCAAGACATTGGTTTTAACAAACAAGGTACACTTGCCTACCAGTTCATTGTAACAGAACTTTCATTAACTAGGAACGTCTTCAGTCTAGTACAGTTTCAACTGAAAACTTGGTACTACAGGGTACATGCCTGTCAGGAGAAATCCATTCTCTTTTGCTGAACTGCTGCTGCGTGACAACAGTGCTTTTCTTTTATAGGTTGTGACAAAATACATAATCTAATCACGCAAAAAAAATGAAAGAAATGAAGCTTACCGAAAAACACTAACCTCCCTAACAGCTGCAGTCTTGAGTTCTGAACAAGGAGCTTGTAGGGACCATAGTTTAGCAGTATGTGTTAAACTATTTAAACCAATTTAGCAAACAATGACAAACATCCTTTAACGAAGGAAAGAGTTTCCTTAAGCTGACAGTAAAGATCTAATGTATCAGTACATGACAGTCAAAGTTTTATGGAATAAAGATAACTGCAGATTTGAGAACAGAATCTTGTCCTTGAAAGCTGTAAGTTCTTCATCTTACAGAGTGAAGAAATTTTTTCAGGGTTAATACCCTTCCACTCCCACTTATATTCCAGGGAAGGCACAACCTATAAAACAAGCACATCCAAACTCTGCATGGAGCTCAAGGACATTTCCCTGTTTGGGCTGTCAATCTCTAATTGTAAGAAGTTGTCTTATATTTCTTTCAGTAAATTGGTTACTGCTCTGCTTTATTAACCCGGGAGGTAACACAAAACACTGAGCTAAATATTATTAGTTGGCAGCAGCTGCTACCAGATCACCACATTTTGGGTCTCTGTACCAATGTGGAGCACCTCAGCCCAGCACACTCTGAGGGAGACACTGACCGAAGGGAGAGAACTGCCACACGTTTCTCACCCATGACTCCCTTCAACCAAATGGAGCAGCTCATCGTATTGATCTCTGTATAAAACTGCATCCGGTTCTCTTTGCCTGGTCAGAGTTAACATGGGTCCTTGTAAAGCAGAAATAGCATGGAGTAGACAGCTTTTAAAAAAAATGTCCCAGCTGTACAGTTATATACACACATGCATGTAAAACAGATGGCTACACCAGCATACCTTGATGTATGTACAGCATAGCACAGTAAACACTTAATACTATTGAGACACAGAATGCAGTTTCATTAAAAACAAAATGTTCACCAACATTATACACACAAGGAGACCACACAGTACACATACACACACAAAATGCAAAACTGTTGCTCTGACCACTGCCCTTCCTGTTCCACAAAACATTAACTACCATGGAATTCAGGACATCACAAGTTTACCACTCTCACCTTCATTGCTCCGACACTTCTGGTCATGCAATTTACTTATTTGTATCTCAGAACCCTCACTGCTCTTATGGTTTGTACTTATGCAAAAAACGCCCACTTTCACCTCTATCTTGATTTGCTTTTTGTGAGTTTTGGCAGGTTTTTTTTGTATGTTTGTTGTGGATTTTTTTTCCTAAACCCCACGAACACTTGCTAAGTATCAAAAGTACAATCACACAGCACATCCATCCTGTAACAAAGGACTCAGTCATCAAATGAGTACATGCACAGTAATATCAGACTTGATGTGTCAAGTTCTAAATGAAAAATGAAGCTACTTCCCTGTCCTGTTTTCTGCACCAATTATGCCAGAAGCTTTTTTTTTTTTTAAAAAAAGATACATTTTCTGGCAATTATACATCTAGAACAAACTTTAAGCAGTCACCTCATTACTGGCACTCTGCAATATTCCCTAAATTGCCCTTTGTGCCTCCACTAGGTTCTTCATGTCTATTCTCTGTATGACCATTTCTCTCCAGAAAAGTTTACAAACTACAGCTTTAGGACATGAAGAGAGGATTGTGTTATAGCACAGTGGGTATTTCACACAGAGTTGTACTAAAAGGATGGTCTAGGAAGTTCCTGTAACTTAGATAAACCTAAGCACTTCTTTGAGATGTATTCCACATGCTCATGAAGTAGCACAGAGGAATCAAGTTACTTCAGTTTGTCATATCTGCTGTTCCTCAATCTTAAGCATCTAAATTTCACACTGAATTTTATTACAAGACACTACTCAGTCTCATTCCAAGCCAAACAGGCCAAAAGACAACATTTAAATCGATCTCCAACAACTCTGACCCTAAATCACCTTCAGCCAACACAAGCAAAAGTACCAGTTAAAAAGAAAAAAAAGACTGAACCCACACCCCCCCAAAGCTTTACAAAACAGAGTTTCATTTTGTTTTCTTTTCCTTTTTATTAAGGTGTTAAGGTGGATGGGAGAATAAAGGATCTTTGGCAAACCCAGATACTTCAAGAGTAGCAAACAAATGTTAAGGCTGAGTAAATTGCTGTAACTTTTCAACGGGGAACTCCTAAATCCAGGGTCTTGGAAGAATGACCCCACCATTTAAAAGTCTGTTATTTAAGGCAAAACTACTGACCAATATGACCAAGATTCAACCAAGTTTCCATCAATTAAATTCCATTAAGAAAAGAAAGGTATCTATTCAATATTAGTACCTCCCAGCCTTAGAGTGGAGAATAAAGAATTACAATGCTTTTTGCCAATACCATACCCTAAATTATAGGTTTAGCAAATTTAGCCTCCGGAGTAAGGCAAATAACAGCACAGTCCACCTGGCATTCAGACCATGGCTAGAGACCTTAGCAATACCCACTATGAAACATGGTACAACACCTGATATTCAAGAACAGGCCTGTGGGCAACAGCCCCCTGCTTTTAGTTTTCAGTGTCTGACCCCCTTTCCAGCCTAACCAATCAGCCAAACCAGCAAGCAGTTCTGGAAAAAAAGGAAAGCTGAAACCTGTTTGGATATTTATGTGGCTGAGACTTCATGACAGAAATTCACTTTATACCTGTCTGAAACCAGTAGAACATCATTCCTAGCCCTGGAGTATGGTCTTAACACCAAAACAGGAAGAAACCAGAGCACAGATTGAATGCCACAGAGGTTCTCAGTGATGTCTGTTTGCAAGCGTAACTGCACAACCCCAACCTTTTATTCGCTCTCCTCCAAAAGGAATGGGACATCTTAAAAAAAAAAAGTTGATGTGGTACCATGCTGGTTCCTGACAGAAGCCAGGCTTCAGAAGGAGCTGTACTGGTTATCAGTCTGATTCTTTGTTCTGAATCATTTAGCAGACACGTGAAGAGAGTCCAGAAGTTATGCACAGATCTTAACACATCAGGCAGGAGGGAAGGAAAAGAAGAAGGGGGATGAAATTTTCACTTCAACAAGATATTAAGTCTCTGCTTATGTTCAAAGACCTTGTCTGTTCAGGAACCATTTAAGCCAACAGTAAAACAGAGGGGGGTAGTCACATCACCTACTTGAAGTAGCACACCTCAGGGCCTCAATTAAAAGCCAGCTCTCCTCAATCAATCAAGAACAGGGTTCCTTCCTCCAGCTGGCCATTTGGAGGAGAAGGCTCAACCTAGGTACTTTCACAGTGATACTCCACAAAGTTTGCCTTCTTCCAGCGACTATGAGGGTTCTAATTTAAGCTACAGAAGTTAGACATACGGTGACTGTGGTTAATTCTAAGAAATGCATGGCATAAGCTGAGGCCATCAGCAATGATTCTGTTGCACAGCTTCTAAGTATTGCTGTTTTCTCCACTTTTTCATACCTTTATTGTGATTAGGAGAGCTAAGGAGGGGAACAAAGCACAATAAAGGTCAAAAATTAGAAACAGTACTTGTAAATATACAATTCTGGTTTTCACCAACTTTACTAGGCTCTCTTCATAAGGTAAGAAGCTCACGCAAATAATTTCAAAGGGCTTCAAAGACAGAAGTCTTAATTGCCACTGAAAAACAAGAATGTGCATACATAACTGTTTATATCTACCATTAGCCACTGGCATGTACAGACATGTAAATTTCCTGGAGAAGCAAATGTTAGTCGAAAAATAATAATTACTTGTCATTTAATACAATGTTTCACTGCATTAGTTACATTAAACATGTTAAAGTGGATGAGCAGACCTGCCAAATTAACATTTTCTTTCTCAATGAATCTTTGATGAGGTCCTAACATGATGAATCCTAAAAATGGTGCTCCCAGACTCTGCGGTCATTGAGATTAAAACACTGAAAAAGAATCCTCTATGCTACAGATCTGCTGAAGTCAAAAGGGAGCCCTTCAGTATCTTTGTACAGATAAAACCAAGTCAGAATCCAAACATTAGGCCAAACTTCAGTTCACTGTATAAAATGCAGTGTTGTTTGCAAATTCTTGGGAGTAACAAAAAAGGTTTTGGCACCAGGTTTTTGTTTTTTAACTAATAGTGATACACAAATAGGAAAAAAAACCCCCACATGACTCAGATGACAGATCTATGTAGTTTACAGCAAAACATTTTGACAGGTAAAATGAAAATAATTAAAAGTGGACTGAAACACATACAAATTCATATGTAAGTGCTAGTCATATAGGAACAGAATGAAGAGTTTGAAACACAGATACACCATCTGAAGAAGTGGGATATTTCTAAGACAACATTTGGAAAGAGCTATCTCACTGAACTTCCTGTATTTCACCAACCAATACAAAAACTTTCAACCAGAGGGCTGTAGGGCTAGAACTAAAGTTGCTACAATCATAGCAAAAAAATGTTATGACTTTTTAATATAAGTAGGTGATTACTTTGTTTATTTTGATGTAAACATTTTAGTATGTATATCAGTTTATCGTTTCATTTAAATTCACTCAAATATGAGCATCTTTTAAGTAGAAACACTAACGATAACTCTTGTTTTAAAGAGAATAATGTGGTAATATTGAATCTTGAAAATGTGTAAGGTTATAGAAACCAGTATTATATTCATAAAATTTCTCTCTGATAACAGGACCTGCAGAAATTCTAGACTGTTCCAAAAATTCAGTCTGTGCTTTTACTGAGAATACACCAATCCAAAAAGTGAAAAAGAAGAAAATAAAATCAATTAAGGTGAAAGGGAGGCAACAGAAGAACACACTATAAATGGCAACATCTCTGAATAGTTATTAAAAAAGAGGATACAGAAGGATACATACTCCACATTACATTGAATTTCCTGTAGTTGTCAACTACATTAAACAAGGATTACACACGTATGTCAAAAAAGGTCTTTCACTTCAGCATTTGATTCCTCCAGGAAGAAAGCAGGGAGAGAAAGGAGGCATGGGGAGAAAAGGAAGTTAAATTAAAGTTTGTTGTCCTTTCCCCCTGCGTAATAATTAAATATTAAAGTCACAGTCTAGCAAATGCAAAATTTATTTCAACTGTACATAACAGATGTCCTTTTTATATAAAACAAAACACTTAATTGATATATGCAGCCACAAACAATATGCATACTGTACAGTACAATGCAACATTCAGATATACATCCATTTTGTATTTTCAAAAGGCAGTCACCTACTAAAGATGGCTTCTCCCATTCACAAATGAAGTGCACAATATATATTATTTTTTCTATGTTTTACGTCACTATATACACATTACTGTGTTTTAGCAAGATTATGCAAAACACCCAATTAATATTGGTTGGTTTCAATTTATGGCAAATACTAATTTATGAAAACACTGCATAAGCCATGTGAAGAGGAGCTGACAATGGCTTGAACCTACCTTCCAATTCAGATTCTCCATCCTCCCAGTGTATTTGTAACTGTACACATATAATTTACAGAATTGCATAAACATAAGGTACTATTATTACCATGACTAAAGTTCCACAAAAATAGAAACACTGAACCTTTGGACTGAATACCACCATTTCCACTTTTTTTTTTTTTTAAGCATTTTGCATTAATACTCCTGATCAGTTCACAATAGCTTATGGCCTCTAACACTGAAGACATGGAATGATTTTAAATGTGTGGTGATGTTAATACGAGTATACGGAATATGAGAGATCCTAATTATGATAATAGTTAATGACTGAAATGCTACAATAATTAATGGTGGTAAACTGTCAAAGCTTTGGTGCATAGAAAGTCAATAAAATCTTCAGATCTGGATAACAAAACATTCTGTGTGATAAGGAAAGTTCAAGTGCAACAACTGTATTACAAACTCATATTTACACTATATAACATGAAACAGACATAAAGGAATTATCATTTATCCAATGCAGAAAACATTTTCAACTAGAACACCACAGCTTAAGAAACAGGAAAAAAACAAATCCATACTTTCCATATATGTTAAAAAAAAACCAAAAACTGACTGAAAGGAAGAGGCGAGTGAAGTGGGTTACAAATGCACTGTGGAATGGTATGGAGCACATGTACTTATTTCTCTAAGCAACATTCCTCCACCTTGAAAAAAGTTCAACATATGCAAGTTTCTGGTCATTACGTTAATATATTGACTAGTATTAAAATGTACCCCTGAAACCCCTCCTCAGTAAGAACTGCTGCTTTTGTTAGTCACATTTTGGAATGCCAACAACAGTGAGAGAGGATAAAGCAGGTGATCAAACACGACTGAATGCAAATCTGCAGATCTGAACTGCTTTGAAATAGCTTCTCCACGGTGACCACCTTCTGGAATCATGCACATCCGGCAATTACTAACTTTCTGATCATGTAACCTGCTTCTAGAAAGGTATTGATTATCTTTCAATCAGTGTGATCAAGTTCTCAGGCAGCAGTTAATTGCATCATGATTATTCTGAACTTGTTCATAGAGTAATACCCGAATACTGGATAACATGCTTACTTGAAAAGGGGTAAGAGAACTGCATTTAGGGACCCTGGTGAAAATGAGAACTGTTCCTGTCCCTTCATCGCATGCTTTTCCCTAATGCTAACAGAGATTTAGAAAACACTGTCACTTTTGTTTTGATACCAGTTACATTATCCACAAGACAGAACACACACACACACACACACTTCACCCCAGCAGTGCCCCAGGTGCAGGTTCAAGACCTTCAGCTGTGCACAGCATGTCACAGTTCTCTGAAAAGCCAACATGACTGTAAGTGAAGAGCTGCTGCTGAAAACAAACCTGCTCATGAGAGAAGTTACAAGACACAGTAAAATCTGTCACGGACATGCTCCAAACAGTACAACCCAAAAGCCAAGCATTCTATTATTCAGAACGTCAAACAAGCCAATGTGATCACAGTTGTACCTAGAGTTTCAGATGCTGAACACTCGAGCCTCCATCAGGGGAACCATTTTCATCTCGTCTTTTCAAGAAGAATGGTCAATTGAGAGTTGACAGCTGTGTATTTTAACAGGCAAGTAAACATCTAGACCCTGCTTTCTGCCATGCTACTGCATACAGTTAAGTGACAGTATGACCATAGGTAACATGCGATTATCAAAACACTGCATGTAATGAGCATGGACTGCCGGGTTTTCATGACAAGTGCCAGACTGGGGTGGAGGGAGAGCAGTGCGGTCCTTCGTATAAACATTTAAGCAATGAGGAAAAGGCAGCAGTATAAAACCAGAATTTTTTTATGGATTAGCAAATGCTCTTCCAAACAAATGGGCCACATATGTATCTGAAAGATTTTACAGCTCTTGTACTGCTTATTTTTAAACTGCTTTTTTCTTACTCTACCACCTTTGTATTTTGTTAATAACATATAGAAAATCCAACCACTACCACTAAGGTATTTCCATATCGCTGGCACTCAGTTCACAAACCAGTATGGTTTCAGTACAAAATACAAAAACATGCTGTATCCAAAATAATAAAAAAAAAGAAGAAAGGACCTGTTGCTACACTGACCAAGTCAAAAGAAAAATAAAAACAAAACCATTCAGAGCTACAAATTAACATCTGTCAGTTAAAAAAACCCTCAAGAAATATCATCCTTAACAGGATATACACTTCTTAGAATGATGTATTTGTACGTGTATTGAACTGGCAATAGAGCCTTCCACCAGGTATAACTGAAGTTTCAGAAGCTCCCTCAGAAGTTGTTAAAATATCACATTAAAGAGACAAGGAACAGCAAGAAAACATCTAAGAAAAGCAGGCTGTGATACAACAAGCATTTGTTAAGAAAAAGCTCAGAAGTGCATTAGTTCTGGTGAGAGATATATGAGCAACAGCTCTTACGAGATGTAGACCCCATTCTGTAACTATGGGCTGTCCATATACTGTCATAGTCAGAGTCTTCTGAGAGGTCTGAAGGCTCCAAACGAGAAAGACTACTGCGACGACCCAAGGAGTCTAGACTTGATTGGTCATCATCAGCCAAGACGTGATTATGCATCAGGTCAGTGCCTTGCCATGCTAAGGATGTATAGGTGAAATGAAATGGTGGATGTGGATAGGCAGAGGTGGGATGAGGAGGAGAACGTAAGGAATAGCCACAACCAAACACATGAAATAAAAGCAAAAAGGTGATGGGAAGAGAAGGAAAAGAGAAAATATTGTTAAAAAGGCACCAAAGTTGTTTTTTTGTTTTCGTTTTGTTTTTCATTTGTTTGAGGTTTAGGTATAAATTACACTTAGCATAACAATGTTTGAACTGTTACAATACAATTTTTGAAGTGGTTTTTAAACTTTAAGCAGCCTTTGTTGAGAATTTTGAGTAACCCAAATCTTGTTTGAAAGCAAATTGATTTTTTTTTTTTTTTTTTTTGAGGCAGGGGGCAGGAGGGAAGCGGGAGTTAGATTCTTTGAAGTATGGAGTCAGGTCTGGTCTGCAGGGGATTTGACTGGGCACAGAGCCATAAACACAGTAAGCTAGCATGATTCAGCACTGATGTGAAAAGCAACAGCCCATTCCCCATCACACATCTGTACCTCCATCCTTTCCCTCCCTTGCAATGACACAGTCATTTGTACAGCTGATTGGTGAGCCAGGTCAAGGAACAATTTCAGATGAAAATTTAACCCTACAAAAGATTCTTTTTCAAGCAGGTCATTTCCCCACCAGCTCACAGCACAGCCACAGAAGTGCTTGTGTCACCACTGTAAAGAGGAAAATGCAGGGGAGAAAGCAAAGGTTCTCATGCAGAGCAGGGCTGCTGACTTTCTAAATCAGCAGCAACATCTTGCACCCACTCAAGGAGACCGTCGAAGTACAGTTTTTCTGTGCCTGTACCCCCTGTTATTTGTTTAACCATGTAGTAAATTAACTCACAGAAAAACAGGGTCAAGAGGCTAACAACAACACAGCTTGGTCCATTTCAACCCCTCACACACTTCTTCCTACATGCCTCTGTCTGGATTTAAATTCCCAATTAAATATTTTAAGATGTCTAGGGTAGTTGGTCAAACATAGCTAAGGACACTGTTTCCCTTCCTCCTTTCTCCCTCCCTCCGCTTTTTATTTTTTAAAGGCCTTGAAATATCCAAGGACTGAAACCATGTAAGTGGCCACGCTACAAGCCACCATACGTACAATATTGCAAAAGATTTTAAGCCTTTGTTTGGAGCAAAACAAACTCAGTATATAACAAGCAGGAGAAAGTGAAACTCTCTTCTTTTATTTGCATCTGTCTCCTCAAATTAAACTCTGCATCTTCCCCACCCAAACAACTGAAAAAAGTTGCTCTGCTACCTCTAATACTGCTCCCTACCAGTTTGCACTGGTGCCATAGGTCTGCTGAATTGACATTGCCAAAAGCAGCACCCCCTGGGGTTTGGATTAAAGTGGAGGTAGGAGAATTGCCAAATGAGTGCTGTGAGGGACAGGCAGAATATTAACATGAAGGTAAGAAAGGAGTATGTGAAAAAAGGGCATATTTCACAAATGACAGGGAACTCTTTCATTCTGTTGTTCTACACTAACTACTGCTCCCACAGAAGCAACTCCAGCATGATTTTTGTTCCTCCATTTCCAATTCCAGTCTACCAATGGATCTTCTGAAACTTAAAAGTCTTAGATGACAACACTATTCTCTCCAAAGCTTAATCAATAAAAAAAAAAGTTGTTTCTTGCTGCATTAAGAGCAAATAAAAGCTGCTGACTTCTGATGTATGCAATGATACCCACAGCACTATGTATATTTCTTAAATATACATAGAAAGGAAAAAATACGCAAAAGAGCAAAAAAAAAATATCATATCCATTTTATATCTGCACACACAATCTACTGTGCAAGTGCAAATGTTTCCCCAACCATTTCTTGTCACATTATCCTTGGAAACAATGAACAGATCACAATCAAGACATTTAAACAGCATTCATCTCATTTAATTTTGTTTGGAACAACAGTATATCTTCAGAATTTTGAACACATTCATTCCCTTTTATCCAATTAAACACCCTACTGTAATGACTGTAGGGCTATAAAAATTTAAAACTATGTAATGGTAGGTAATTTTATCACCTTGGAGACCTACAGTTCATCAACATAAAAAAACAAAATGAAGGTTTTTGCTGTTACTTGAGAAGTTTATCCAGTCTAATACAAGGGCCATATTCTCACTTTAAATTACATATGAATACAAAGTAGCTGGATTTTTTTCAAGGTGATAACAGAAAAGGAACATGTATTAGGAAAATCCATGAACTAACTTTGCAATTGCATTTTGAGACTTTTCAACTGTCAGCATAAAGTGCTTTTGCTTCAAAGCAAAACAGGTGCTACTGTGAGTAGCGGTAACAATGATTAATACTGCAAATTTAAACAGGTTTAGTGGACAAGGAGTAAGTTATAATGTCCACTCTTCTAGTTCCAGACAACAGCAAAACCAGCCAAGTACTTCAGGATCATTATACTGTGTTCCAAGGATCCCCAAATTAAATTGGTATTCAACATTGCAAAAACGGCAAATCGGAACAAACGCAACAGCATTTTCTCCTTCCTTGTGTAAATGGAACACATGCTGGTGGACTCCCCTGCTTTGCGCAGTGTTTTACTTACAATACAGAGGAACTCCACATGGCAACCTTGATTTGGACTAAATGAAGTAGGACCCCAGAGGCACGTTACAGGTTTTCAATAAGCTAGGTATTGATCTGAGAAACTAAAAATGGCTTTAAGCAACACACAGATCTGAGAACAATTTATCTTGAAATTATGAGATGGGATTAAAATTTGTAATTAATACTAAAACAACTAGTGGCAATAAAAGAAATTTTTACAGGTCTAGGTTACTTTTCCATAGTGGAAGTCTTTGTTGAACAGAACAAGACAAAAATACACTTCTCCAATATTATGATTTATTTCTTCATTCCTCCTCTCTACTTAACAGCTTCTTGAAATTTATCAAAAAGTATACTGATTGTCATATTCAGTTCAGACACCTCTCATTCATCGGTAAAGGCTTTGTGCAGTTTTAAACCATAACAAGCAATCACCATCAGTTTTTTTGGTTGTTTTTTCTTTTATTTAAATCCTGAAAGAATTATAGTCTCTAACCATAGTCCTTGGCATCCAATAGTTACACTCAGCACTGGTAATGAGCCAGAAACAGGTTATTATTTCTTCCAGGTCCAGCTTGCTACTTGCAAAGGCCAGAGAACATACACCTCTCTTTTGTAAACTATCTAATTTGCGTTTTAGTGAGCCATTTCAGTACTTTCTAACTTACTTGAATTTAGTGTTTGACGTGTTTTGGCACTTGTGCAATATGCTTCAATGACTTTAAGAATTTGAGCATCTTCTTCTAAAGCAGCTGTACCTAGAATCAATAGGAAAAATAAAATTTTAAATATGGTTATGTTTCTTAATACAGGAAAGCCTTTGTAAATCACTATATTTCAGTTGAGTCTGAAGTTCAGCCTAATTAACCCTTTATGATTCTCTTAATCATCCCATTTTAAAAATCAAACTTCAATGAGCAAAAGTAACAGTTTAAGAAGCAAAAAATACTACTTTGGAATGTTGGGGGGGGCGGGGAAACCAAGTCAGAGTAATTACACATTCAAAAAATTTTCTGAGCATCTGAAGTTGCACAGAACATGTTTTGAAGTGTGATCACTCTGGTTCTAAACCAAACAGCCATTAAACTGGAAAAAATCTGTATACTCCAGTTGTTATATACGCATTTTATTTAATCAAAGAAATCAAGGAATAGAATATTAATTCACAGATATCTTGAAAACTTTGGGGTTTTGTATATATATCAGATGTACTCCTTTCAGCAGCACACTAATGAAAATTAAACTCAGAATTAACAGCATAATTAATATGTCAGTACAATTTCAGTCCAATGTGCAGTGGGAAAGATGTCACTATCACGTAAGTACATCTGTGAAAAGTGGAGTAACTAATCTTCAGACTTTAAAGTAGAAACAGCACTACTGAGAAAGATTTAACTATTCAAGCTTAACATGGCAAAATATTCCTAAGGGTAAAGCTCCACAGCAAATCATCTCCTTGCAGAATTCAGTAAAAATGCTGTCAAATTGTTCACTTTCAACAGAATGAAATTCCAATCAAACTGAAACCCGGAGGTACCTCTACCATTAGTTTACATGGAATTAGGAGTCTCTGTGTAAGGCAAGATTTGTTGTTTTAAAAACATTTTTCCTGTTTTCCTCCTTCAAAAAAACCTATGCTTGAAAAATTTCTACTGCGCAAATCTGAACTGCCTTCAACATCAAAATGTAGTAGTATTCTGTCAGCCAATGCATCATGTTAGTTTTTGTGATTTATTATCACCAGAACAAAGCCAGCTGTCCATACATGTCAGGATCAGCTGTTCAACTAACTGTTGAAGAAATTATCTTCACCTGATATAGCTTCCGTACAGTTTAAGGGATGCAGGTACACTGAAGTACAAGTTATTTCTCTTTCAAGGCAGCAAAAATAATTGGATTTCATTGTGGTTAGAATGCAGCACCATATTATTATGGTAGCAGAACAAATAATTTACTTCTGGAATTAGTTTTGTGAAGGCACTCAGCTGAAATAACAGACAAACCAAAGTAAGGTATTATGCTAATTTGACATAGCATTTCTCAAATCATAGCCCATAAATCCCTGGGATTCCAGAGAACATAAGTAATAAAACTGAAACCTGTCTATCAACAAGCTTTAAGTTCAACAGAAGCTCCTCAGAGGAAAACTTTTACAGCTCCACAAGCTGGAAAAGGTTGAAGGAGCATTAACATGTAACAGAAGCTTCTAATTACTGACACAAGGCAGTTGAGGGAGTGGTGAATACGAAGAATCAGTATTTCTGTATGTAACACTCTTTGACTTAACTTCCAATAAAAGGGATTTTTTTGGTGGCTTTATCTCCTACATACAAAATACTGAAAGGTGTTAACTTTATTAGGAGTAGAACAATGTATCTGGAAGTTATAGGCCTCCTCCTTCCCTCAAAAAACAGCTCTTATCTCATCTCACACTAAGTGATCTTTGGTATCTGCAAGTTGACAGCTTTACCAGTGTCATTACAACTACTGAAACTATCCTCCAACATCTGAAATGATACTGTATTGCAGTACTTTCCTTTTTCCTAAACAGATACCTCTGTAAGGATAAAACATCCTGAAATAAAATGTCCACTTGCACATCCATGAACACAAGATCATTCTATTCACCACCTTGACCTTTGTCATATGAAATGCAGGAAACAGGCAGAAGGACCTCCACCTTACCCAAACCAACAGTGCCTTGAGAAAAAGCCTTTTAACTCCAACCCGACATAAACCAGTGAGACACAATGGCCATGATAACACACTTCATACACTGAACACTCAAGGCACAGTCTCTACCTTAAAAAGCCCATGAGCAAAGGACAAGCACTGAGAAGCAAAAGTCACAGTAAATGAATCTGGCCTTCAGCTTAAACACCCTGCCTTTTATTGATACAAATCATTGGTTTATATGTTCACACAGACTTCTAAGAAAGAATTAGAATGACACTGACAACCAAGTGAATATTGTGTTTGCTTGGTAACATTAATGCTCCCTCCACCCCGAATTATCCCAACACCCGGATTTTGACCCTTCTGTTTTTCTATACATTCGTCAGCCGCTCTCAGTTCAGTGCTGTTCTTCAGACTTCCAGCAGTCTAAAGCTCTGAAATTTATTAGGACACAGACGCGAGCAAATGACCTTAGATTAGAGTGATTAGAGCAGACTGTTGGAAAGAGTGACCACAGAAGCAACTAGTCTTTGAACCAGCAGCAATACCCAGCTTTCCAACACCCAGCTCAAAAACTATGAGGGATCAGTTTAAGAACATGGCTGCTAAGTATTATGCAAGAGTAGGATAATATCTTCAAAATGTTGTTTACAGTATTAAAAGACAGGTTTACCTTACTGAACTTTACATGGCTCTGTGGTCAATTTCACTTACCTCTGCAGCAAACAGAAACAGGCACTTCACAAGCCTAGATCCGCTGAGGTCAATAGCAAAGCCCCAGAAAGCAACTCATGCCATCATGGCGTAAGCATCTAAGATGAATAAAACAAACCCTCTGGAGATACCTACCCCCTCTCCCCTGACAGGAGAGGGAACCACATGACTTGCTTACATCATACATCTAACTTGCACAAAATTTAAACGGATGTTATTTCCAGCCTTTGTAATATGCAGACATTTGTTCAAATCTTTCTTACTTTTTCTCAGTGCAAACTCTTCATCTGATGGCTTCCGTTCTGGCTTGCGTTTGGGAAGCAGCTTTTTCATTGTTTTAGGGCTTTTACTGAGATCCTGTGTGGGGAAAATAAAAATAAAAAGGAATAGAGCTTCTCTACAATACTTCAAAAGTTTAACTTCTAAGATAAATACAGGAGTTACTAACTAAAAATCTTCTAACAGCACCAAAACTCAGTTTACTAATATTTTTTGGCGCATCCCATTTGCCTAAACTGGCTGATTTCCTCTCTACCCTTCCTCCAACTATACACAAAAGCAGGTATTTTATCTATTAACAGAAATACACAGAAAAGCTGCTGCAAAAGCATGCAGGCTGTTCGGGAGCTAGAGCGAAGGGAAGAGGCAGGCATACATTAACACAGGTTTTTTCCCCACAACTTTTGAAGAGACAACTCATTTCACTTGTCTACTCAGAAGCAGGTAAAAAAAGGACCTAACAAGGAAGCTTGGCAGGTAGTATATTCTTCAAAGCCAGAATTTGTATGTGTTTAGGTCTGTTCTTACAAAGCTCTACGGCAAAAAAAATACAGCAACAAATACAGCATTTCTGCTCAAAATATGGTCATGCTAATTTACATGAACAACGCTAGGTTACAGAAACAAAAGGAATATACTGGTCTACCCCTTACCTTAAGGATACAAGACATCCTCTATAAAAATACAGAACAAGAAAGTAAAAAGTTGAATGAGCAGGACAGACTAAAGAAGATGAAGACAGGTTTTGAACATCATTGTATGCTAAACACTAAAGATGACTGAAATTTTACCACATTAGGAGATTTCAGTGCCCTACACATGAAAGAATGAAAGGAATTTAACTTAAATTACAAAACAAGCATATAGTACTGCCAAACAGAAGAACCTTTTGTAGCAACTAAGCCTAAATACTAACCCTCCAATTGCAGACCACATATCACTTTTTCCCTGGTGCTTACGGGATTTACAGAAAAAAAAAAAAAAAAAAATGAAGTCACACATACACAGCCACCACAAAAAAAATACAGCCACCCCACACTGGGGCACAGTGTTTAGGCTACAGTTTCTAAGAAACTAATTTACATGGTCTGCAAAATAAAACATTTCTGTCAACATCACATACTTGCAGAATAAAATGTTTTTAGGCATAACTGCATGACTCTGTCTGGGTCCTGTTGCTTCACACTAGATGAGTATCATGAGAACACATGATAAAGACAGGTAGTATCACCAAGCCACAGAGCATCCAATATTCTCCTCCTTACACACACGCAGACTTCCAATATAAAACTAACATTTTCTTACTATTTACAAAATCACGCAAAATGTAGTGGCAGGACTAAATTAACCTACCACCACCATGACTTTCTGGTTAAAACCACCACATTTTATTTCTCTTGGAAAAGATTCCTGTTTCATACCCTACACTAGTTCAAAAATACAACTGCATCTTAAAATCTAAGCACTTTTTTTTGGCTAATATTAGCATTAGCCACAGGTCCTTTTGATTACAAAAACGTTACACATATTTTCATATCCACCATTGTTTTTTAAATATGCTATTGTTACCTCATAACAGTGATAAATACTGAGGAACCAAGAGTCAATTATACCACCACAGGTGTTTAGAATGATTTGATACAGCACTTTGAAGCACCAAAAAGCCCTTATCCTACATATTTCACAGTGGGCTTAGCAAATAACTTACTTTGCAATAAGCCTGGATGATCAACATAAATGAACGGCTAGTTTGAAAAAATAAAAAAAAAATCTTATTTATTCAATGGATAAAGAGTGGAAATAAGTGAAAGTACTTGGGGGAGGCCAGGGAAGCCACTCTTAACAAGCTTTAGTGTTTTTTGAGCTGCAAGACTAAATCCCTGTTTGAAATAAACAGCATTCACTAGTCCGTTACCATTGATTCAGCACTGGCTGTTAAATCATCTTCATATAAACACATGCACAAAATTGTAAAATGGTGATGTGTAAAAGAAAGTTAAACTTCCCATTGTAGGCCTGCTACACAGTCACGCTTCTTGGCTGTGTATCTCACCTCTTTATAACAAAGAGCTGCTGAAGGCCGTAACGGAGGTGCAGGCCGTAAGCAGCTCAGACTCCAAGGCTTAGAGGTCTTTGGAGGTTCCAGAGGTCCCCAGTTTATTGTGGTATGTGGTGTCCCATGATGTGAAGGATGAGGGAGAGTGTGGTACGCAGGAGTCAGTGGTATCGGCTTGCTGTCTGAATGCTTGCTGGAGGGTGTTACTGGATGGGAAGGAAGCTGTCAAAGACACAAAGGTGATGGGAAGAAAGCGTATTACCATAACAAAGGCATAATATTATCAAGGATTGGTGAAATAATCTCACTCACTATCTAGTGCTTCTGTTTGTTACAGCTGGCCTTTGAAAATTTTTACACCAAATTATTATTTGGAAAAATGGAGCTTAAAGAAATTTTTTATTGCCTACCACAGAGCACGTGCTAAAGAAAGAACAGCTACAAGCAGCCCTGCTCCTACTTCTCTCACCACTAAGGAGGGAGCTAAATTTAGATCCATTCATATCCAACAACTCAAATGCAGAACCCAAAGAAAGTACTGAAGGAAATTGTTTCTCCACAGCCTGTCAAGTACATCACCAATTAAAACTACTGTTCTAAGGATACTTAAAAGATCATGATGTATTACTTGGTCAAAATAGAAAAAGTAACAATAATAAATTTTCTTTTACCCTGTTAAACTATTACACCGAGTTCTAAGCATTTTATTCTTTGTTCACACAAGTGAAAGCAGAATGATCTTTTGACCCATTAAACTACAGTCATAACATTCAGTTCTTGTTACTAACGGCTAAAAATTGCTTTACAAGGTGCTATATTTGCCAGATAACCTAATTCTGCATACACTGCTCATTCATTTCAATCCAGAAGCATTTTCTTACTGTGTGAGATGGCACAGAGTGAGGTTTAACGGTGGGATTCCCAACAGTTGTGACTTTGGTTTGCTTCTGCAGGTGATCCACCCATTCATGCAAATCCTGCTGGTTGTTACAAGACACTAGTATCCTTTCAATCATATTTCCTAGGTGGCAGAAAACAGAAGACATAGGGAGCCACAGAACAACAACTTAGTCAATCTGACATGATTATAAAGACACTAATTTCCTAAACATTATATCCCTTAAGTACTAAGCAAAAATCTTAATCCATATTTTCAGTACAAACGCATCTCACTTCCATGTTTTAACAGATACTTCCTCCATGTATTTGTTCTTGTGCCAAGCACAGGAGTTCTACTTTTTTCCCCCACCTCTAATAATTAAACACAACCTTTAATGACAAGAAATAGGCAGGCTCATCTAGTAGCCTTACGCTTCTTCATCTCCCCTAGGAAAGCCAGCATATAGCTTAAAAAGTCATTCTTGAGTCTGTGAGCTACAATATAGAAGTTTTAAAAAACAGTTTGCTGATCTTTTCAGAAAAAGTCATGAAGTTGGTCTGAATCTAATATTAAAGCTGAGGCAAAAGTCACTTGGGAAAGCAATCTTAACCAAAGATTACTTTAATTTCTGCAGTTAATTCAATTTTAACCCATCATATTCCTCATCTAAGGTCAGCTTCATAACTATTAATTCATGCACCATCAACAGCTCTTTGCCTCATAGCACTGATGTGTGATACTGCCTGCCACTTTAGAGGGTCAAAACTACTCTACTTAAATGCAACCTGCTTGCAGGCAGAATTGATCCAGGAAATGAACGAAGCTCCACCATGTGGACCCTGTTCCCACTGTCCTTTAAATCGCCCAGGGATGTAAGGTACATGCTGAACCAAATGACTTAACAGACAGAAATTACCCCAAGTAAGCACAATGGCAACCATAATTAGCATTAGAGATGCTAAAGGTCTCTCAGGAAAGAGGTGGACCGTTTCTAGAAAGCTCTTGCTTAAAGCTCTTCCAGAGTCTCTGGAATTCCTTTTCTTCCAGTGGGACGCATACTTTGCACTGCCTCCATTCTCCAAGGCTACTACCTCCATTCACTAAAATACAGAAATCTGGGGATAAATCCCATGCAGAAACAGTTTAACTGATTAAGACAAGCAGTAAACAGCAGCTTTCAAGTGAGGCTCTGTGTAGCTGCCTTACGAAATTTGTATAATCACAGGGTGGTTGAGGCTGGAAGGGACCTCTGCAGGTCCATCCACCCTGCTGCTCAAGCACTTTCTGGACACTTAGAGCCGGTTGCCCAGCGAGCTTTTGAGTATCTCCAAGGACGGATATCTCACCAGGCAACCTGTGCCAGTGCTCGGTCAACCTTCACAAGACATCTGATGTTTGAAATAGCATATCCTGAAGTAGTAAATAAAATATTTATGGTCAATACCTGATATTTCAAATGCATTTCTATGGTTTTCACTGTCTTCTAATCTTGTGATAGTCATTCCTGTCATTGGCAGTTTTCCCTAAAAAAACCCAAACAAACAAAAAAAGAAAGCAGTAACACTGTAGTTAAATCCAAAATACACAAAAACATTCCCAAGTAAAGAATATATAAAACTTCACGTTCTGAACAAAGACATACACAGTAAACTGATAGACACGCACACACTGACAGGTTTAAAGACATTTAAAAATCCACACAAACACCTTATAATGGAAGTTTTTCATATGTCCAACTGCTGCAAGTGAGACCTGTGACTTCAGTGAGTCTACACAGGCTGTGAGATCCATACAAATGTAATAGTGGTCAGTCATCACTCAGGTTCTTGAAACCGAGACTTACAGAGTCATCTATATTACTGTATTATTATTAGAGACAACAGTGACTCATCTTTAAGCATATTTGTTTGCAAACCATTTGATTAGCTCTCAAAATAAGGTTTGTGGTACAAGTAGATTTAGAAAGGAAGACTTCCCTAACAAACACATCAATTATTTACTGAAGATATATGTCTCTTAATAACCCCACTATTAAATTAATTCACAGAAATATTTAGGGGGAAAAACCAAAAGCAGTAAAACCACTTTTAAATCTGTGAAGTTTCAGAAGAACGTCTTAAGTCTGCAGACGATAATCTCTCATTTTAAACCCAGTCAAGCTAGAGAAAAAGTCAGTTTAGGATAACTTTTTGACCCTTTAGAAACAAGAATAAGTAAGACTGAATATTGTCAGGATGAAAGGCTTTACCAAAAATGCAACTTTTATAAAGTTAAGACAGATCCTGTATTCTCCTGCACAGAAACACTATTCAACACACACTGGCAAAAGTGCAAATATTATGTCCTGTGGAATTCTGGCTCCACTGGAGGGAAGAGAAAACAATTTTATTTTCTTCTTTCCTAATGACTGCAGAATGGACAAAGGTTTCTTAGAAGCTTGGAAACTAAAAATCACTTGGTATTTTGTATGCACAGAGCATGCTCGAGCCCAAGATGCCAAAGAGAAAGGAAGAGCTTTCTTGCAACAGCTTTCCCACTGAAAGAAACATGGTGGCATTGTGCACTACAATGCAGCCTAAAATTCTCTTGTTTTATTGTGTTTGCTGGTTCATGAATAAGACAGCATACAACCACAATGAAAGAGAGGTGCAAGAACTGCTGACATAGGTGGGAAGGGAGCATAGGGATACACTAAGCAAAAGATTGGTGACAAAGAACAAAGATAACCTGAACCACATGGAGGGAAAAAGAACGAACTCAGCAAAACGTAGAGAAAATGGAATTGAACTTGTGAATTATTTATATTCCCTTTCTTTCAACAAATCGTGAAGCCCTCCTGTGAAATATGGTCTCTACCCCTTGTGACTTCAGTTTAGCACTACTGAAAGTTCTCCCCATTAGTTCATGTGGCAGATATCAGCACTATCAACCAGAAAATCTGAAGCTTGCTGATAACTCTAATATTCAGAAATACAGGGAGGGTGTAATGTAGGATGCTGCCTCCAGTGGCATCATTTCCCTGGGAATGACTGAGGGAGATGCATCATCTTCTGTCCATATTCATCCCAGTTCTAAGACAAGCACCACAGAAAAAAAGTCTAGGCAGCCCATGTTATGCCACTGTCTCAGACACAAACAGTGATGAAATAATTTTACCCTTGCTGTGAATATGTAGTCATAAAAATTTGAGCAGTTCTCAGTGTTGGGAAAAATCACAGGAGAGGTTATAAGCAATTAAGAGTTTTGCATTTAACAGAGGGTTGGATGGCAGACACTAAGAAAGGGCTGTGGCCATACTGAATAGAAGTTGAAGACACATGCACAGAAAATTGCTTATTTACTGAACAATGCTGTGCAGCCAGGGGACAAGGTGGGAGGGAGGAGGAAGAACTGTGAGTAATGTACAATAGGAGAGCAAAATAAAGCCTGACAGATTGTTTAATTTCATACTGTTCACTTGTTAACACACTAAATTTCCAGTCAGTTGCCTTTGTAACCAGCACACAATCCACCTTCACCAGAAATTCTGGATGTGCCACCCTGAATACAGAGCTCCCCTGCCTTTTCTAGTACCTTTTTCCACCAATGTTGAGACAAAGCACTGGCCAAAAATTCTTAAGAGCAGCACAAAGCTAACAAATCTGATTGTCTACTTGAGCCACCTAATACAACACTGTCTCAGACAAATCCAGCTACTACTATGGCAGGTAAGATATGAAATCAAGACATGGCATTTTGAATTTATTTGCTCTCAACAAAACAAAAAAAAGTCACACAGTTTGTGACTGGCTGTGGCTGATCACATAGGAACCTCAAACGACTATGCTTGAGCATTCCTTCACAGCAGGTGAAACACTGGCCAGGAGAAAGGAACAAACTGCTCCAGAGCCTGATTTACAGACATAGTTACAGCAGGTGAGATCTCTGGCTCCTTTTAGAACTTTGTTGCAGTTTTCCCCTTGCTTTTGGCGCTTTACTGTAATGTCTGGAAACCACATAGCAACACTGGAAGAACATACATAAAAATTTCAGAAGTCATGGACTGTGCATTTGCTTTAACTTCATCTCTCAGGGGTCTTTGCAACTACACACCCAAAATGCGAGGACTTCTGCAAAACATGTTCTAGTGCTACAGGGGAGCCAACCCAAGTGGCACAGATCCTCCTGCACTATAGCAGGCTCGCTCTATGTCTGCAGTGGGGAAACAGGCACAAGTATTCAGCTAGGAACCATGGTAGAGAGCTCAAAGACTGTGTCTACCAGCAGTGAGCAGAGGATTTGTGAAGTGCAACACCTGGTGCCAAGGTCCAGAAGGTCACACTGTATACATTTTGGGTGGTGTTACATCCAGCTAGGTCTAGGCTGTGGCCAGGGACTGAACGGCAGTCCATGTGCTTGATCTGCTAGAGTAGTTGGAGCAGATCAAATGCACTCTTGGAGCACACCTTCTAATTCAGCTTCATCCAGAGAGCATCTACTCTGTGAGCCCTGAAACGACTTCTACACTGTGACTCAAAGATCATTAAACAGAAAAACCTAGAAGATTCATTTCAAACATGACGATTCAAAAGGAAAACACTAATGTAGATGCGCCTAAAGAAACAGCTGGTAACAGCCTAACTCACATGAATGAAAGCTTGAGAGTACAGTATAATTTTGGTAATACTCCAGCAGCAAAGAGCACTAACGAACCTGTACAACAGCATTGTTTTGCTATGTAGGTCTAAAAAGCCACTGATACTTCCTCTCATTAGCTACTACTAACAAGGTTAAAAAAACCCCTTGCTGATAGTCACAGCTGCAAAAATCATACCCTAGGCTTCTAGCTCAGAATTTCATAAAATAGATTACCAGTTCTTATTGCAGAAATTCCCTTTAATCTTTACAAATGTAGACGTTTAATAATCCTTCCAAGTTTCCTATGAAATACCATTTGGAAAAAACCTACATCCCAACACATTTACACACATATGTACATGTATTACTTTACCTGATAGATAAACCCACTCATTCTCGGGCTGGCAGACAACATTAGCAAAATGTTAGGGAAGAGAAGAAGATACCTTTCATTCTTTTCCTTATCAAAAAAAGAAAATGAAAAAGTAAATACAAGATCACAAGCCCCCTCCCCCCTTTTTCTGTTTTATATCATTAAAAACTACCATCAATGGTACAACTCCATAAATACTCCACAAATATTGGCTCTTGCCAAAATTAACTCTCCACAGAATTAAAAAAAAAAGTGCCACAATTACTTGATTTTTCCATTTGAAAAATGCTAGTAACACATGCCTATACTTCTTCCTGTAGAGTACAGCCTAATATTTTAGGACAGAAATTTTAGAGTCTGGGTGAAATACTGACCTTAAATAACAACAACTGTTTTGCTGATTTCAGCAAAACCAAAATTACACATTGGACAGATTTCTTAATATAATTTAAATGGATGCTGTTACTATAATGTCAAGACCACGGTCTCTCAAATTGGAGATTTTTGAATTATGTTGGACTATGCCCCAAAGTAGAAAAAGAATATGAAAGAAACATTATAATGCTTATATTGTCAATGAAACCACTCATTACTTTGTTCTGGTTTTAATTTGCTGGTTTTACTTATGAAGTTGTCCTTTCTGGTTTTGTTTTGGGGATATTTTCATGGAGGAGAAGGTTTACTACTAATCTACTGCTGTAGACAAGCAAGGAAAGAGAGAAGCATTAAGATATAATGTTTTAATTTCAATGACAAAAAACATGTCCATTGACAAAGCCATCATCTCAGTTTCAAGCATCTTTGCAAAACAATGCAAGTCCTTACCATGTTTTAATGTTTCTATCTGGTTTTCAGTAAACATTTACAAATGTCTGTATCACTTTTAAAAAGACAAAACCAAGTGCTTTTGCATAAATGAAGCTGTTCTATTATCTAGATTATACAGTCAAAAAGCTGTCATGCTATGCAGAGACTTCTAGAAGTCCATTACATTTGACATTTTAGCTCATGATGAGAGTGGAGGTAGGGTTTCATTTTGTTTTTAAGACCAGGAGGAGACACAACTGCAGAAGATGCACTATCAGCTCTACTGAACCTTATTGATTTTAACACCTAACAAATAACCAAGAGAAAAATAACAGCTGACAGTTTTTAAAATATTCAGATACATAAACACTTTTCTCTTCTTCAAATTTATGGACATCTTTGTTCTACGGGTGGAAACTGACTGAATGAGGTTGCAATTCAAAGCCCGGACCAGGTTCAAAGCTTCATTGATGTTACAGGGGAACAAACTTACAGTAAAAACATGTCAGTAACCCGTAAAACATCTCCTTTCTTTTAGCACTTGCTTTTAAGATTCTTTTAACAGTATTTCTGGTAGGACAACCTCTTCTTTATGTGTTCTGTTTTGTTTTAAAAAAAAAAAATCACCCCAGACTTTGCAGCATCACTTCCAATTGTATAATGTCTCTTTATTCTATTTCTCTGAAACCACTTGGTTCTCAAGCTTATATTTCAAAATCTACTACTAAAGCAAAGTGCCCAAAACAGCAAGGAAAGAGCGTGCCTCTGACACATTACAATACAAAACTTGAAAGTTCGTTATGTAAACCATGCCGTAATAACTGCTATGCAAAACGATCATGTAACATAACTGCACATGGAAAATCCTATTTCATTAGGTACTTTGAAACCAGTCCTGCAAAATGATCTTATTACAATGTTTAAACTGATATATTTGGTTATGTTTCACTAAATTTTACAGATGAAACCACTCATCTTCAAGGACATTTATTTCAGGTTTCGTAGTAAAAGCCTTAAATCAGTAGAGAAAGATTTTAGTTTAGATTAGGGTCTCTCAAGCATTCTGTTTATTTCTGCTATGTAATTATCATAATTAATTTTATTTAAAATGGAAAGATCTGTAGTAAAGATGAGAAGGACATTACCTCACTTCCAGCACACTGAATCATGACCTGGGACATGTAAATCACATTGCCAAGTGTTTTAATATCCTCTCCCTCCCAACAACGGATAGCTTCTGTCAGTATTTGTAGTTCAAGTTCTTTCCGTTTCCGTACTTCTTGACATTGCGCCTAACAAACACAGGGAAAAATACCATCCCTATCACCTATCAATTTGGAGCAGGTTAAGGGTAGAAATAACACTACAGTTGTATTTACTGTTGTGTTTGTAGTACACAGAAGACAGCACCTAACTTGAAGCATTTCCAATTAGATGACTATTACCACTATTTCTTACAAAGCCAGTTTCACTAACTTCAGTATTATTACTTTTCCTTTCAAAATACTGACTTCAATTATTGCTCCAAATTCATAGTTATACCACAATCTCAAACTTCTCCTTTCTTTACATTTTAAATTTTTGTACTTCCAACCAAAAATGGCTAGGCCGAGCAGAAAAGAGTAACAGCTGTCACAAATACACATGACTGTACATCAGATCATCTTTCTTCAGTAAAAAGAGCTAAGCCAACTGTGCAAACTATGAGTGTATATAACCTTGTGTACCTATTCTTATTAAATGTCTCCAACCTGCTCTACTAGCTGTAATCCCATTCATTCGAATTTTCCTCAACAAGAATCGTTTCCTCTTGTTTGTAAATTACCCAACAGAACAGGATCCCCGAAACTCTTCTGAACACAGATAATGCTAAATTTCTGCTTTAAAAAGTAAAAAACAGAAAATGCCAGGTTACTACCAGTACACACTCCTAACAGGAAGCACAAAACATTACGTCTATTGTAACTGAGACTGCATTAAGTATATGCTTGTTGGAGTTGAGGTGTGTTTTTTCCCTTGTTTCAAAGACAGTAAAACAGCTCATCTGTTCAAATTAGGCTTCGTGCTCCAATTGTAACTGAAGTTTCGTAGCTTCTGAACTTCACTAGCACTCTCCCCTTAATCCTCTCTCAGCTTCAACATCATTCCCATAGAAGGAATGCACTTTAGAAAAAACTCAGAAAATATACTCAATTGTTGTATAGAAGCCCTTCTTCAGGACACTAGTTATGCTAGAACTAGTAGAAAAGCAGATGAAGCATGAGTGAGAGGGCAGACCAAGAGGTGCAGAATGCTTCGTGTGGCTTTTGCATCAATAATCTATTTGCTGTAACTCTCCAGCAAATTACCATCCTTAGCTCTGCTCACAAACACCATCAATTTCCAGGCTTTCAAAAATTTCTTATACAAATATTTACTAAAAAGCTTCACTAAAGCAATAGAGGGTGATGAAAATAGAAAACATTCTACTTAAAATATACCATCTATTTTTTATCACTCTTACAGAAAGATTTTTGAAGGCAGTCATGGATTTTTGAATATCTGGACGATCCGGATGATAATCCTAAAAACAACGGAGAAAACATACATAAAAACTTTAGTTCTAGTAAAATTGATTTTAAAAGTTTTAGAGGCATAACTGAAAACAAATAAACAATTCTGTAAAACAGAAGTTGTAGACCAATCTGCTCGCTTTTCACAGCCATCTTATTCTTACACCAAACACTGGTGGTCTTGCTTGTAGCAAAAATGGCGAGTCACAAAAAATTCTTAACATAGAGCCAAGGAAGTTTTACAAGACCTAGTGGATAAGAGATTTTGAAATTCTATTAGGAAAGTGTTTATTTTAGAGTTTTATTTGGCATGTTAGCTTTGCCACAAACTAGATTGCTCACAGACTAGTATGTTCTGTTGTCACTGACAAACCAAACTGTGCGAAAAGACAAAGACCCATACGCTTTCTATCTCCTTCACACTCCAATAATCTAACCTATGGAATTCAAAGGCAGAAAACAGTAGCTCCTCAAACACCTTCCCATACTGGAAAAGTCATTTTTGGACAGTATTTAGTAGAAGTCAAAAGGGACTATTTTGGTGACATGTTCAACATGCTGAGGTCTAAGATGAGAATCAGCACTCCTACAAGATAAAGTAGCCTCAAGTAGTATGCAGGAGACACATTCAATGCCAAGTCAACCAAAGACCCTGGCAAGACTGTTCTAGGAATGAAGATTAGCTTCTCCAGCTAGTTTTACTTTAAACATTTAGCTTTTACAGGAAGTTTTACCGCACTAAGTTTCAAGCCATTGCAGCCTGTATTATAGAAGGCTGACAGAAGAGCAAACAAATGTAATTTTGGGTCCCATCATGTTTGACATGTACCTTTAAAATAATTGTTGTCAAATCATCATTAAGCTGGAACATAAATGCTGATAAGATATACCTCCATGTGCCTTTCAAGTTCTTTGAGTAACGTGGGGTATTTATCCAGACGCATAAAAGGTTTGCTGAGGCCCGTGGTCAGTACAAGGATCCCAGGGCTGTTGGCACCTTTCATCTCCATGAATTCTCCTAGCTCCTCACTGTGTACACAAGATATTTAAGCAAATTGAGACCAAATTACCAAGACAATTAAAATTACATTGGATTCTTCACTTCAGTCTTTCATCTGCAAAGAATTCTGCCAATAAAACAAGAGGCCAAATAAAAAGTAATTCAAGTACAACTTCAGTACTGCAATCAGTATCTGCATTAAATAAAATACAGGAACAAAGACGTGCAGATTTGGGATCCATCTAAGGAACAACAGACATACGATCAAAACCACCATTCTAGGCAACTGATACTCAAAACCAGCTCCTAAATGCTACCCCATAGAAGCAACAATTACAGAATAAAACCATTTGCACTATATTCTATTAATCAGCTCTTTATTCTAGTAAAATGGTATTTGACCTTAGAGGTGGTTTACACAGCTAATACACAAGCATAAATGAGCCAATGGCTTCACACTTAATCAAGCACTGATATTTTTAAGGTGTCAGGCACTAGCAGGAAGACAATATTTCAGAACCTTTTCACCCCACATTTACATGTTTAATGACCTCATCTCACACATCCAAGGTGTTACTGCAAAATGACCAACCAACCAACAGCCATACAAATAGTAGACTGGGAGACCATAATAGGAATAATTACTGGACAATCTATTCTCAAACGAGTTAGGGTTTCACTGAGGGTGTAATTACACAACACACTTGTTTTGACAGCAAAGCTGCTGAAAGAAATTCATGCTCTCCAAGTATCATGAACTGCCTCCCCTATCCAGATGTTTTTTCATATTTGAATCATTTCCAAGAACCAGCCCAGGTCCTCAACTTTTTCATTAACTCAGTTTAAACAGCAGCATGTCCTGGAAATTTCAGCTTACTCTGCTATCAAGGAAACTTAAAATAGATGCATCTTCTGCTTCCTTATAAAGCAGAGGTTTCAGAAGACCATGGTAGAGGACAAGTTTTTCAAGAGTTTAAATGACCAGGAACAAAATGAGCCCTCTCTGTGGGGAAAGGAAGCATGGCAACACCTGGGCTGATTTCCAGGCATCAGAAAATACAAGTTGCAGAAGAACATGGAATTCTAAAGTCAAAAAAAATCTAAATAAAGGAAATCCAGAGAGCCACTTATTAAAAAGATAACATCTCCTTGCATTCAAGCTGTGTCATTCTAAATATCTGCAGATGAGGTTGTTCATGTTTTCAGTCTCTGCTATATTAAACTCACTAGTTCTCAAAAAAACCCACAACAAAACCCACTATTCTCATGTGACAGTAAATTTGACTCTAAGATATCCTGAAAGGCCTTACTTTCTACGCATTAATAGCATACATCCCCGTAAGTCAGAATTACTACTACAAGTTTTTCCCCTCCCTGGTTATTGTCATGGTCTCATTTTTCAAAGGAAGCCTTAGCCAGCTATCAGCTTCAGTACTTTTAGGAAGTGTAAAAACAGTGTCAAACATCAAAAGCAATAAGGGAGGAACACCTGTACATTATGGCCTCAGTAACAAAAAGGGAAGGGCAAGGATCTCCAAACCTAGGGCACAGCGTTTTCATGCAGAAGTGAAAGAAAATCTTGACGTGCTCAATTTCCCTAGGAAAAAACCACTGATAGCACACTGCCATAACACACATGCTCAATTACCAGTGAGTCATGCTATACAAAAGCATTACATAGGAGTAAGACAAAACAGACCTCTGTTAAGACACACACAAACTCCTTTCTGTTTCAGAACAAGTGACATTTTGCTTATTAATGTCATTTGTCCAAATAGAAGAGAGCAGAATAAGAACATGAACCATGACCTTTCCATCTCAATGTAAGTGCTTTACCCACCATCCCACCTGGATCTCTCTCCTCCCAGCTCCTAAAGCTTCCCCAGGTTCACAGATGAGAAGGTACTTTTTTCCTATAGTTACTCCAAAGTTTACTTGTCTTCAGATTAGTTAATTGGTGTTTATCTACACTACCTTGCTTAAACACACCCAGCAATGTTTCTGAATTGTCAGTTCCACCATAACCTTATGCCACCTCTTTTAGAGCAGCGTTCCACCCCCATTTTGACTAGGCATAGGCACTCCTCTGCGCCTGCATTTGTGCAATTTCTGCTGTATTCAACTGCAGAGTTGAGAAAGCAGCGAGGGTATTTCCCAACACCTGCTTTGCATTTTGAAGATGCAAAAGGCTGCATGGCTTGACAATGCCCACAGCTCCACTAGGCAGACCTTGCTATATCCCTCTCAAGCAACATGTATCAGCAACACCAGGCCTTCTAAAATGAGCTTGTGACATGATCAGGTCTTAACCAAAATTAAAATCCACTGAAAAACCTCCCACCGTACCTTGCACAAACAATTATGATAATGCAACACAGATAAACCTGAGTAATTTTGTAGCTTAAATTTAAAATCAACTAAAGCTGGCCAACTCTGAATATCTAGAGCTTGATGACTTCCTTTGCCTCGTGCTTTCTTAGTCACAGCCCTTACTCAGCATAAATTCACACCAACTTCAGAACCTAACAACTGATTCTGGTGGCACCCTAAATAAGACTAAGGATTCTGACTCACACTTATGTTTTGGTTTTACAGTGTTACCCAACTACTTATTCATGGAGGATTCAGGCTAATTCACTGAAAGATTAAGCTGCATGGCTATGGTGTGGTGACACATCCTCTCCTCCTGACCCAGCTAAAAGGGAAGAAGCTGTTTCCAGCCAGGTGATGAGGCAGACAAATGAAGTTATGGCACGCCACTTCGATTACCAAATTTCACCTGTGGTGATGGAAAGCTCTTCCATCAGAAGGTACTCAGTAGTTCTAATTCTCAATTCACTGTGTATATGACACCGATCATGTGCATGCCACCGGTTTTTTTTGGTCTTATCCATTAATTCCCCCTGTAAGCACCCTCCCTCATCCATGTCAGCATCATAAAGTCAAATTACATATGGCACTTGAGTGCCTTCATCTATTTAAGTTAGATATTTGCTGCAAGAACCAACAGGAAGTAACTCTTTAAACTCATTCTTTGCATTTCGTTTGCTGCAGCCCCTGCTGCCTAACTTTATCAACTATTCCCCTTCATGTTATCTGCTATTCTTCCCCATTTCAGGCAGCACAATCCATATGCATATCTACATAGCTTCTCTTTTCTTCCTGACAGCAGTAAGTTCTACAGGACATGCCAATTGCAAATACCATATGCCATTCAATCTAACATTGTTCTGAACAGTGCTAATTTTTGCCTTTAGACTGCAAAGGGGCAAGCCCCTCCCATTCCTAATTACTTCAGCCATCTCCATGCTGCTGGATGCATACAAGTGCATTATATTAACAGTATTTGCTGAGCTATCCACTAACACAATGCTTACGACTCCCCCCTCTCCCCCCCTTTTTTCTTTTTATTTTAATGCCTCTACAGTAGGAGGAACATTGGTTACCATTTCACCCACATTCACATTTGTAATTTGCATTATCAGTGTTCCATTTCTTCCCAACTTCGGCATTATGAAATGGATGTGAGAAAACAGGAAAAAACTCACTGTAGCCTGAATTAAAATTGACTACTTGAAAACGTGAAAAAAAATTCTGATATTATCTTGTTTTCACTGTCCACTCTGCAGTGCCTTTAACTAAAGGCACTCTGTGGTTACGCAATGTTGCAGCAGTTTCCAGGCCATTCACTGCTCTTTGACGCAAGATACTTCGTTGTTTATTACCTCTTTTTTACTTAATCACAGTATAGGAACCTACAAAGCAAGTTTAAACCTCAGCTCACTTGAAATGTACACAAAGTCCTGAAAAACAGGCTTAGCAATGGCATCATCAGGAAGCCTTTTATATGGAGCAATGTTAATAGGTGTAATTAAAACTGAATGATGTAGCTTTCCTCTCAACATTCCCAAGAGGACAATGTTTTCTTTCATACACTTCTGTGCTTCCCTCTGACAAGTTTGGACATGCCAGCTTGTTCAAACTCTAGTATGAACACACACTTTTAATACAATAGTACCCCAAAATTTTGTCTGAGCAGTTCCATCATGTAGACCCCATTAGTAGTCCCCTCATGCTAAACTGACCGGCTACCTCGGCAGCTTTGTGGACTTAAAATATCTGGCAAAATGGATGTTACTTTAGCTCAAAACTTAAAGCAAGCATCCTTCATTTATTCACGTAGGACAAATACAATACAGAACATAATGGAGAGGTTTACTTTCAATAAAATACGGGTCAGTTAAAATACTGTTTGAATATGACAACAGCTCACAATTGTTTTTTAATTAGTTGCAGCTTAAAAGTCAGTGTCATTAGCTTAAAAGCACAGCTGCTTTGCCAAAGACAATGGCTATTTCATGTCACAATTTCAGTCGCTGCCTGCAATTACCGCACTCTCCTAGGCAGTATATGCTAAATACAACTCCAGCCCACAGCTAAGCAGTGTATTTTTAAAAAAGGTATCATTTAGCTGAACAGGAAAAACTTTTGAACGGTGAAATCATCAACTTAGTCACAACTGCCTAAATAAGTAGGCTTTTCAGAAAGAGGCAGCTGAGATTTGAATTCACTGCTTGCGTCATTTTACAGAATAAAATGCAGAGAA
Source organism: Ibycter americanus (assembly GCA_035590275.1). Lineage (NCBI taxonomy): Eukaryota > Metazoa > Chordata > Aves > Falconiformes > Falconidae > Ibycter > Ibycter americanus. The sequence continues at coordinate 63,541,138 of JAVJGI010000014.1, read as the reverse complement.
GCATACAGAAGTGCTGTGCTTCATTTATCCCAAAATCTCGAGCTGAAGAGTTCTCCCCACTCCAGACTAGAGTTAGTTCACAGCTTGAGATACTTTAAAGGTCGCCATGAAAAGTGTCTTTAAGCCCTATTAATACATTCAAATCTTTCAGTACAGCTGCCTCAAAAGCTGCAAATCAAATTGCGGGGAGGGAAGCAAACAAGTTCAGATGTGCCTACAGTACCAGAAGGCAAAAAAAAAAAAAGCGGCCATTTAAACTTGAGGAAAGCAGATCCAGAACTAAAACATATACATTTAAAATCACAACTTACACTTCTGAAGTAGGTCTTTGTTTGTAATAGATGGAGCATGAGCTATCACTGCTGAGGGGTCTGAGGACTGCACACAGGCACCGCATTTTGAGAGCGTTGTGGCACAGCGTGGCTCAACAACCCCTCAACCGCAGCTTTTAATTTCCTAGTGCTAAACTTCCCAGTCAAGCTCCTCTCCCGGGGACTGTTGCTTGGCGTATGACATCAGCCTGCACACTTGCAGGCTCAGGGATGCACCAAAGTGGGGGAGGCACAGAGTTTTCTGACTCAAGCTGATTTGTATTCAATGCTCCAGTTACTTGGAGTAATTTGTGATGTTTCAGCTCCACACATTTTATCCAGACTGCTAGGTCTGTGATGCAAGTGTAGAATATGCTTGGGACATGTTATCTAAGAGAACAGAAGAATCTAGCAAAATTAACATCTGAACAAGCAAGTATTTGTGAATAGCTTTCTTGCAGCTGAGAACTGGCTTGATATTTAGCAAAATAAAAATAGCAGGTGTATATTACTTATTTTTGGCTGCTTTTTCATCAAATTGTATTTTGTTTCGGAAACATTTTTCTTCCATTTTGTTTTAAAATAAACATAGTGTTTAAACAAAGTAAAAAAGCTTAAAAACCTCTCCCCCGCCCCCAATAATTACATACATAATGCTGATTACCTTGGGTCTGTACTCTCCGTATTTCTTCACAAGAGTTTTATGTCCACTGATCAGTGGGGCCTGACACTATTTGTTTTTAAATCATGTTATTCACCCTCCAGTGAGTTCTATACTTATATATCCTTCCTCTTGTGATTGTGGATACAGTCCACAAAGTCTCAGTCCTAGCTTCTGTCTCCTCTTTCTTGGCTGGAGTTTCTCCTTGCAGTAAGCACTGTGGCTTGCGATCATCCCCAGGTAGTTAACATCTCGTGGTCCTGAAACTATCTGACTCCACCGCAATTACCCATTTCTGTACTGGTATCCAACTGGGTTTTTTAATTTGAGGGAAATTCATTCTTTCATGCCTTAGGTTGCTCATCCTGTTTCTTCTCCTACTGGAAGGCAAGGATGTCTATGATCAGAAGCACACACGGGAACCAATGCTACTTTGACTAGACACTACGCCCTTGAGGCAGTACTGCTCTCACCAGCTAGCAAAATTATCTGCTAAAATAATACTGTATTATTATATTGGATTACCTAGGGAACTGGGATCTCCAAGCAAAACTATGGGATATTAGAAACAAACCTCATACAATGGAGCCAAAGAAAGTATGAATGTTATAGAATAAAGTAAATAAAATAGGGATTGCATACAGTGGCATTATAGCCACTGTGAGAGAAGGGAACAAGAACAAGAGGCAGTGGTGGAAACATGCAAAACACTGAGCTTCAACAGATCCGCCATCCAACTGTACCTGGCAAATGCCACCCCTTCTGCTCTAGCCAACGGCTTAAGACACAAATTATAAGAAACGATGACGGACCTAAGGAAAAATGACTTAATTCTTCAAAATTATTGATTGATTACACAAAGAATTTTAATTTGGGAGGAAAAAAAACCCACGCAACAGCTCTGAAACAATTCTTGAGCCAGAAAGTACCTACCAAATTTCAAGACTGTGTACAATTGCAGAAATTATGTTGAGTACCAAGTCTAACACCTGGCTAAAACAGCCCCACAATTGGAAGAAAGAAGAGAAGCTGTTCCGAAACTTAACAGATTTTTTTGTTGTTGTGATTCTCAGAGGCAAATACAACCTCAGACACATGCAACTCTGGAACCTGAACTCCTGTATGTATTAGCTTTTATTCCCATTTCTTCATATTCACATACACTCAGGTCTCTAACGATACTCATTTCAGTAGTTTGACTATTAATTATCAACTTAAGGAAATGAAAGATGTTTGCAGCTTTGAAGATTTGAACATGAAAAATCTCTTTATTTGTTAAGTACTATAATTAACCCCTTTCACCCCCAACTGTGTATTTATGTAAACACGCACATAAATGAACATATATGTGCATATATCCCCTTATTTTGTAATAACTGAATAAAAGCCCCCATGTTGCTGATACATATGATCAAGAAGCAAATAACAAAAGAGAAAAGAGGAAACAGGCTGGCATTCATACTGAATGGCATTTAAAAAAAAAAAGAGAAAGAAAAAGACGACAGTCACATTCCAAATGAATGCCCTTTTGAAATCTCCAGCCCCATCCCAAGTACTGCTATTTAGAATCGACTTCACAAAAACGCTATTCCAAAAAAGAAGCTTCTGACTCGAAGTCCAAAATAATTCTAAGTCAATATCAGGTTTTATCTATACATATGCATACACACAGAGTCTTTACCAGGTGTCAATGACATTTTAACAGGTATTATAACACTGCTATAAGACCATGCTTGACATGCCTCAGGAAATGACATATAAAAACCTCATATGTATAAAATTCCATCAAACCAGATGACTGTTTACAATTTTGATGTTACAGTGATCCAGCTGGTTAAAGAAACAATACAGTTAATGCTTCAAAATAATAGCAAATTTCCTTTAAGTTGTTTTTAGCCAGCGACAGTAAAAACACAGTAATATAACTAGTATATTTTATAGAATAAAAAAATCAAACTAGTTTTTGAAGTTTCACCTAAAGCAATTATGTAGGAGATTCTTTTTTTGTTGGTGTGGTTCCCACCAAAAACAAGTGAACTTTAATAAACTGCAGAAAATACTAATTTTGTGGTATAATAATCTGATTTTAAATTATCTGCTAGGGGTGGGGGTTTTTTGTAGCAAGGCTTTTACAAGCAGTTAATGCATACGTGTTCAGTTTATGAAGCGCACAGAGTTCATTGCAAGAAATAATCTGCTGTAGACAGTTAATTTATGTTCCAAATCAAACTGCTCCAGACTATTCCTTTTTTCTCTCTCTAAAATGCTACTGAATAGCACAGCTGTTACAAACATGATATTCAAAACCAAGATTGCAGCAAACACCTATTTCTCTGCTATATTTTTGCCAGTCTGAAAACACACATAATGCTTTTGGACCCTCTGCTAAAACTGTATCACAAAGACAGCCAACAATCACCAGTTTCTTTAAAAAGTCTTAAACCTTGGTCTTTGACATGTCTGAAAAAATGCAGTTCAATATTATCTAGTATTAACTCTAGTGTAGTGGTTTTATTACTATTACAATCAGGACTATCCTCAAACTTTACAGTAGTTTTTACATTAAGGTTTATGAGGGATGCTTTCACACACTAAAAACATCTCAGCTAAATAGACAAGGAGTCAGTTCTGAGTATTTTCCTTTTCTTCATGCCTGAATCAGTTTGTTACTCCTCTCTTTTCCCCTACACCTTTAAAACAATCTAATTAAAAGCTTTCTGGCAATCTGATAGGAAAAGGTTCAGAACTGCTTAAAGCCACCTTGTGACTTCTTCATGGCAGCCATCTCAAGCAGATTTTTTAGCCAAGCCATTTGCTACCTACAGCAACGTCGTTCAACAAAAATGAAGGGCTTAGAATAATAAAATAGGGATAATGAAAAAAACCGGGATTCACTTCTGTTGACTCATGCCTGGCAACACAATAGCATTAAACAAAGCTGTTTATCACAGCTTGTCTCCCCTTGAGCTATCTCTTATGAACAAGCCAATTGCTTTGAACTTATTTCAACATCCACATTACTTAACTGTTCTATCATACTTATACTGACTCCACCAGGATTTGATATGAAGCTGATTTTTTCTCGGGACAACTTACGCACAAAGCAACAGGAGGAGGAGAAATACTTCTCCATTTGCAAAACAAATGGCTTTCTTCCCTCACATTTCTGTCACTGTTTCTCAGACATAGCTATTCCCTGTTTTCCAAGAGTTCGGAGAGCTAGGACATTCTTTTACAAATATCTCCAAATCTTAAGAAATGTAGATGGTCGCTTTGCTATCACTTGCCATCTTCGACCTATACGTTAAACCCCAGACTTCTGTACAGAAAGACCATAAAAACATCAACAAACAAAAAATTTAAGCCTATGAGCATTAAAACCCCCATAGGTATGGATCACCTAAATATTTACCATTTACAGAAAGTGATACTAGAAGTAGGCCTTCAAAGGCTTTCCAAGAAAAACACTACAGGGTTTCATCAGGGAGTTTTAAACATTTTTTTTTTGTTACAAGTTTAATTTGTCATTGCTTCTCATAAAAATCCTTCTTTCTGGCTATATTGCAATGCAAATTTGAAGCTTGATTTTTCAAACTGGGGTTGGAACACAGTTACGTGTCTTACTAACATAAGTGATAGTTCATCATAGTGTTTGGTAGCTAGAAGGTTTATTTATAATATTTTGAGTTGAGCTTACAAATACACCACATAGTGTTGCTGTTTAAACAAAATGTGAGTTCTTGGAAGAAGCTAACACTATAGGAAAAAAAAAAATCAATTATGCTTCTCTGTTTAGGGAATGTTAAGAATATTAAACATATCTCTACTTTGGTCCATCATGTCAAAACCAAAAAAATGGGGGTGGTGGCGAAGCAAAAAGAACAGATATCCTGCTAGAATTTATCCTAGGTGGTCACGGTTCTGTCCTGCACCACAAGCAAGCATAGAAAGCCCTGAAGTAACAGCTGCTTCAGCACATGCTCATCAGGAGAATACATAGGAAAATTTTGTGAAACCAGACTTCTTTAATCAAATTCTGGCCTCAACACTCTTCCCTCAAGGTGACACAGGGCACCTTCTATGCAAATTCAAGGTCTATCCCAAAGCTGAGCAACCTACATCATGTTAACTCAGCATCGTGCTTCTTACACACAGAGGAAATACTAATCTTGTAAACTTGAAAAGCTCACACTCCTTTAATATCACTCAAAAGTAAAGCTAAGGGTATACCATTATAAAGTATATACAAATGTACAGGTTTTTAGAGGGCTAAGTTACAATTCACCATCTAAAAAGCCTACTAGTAATCATGTCAATTATGCCATAATTTCACAAACTTGTTTTGTTCATGACAGTTTTAAAACGAAGATGACTATCAGTACAGTTAGTTTTACGTAGTCAGAGTCCGGCATGTGTTTTCAAATGAGAAAATTCTCTCAAGTGATTGATAACGCACTGCCAAAAGCGACAAGCTGGTCTTGATCATATGGAACAGCTTTGTGTTGTGGCGTTTTTTTCTTTTTTTTAATATAATTTTTTTCCCCTTAAACATGCTTTACCATACCAAATCTGTGTCAAAAGAGACATCACAGCTTTACAACATGAGTATATTCTATGCACTTTTTTTGTATCAGACTTAAAAAAATGACAATGTAAACATACCTGTGTTCTGTGAGAACATTTACTGCTGATGGATGGTTGGCACAGTACGCAAGGTATAAGCTTTTCATTTGTGGCATCAAATTTAGAAAACATCCTCCAACCCTCTGCTGAGCTTCAGGCAACCTAAAAAACAGAGCAGTAAAGAAGAAATTACTGTAATACCAACCAGACACTGAAATAAATTAAAGCCTGGAAAAGCAGTGTATACTGGAGTTTTGTTTTGTTGTTGGGTGATGGGTTTTTTTATGTTGTTGGTTTGTTGTTTTTTTCCCAATAAAAATCAGATAGATTTCTATTGTCACTGACCAGCAATCAACACCTTTTTCTTCCTTCTTTACAGCTTCACAGCTTACCTGTAACTGTCAGGCCCAATTATGCCACCACAGTATAGGCAAAATATGGTACATACCTGTAAGATCGTCATTCAGCAGAATTTTTTCAAGAATTAGTAGTAATTAGTACCTTCCTTAGGAGTTTGATTGTTAGTCAATATACCTACCTGTTAGAACAGTTTACTACCCACTTATATATGCTATGACAAATCTTAAAAGCAGTATTCCAGCACTTAAGACAAAAACTGAATGGAGCAGCAACAGGACTCTCTCCCTCTACCCTACACCAGCAGAGATGATAGGCTTAAAATATTCATTAAAATATTTAAGTATCAGATTAAGCTCTGATAGCACAAAGAGAAGCCAGTCACAGTGCAGTAACAGGCTGTTTTCACACAATTGTCATTAACCTTGTTTTTCAAGGACCATAAAGGACTTTTATGTTGGCTTTTAACCAGGGCAAGAGTGCTGCTTTACCACCATCAGTACAGAAATACTTTCTATACCTCATACTTTCTTCACCTTTCATGCTCAAATGCACCACACTTGCTAAGCAGTGAAGAAAAATTTCACAATTCTGTTCAGAAGAGCTTATTTTGCCTAGCATAAAACGGTGCTTAAATAACAGCAGGCTCAGTGACTTTAGCAAAAAAAGATGACTCAGGAAGCGAAACAGTATTTAGAAGAAAAGCTTACTTGCACACAGTCTTGGTGAACCTAATGAGTTTTGATCAGGTTTGCTAGAGAAATATATGCATATTTATTCATATAAATAAGGTAAGACAGGATATGAAGAAAGATAGTATGATTATACACAGTGTATTTTTCAAAATTTTTTAGCAGAAACTCATCTCAAATTGCAGTAAGAAAATATCTGGAGTATAAATATCTGAAATTTGCCACCTGACACCGACTTAGAACTGGTACAATCAGCAGAAAGTAAAACTCTCACTTCAGAGTTTGCATCTGTATAAGCAGGGGGAAAAAGGAGAGAGAAAAATGCAACTCTTCCAATCTCATTCTTACTATCTCCTTAAGCTGCATACTTCACATGCAAATAAAAGCACACTCACATTCTTTTTTAAAATCTAAAATGATTTTCAAATTGAACACAAACTGATGGAAAGAAGCATGCACTCTTCACCTGCCATGCTTCTTTCCTGCTACTATATCACCATTCTCAGAATCACTCAAAAATATCCATACTAGATTGCTTCCTATGTGAGAAAGAATAAATTGGACAAACAAGTGAACAATGTTATAAGCGTGTCAGAAGGGATGAAACCCAATTATTTGCTATGGAGCAACTCCCACTTGAAGGACTAAGCCTCTTCAGCAGTAGGTTGTATGGCACTAGCTGACTGTGTAACTCATGCTGAAGTCAACCAGAAGATGGGACACTGTTTTCATCAATCCTAGACCACAGGCTTGTCCCTGACACCTTGTCCAAACCCACTGTACAACATGTGCCAAGATGAAATGTTTCAGTTCTTCATACATTTCCCCTCCTTGCACAGAGACTGCATCTCCTAACATAAATACACCAAGCCTTCGCTTCTTTGCAAGACAAGACAGTGGACTTTGTTGTTGTTGTTATCCATTTAACTACTATTAAAACCAGTATTTCACACTGCTCTAAAGCTAGATGAGTCCTCAAGTACTCAACCAACATATGTTAGCACAGTCAAAGGGTTTCATGCTAACATTAGTTCCAACAACTCTCCTTCAAAGAATATTGTTTTTCTAAAAAACCCAGAGATATATATATATATTAAAAAAATTATTTTTTTTTTAAAGTGAAGATTTTCTGTAATTGTCCTGGACATGTACGTACAGTTTCTAACCACCAATATTTAGTATGTTCCCTCTGAAAAAGTGAGAGGTGCTCCAGTGAACTTCAGTAGAAAACAACCATTCAGCTTTCCATGACAGCTGCTCCTCTGGGCAGTGAGTGTTCCCATCTTGCTCAAACACTGCCATCTTTTCCTACTCCTTAGGTTTGCTCATAGTAGTTAAAATTCAAAGTTCACCCCCAGAAATATTCCCACAAATTTCAAAACCATAAGTCTGTCTCCTACTAAGCTGTTCAGTCCCTCTCTACAGTGTGGGAAGACCTACCCAATGAAGTAAAAATTCACTGTACAGGTGTTCAAAATGTAAGGTGGGGGGAAACATTTCCTTATTTGAAAGCAATACTCACTACAGACACCCAGAAAATGACAGTTGAATCCCCAGCTAGCACATCGTGCCAGATACACTCCCATCACATTATCAGCGCTCCTTACATTAAAGGCTGGGGTCCATGTTTTACTGTCTGCATCTTTATTTCTCTTTCAGAAAGAGTTTAAATTCTGAAATCAATAGAGCGGCTGCTTTTCCAGCGATTTAGGGGAAAACCAGGGGCATTCCCCAGCATACTGAGCAATGCTATTCTTACAGCCTTGCAAGCAGCATTTCCTGCCTAGCAGCTGGTCCCCTTTAATAAATCTAAACATGAACTAATAATACTTTCTTCAAGTAACAGATGTAGCAAAAGTCTCAAACTGTGAAGACATACTCAAGGCATATAACTCAGCATTAAATAGTCAGAGGCCCCAGTAAACAGTTGCTGAAAATGGTTAAATTCCTTTTTGTACTGTAGTGCCAGGGCAGGGGCCGGGGGCGGGGAAGTGAATTAGGATCTTCACACCAAGCAGACATCTGTGTCTTCTCAGTCTGCTGTTCTTTCAGCAGAATGAAAGACTGACATTATTTTCTTTTACATGTTGCACATGCATTGCAACTTTATACTGCACATTCTTTGTTGAATTAAGATAATTAGCAGACTTTGTGAGGGGGTGGCAACTCATCCCCTTTTACTTTTCTAATCCACACGTTAGTTGCAAGTGTTCTATTTCTAGAGCAACAATTCATAAATTATCTATATCTCCTTTAACTGCTGAAAGACCAATAGTTTAATGCCTATCACTACATCATATAAACCTTTTAGTGATTGATGTGTTCAATAAAGAGCATAGTTATTTTACAGTTTATTCTGAAGTTGTCACCCCAATAGTCTCATATTTGATACTTTAACTAAAAAGGAATCACATATAAATATTTATACATATATAAAAGTGATAGCTTCAGTTATAAAAAGGCCAAAGGCATGTTTTAATTTCATTTACAGCATACAGCTACATCTAAACTACCTAACATCATCTGCTTGCGGAGTTACATCTGACAGCTATCAGTTCCGTTTCTCCAGACTTAAAACAGATTTCCACTACATGGTATTTTGAGAACGAAAGAAAGAAAATACCTTGCTAATCAATCACGCTTACTTTAAGATTCTGTTCAAAACTGGACCAAAGCTAGACTGGCAGCTGACGGAGAAAGAGTGACATTACAGAATATCCAATTATGTCTTGCGTGTTCTGAAGAAACCTGTCTTAGTTTTGGCGTCAGTGGACATTACAACATTCTGGGAAAGGCTGTGGAAACTGTGACGAATCCAGACAAATTTAAACACACACTAACAGAGGCAATTTTAAAATAAAAGTAGGTAACAAAATGTAATCAGCACTGTATGTTTTCTTTTTGCAAGGAGGAGATCAGATGCCCTCAAGTTTCACTTGACTGTGTGGTTAACATAAGAGCATGATGCAGCGATGTATGTCTCTACATATGTGCAGAACCTGCCACAAACTGGAAACTTTCAGTTATCTGGGTGGCATTTTCTGCTCTTCCCCATCTCTTCCCACAGAAAGATTAACAGCAGAATTTCCTGCCCCTCTCTCAGCCTGTTGAAGGAGCTGGAGCATCATTGATAAGTTTGCTGTTTGCAGATCAGTACAGAGAATGCCTTGAACTTAAAAGCTGATAGCAGAGAAGACCCCAGAACAAGTGAAGGTCTGCAGAAATTAAGGGATAATTGTGATCAGCAACTCCAAGGGATGCAGCTGGGGAACAAACACAAGATTAGATGTTATCTCATGAGACTTCACAGTTAACAAGGTTACTGAAATAAGGGGGACACTTCACAACTTTGAGCTAATGTTTGCACAAATGGAGGCATCATTCAACTTATCCACAATCCATCAGTCTAATTTTCAATGCTCTCTTCACAACTATACCTTTCACTATTTGTCTATTTGCCTCACCTTTCAGACATCACTTAATATGCACGTTTGTTTCAGGCAATCTGAGAGCGTGTTCAAACTCACTTAACATTGATAGCCTTATTTCTGTTGATATTCACAATAACCAAAAGCAAGGGACTATACTGGGATAAAACTTTAACAAGTTTAATTTGTATCCACACTCCCAACGCAAGCCTGAAACACTGACCAGTTTTGGATTACATTTAAGCAACCTCCCTCTCACACCCTGGCTTCCCCCTCTTCTTTTTTTATTCCCATTCCACTCCAGGACCATCCCAGAACATGAAGTATCTGCTTGCACTAAAACACAGAACAACATAAAGAAAAACAACACATTACTGTCACTGCAAGAACAGGGACATGAGGGAAAGAGTGAAAAACCCATCTACAGCTGTTACAGGGCAAGGAGGTAAGTCTGTGATACTACCTGAGGGACAGCCAGTGCCTTCAATTTGCTACAGAGGAGATTTTACCCAAGCTGTCCATGCAGGTTGGCGTCACCAGCCAGCTTGTGTGTCATGTGCCCCCCCTTAGTGAGAAGTACAGCCACAGACTGATAGCTTCTGTCCCCAGGTGAACGGAAGTTTTTTTGAGCAGTAAACATCTGTTCAATCTCCTGTTACAAAAACACAGAAAGCGCAATGCTTGCAATAGAGGTCATTCATATCAGCCCAGAGATCACCTGAAAGACACAGACTTTGTTCATTTGGAGACTCCTCTGCTGTGTGAACCACTACAGAACTGATCTTGGGCACTGGATCACAGATCTGGAAAGAGACCTAGAGCACTAGACCACTTTCTGTCTTCAACAGACTGGAGCACGGAATGCTCTTGCCCTGTTTTACTGTCAGAAATCCTTTTGCAAGTGAAGACTCTGACAGTGCCTCTCTGCCTTGTCAGTGACAGCTCTTTTCCATTCACCAAAACAGAGTGCCCTTGAAGCTGATGAGTCAAAAAAAAGCACTTTTGAAGCAGATCAGCCAGAAGATTCTCACTCAATGCTAGTTAATGTGTTTCATATGCTACTTTGGTAAATGAAAAAGAAGTATCACAAAGGTAGAAGTAATCCCAACCACATCTGTCCAATGGTGCCCACCATCCAGGCAGGCAGACAAGAAGCATTCACACGCCTGTGACAGATGGAGCAGCCCACAGAAGCACCACAGTGATACTGCAAGAGAGGCTAATGTGGACAAGTTCAGAGAGGACAAACCTTTAGCAATGCACCAGAAGAGCTTCAAGGCTGTGGGCAGGGTGGCACACACAACTTAAAGCAAACCACATCCAAACAACTACTTCCCTCAAAACACACAAAGCAACCACCACAGCATTATGTGTTCTGAGAAAAATCACAACCCAACGTTTAACAACATGAGGATTAAATAACCCAAAGTGGTGCAGGCAAGAAGAAAAGCACCAGAAAGCTTCTGTCACTGAAGCACATGCCAGGATTTGTTAAGAGAAAACTCAAATGGCAAACTGGCTCGAGAGGGGTGTGGAATTCAAAAAACATTCAGCTCACACCCAAGAACAGGAATTTGTCAAGCAAGGTAGGCTGGAAGTACTACAACTGGCAGAACATTGGCATTTGGTCATTCTGACATGTCAAGTTAGAAAAAACACCACACTGGATGCTGCAACATGAAGTGCCTGAATGATGGAACTATAAGCTCTCTGCCAAATATAAAATAAAACTATAAATCTATTTTCAGCCTGGGAGCTACTCTGAGTTTACAGAACAGGTTCACCAGCCAAAAAAACATGGCTAAATGACAAAAAACAAGGCAGCAGGGCAAGCAGGCTTCTACACAATGGGAATTATGATGGATTAGATTCGAAACAGGAGAAAGCTGGATGCTTGAGTTAATACACTAGGATGAAAATTAAACTGAAAATACAACTTGGAATGACCACCATATTTATGAAATGAAAATAACACAAAATATGTGCAGTAACCCTGAGGCATCACTTCCTCTGCCCACCTACTAGCATCTATTATGTTCCTGATTTATTATGCAGCAACATTTCACTTCACAGGAAGAAGAAATTAAGGACATTATGAGAAGGTGTTCTATCAGAGTTTAAAATCAGGGAAGGAGTTCTAAATAAGCTTTCTGAGCTTGAAACTATATATCCCATTAACCTACATAGCAAGTTAAAACAAAGCTTGCATTAGTATTTGTTTAAAGGCATAACCTCTTCCACTCTTATTTTTAACCACCTCAATCAAAAGTTTTAAACGATGTTCATGCAAGGTACTTCTGATTCACAGAAACAAAACCATGGTAACAAAAGAATGAGACAAAGCAGTGCACTGACAAGAAAAGACAGGAAACATTTAAGTATGTGGACAAACAGTCATTCTCAGGGATTTAGACACTTAACTGATCAAGTCTAACTTGCCAGAAAGAATATCCTTCTTTCTCAAACACAGCATGGAAGAAAGGCCATTTCTAGAATGTTTCCATTCCACTGCTGAATAGTCATCTGAACTACACCATCCTCCTTTCCATTCTCTCCTAAGTCATCTAGAGGCAGAAAAGAGGGAGAGAAGCCAGGTCGTAGGAAGACGTGGGATCCAAAGTCAGCAACAGATCTACACATAAGTTACTGCCTAGTGAAAACGCAGCTTATACAGTCATGACAAAGCTTCCTCTTCACACAGAGCAGCTCAGAGAAAGAGAGGAGGAAAGAGGTCAAAACAAGACACACTGAGGTGATCTAAAGATCACTGCTGCCATAACAGGTATTTTCTCCTTTATCCAAGACATTCACTTGTTGTCACAGCCAAGTACCCCCAGCAGACTGAAACTTGTCTAAGCCCTCAGTAGCAATTCAAATTACTAACTTGGCAGAAAACAAGCAAATTTGGATTAGCAAGTTGCCTTAGCTCACCGTGTGATCAGACAAAACCAGAACACAGGCAAGGAAAAGGTCACAACTGAGGTTAGGAACAGGAACTACACTTCTAGTGGAGTTTCAACACTAGAAAATTGTTAGGACAATTCAAGTGTGATATGGTCACATTCTTTCTTACACCACCAAGTGCTGAGGAACAAGCTGAAAAATATCCATCTACCACTTCAGCCTAACCTATGGAAGAAGGACAGGTGTCTTCATCCCCCTTCTTTCTGTGTGTTGTGCTTCCTCTGTGGTACAGTACAGGCATTGAGGCTATTTTTTTTGGTGTTCAGATTGCTCTTTCTGACTATCCTGCACGCCTCCCCCAGCATTTTTTGACGACCACCATTGCTTAGTACTCTTCCATCCTGAACATTCTCATACAGTGTCCCTCATCCAAGTCATTTACATGAAACACATCCACTGTTCCATCACAACGTAAGCTCCCTTCATTCTTTCTCTTTAAGAAAAGACTTAAAATTCATGCCTCCAAAACAAAACACACCACTTCCTCTACCACTTCCCCACTGATGCAACTGCATCAGGGAAATTCATAAATTGTTTTGAACTATGTCAAAATTCCTACCTTTGCAACTGCATCCTAGGGCCAATATCTATCTACACAAGCAACCAATGCATTATCCAAATGTTTATTACTGTACTGCTGTAGCAACTATCCTTAAAGTGACAGAAACAAAATTTATGTCAAACAACATACACAACAATAGCAAAAAAATATTTGCTTGTTAGAATTCTACAGTATCTGGTATGCATAGTACTTACTTGGTGCATTCTTCTAAAGACTGTACAAGCATTTGCTGGAAAGAACTTATTTCTTCCAGGTTTCCCATTAAGTATGAAGTATTTGCTGAGTTTAACCTGGAGTCAAAGCAAATAAAAGGTGTTTAGGTTTGTGATTATTGACTAACTGTGCTTTAATAAAACCTACAACCTTAAAAAAGTGCTTACTGGTTCTTAGACTGAGGACCAGACTGTTTTAGTCAGCAAGCGAACTGAATAAAAACAAGCCCTGCCTCAAGAATCTCACAGCGCACCCAAGAAAACGCACATCGACATTGAAATTTCAACCATGTAAACCCTCTCCAATACACAACAGTTCTCAAGCTTAATTAAAAAAAATAATACAAAACAAACTCACATACTTTTCACTGGCTTGTAACGGTCGCAGGTAGTTTGAAAGCATTGTTTGTAGCTCCTTAGCATATTCATTTTCTGTTTCTAATATATTTTGTAGCACCTACAATAAATGACAGTTTCTAATAGGTATTTAAGAGATACTTCAAAACGTTCAAATCACTACCAGTTTTAAGGCATACTAAAATTTACTTAGTACTAGGAAAATTTAAATGAGTGTCCCTACATCAAACTTAAGTACCAGCAAGGAAGAATTGAATAGTCTACATCTATGAAATTCCCCAGGCAAAAAAACACCACACACAAACAATGAGGCATCCCTTAACCATAAACAAAAGAAGTGGTAAGTGTAGTGAAATTCCTGTTAGCTTAAAACTTTTACTGTAAAATTTGAGAGCTATACAGCGTTCTTCCAAAGGTAGGGGTAATTATTCCTCCTATGTACTTCAGAACAGTCAAAGAAAAATCATCAGAAATTGGTAAAGCACAATAAAAGTTCTAAGAGAAATGAACAGTTAGCGTTGTTTTCTCAGTCTCAATTACAATATACCACAACTAATCTTGCTAGCAAAGTGTTTACTTGTTCAGATGCCCTGTTCTATCTAGAAGGTCTGAATATTAACAGATTTACAAATACCAAGTAACTGCCAACTTTATTTAGCAATATGATTACCATTACCGCATTCTTTTTAAATGGGGCTGCCTAATCTTCCAGTAGGAATGCAGTAACATACATTACCATGAAAAAATTACAACAGATTCTGATGCAAAGCCAAGAATTTATAAAACACAGCACACACTTGTTTTCTGGCTGAATATAAATCAAACAACTGGAATATCCCCAAATATGTACAAGAGAACATTTTACTGAGCCATCTCCTAGGAGCCTGCTTTAGGATATCCTCCAGTATACTCACATCAGGCTCTACTGTGCATCTAGCAGGCAAATGATATTTTGCCTCCAAAAAGTTAACGATTCAGCAAGAGAATCATCAGAATTAGATGTAGTTCAATGAACACAGCTGAGCTTTGAAAACTTGTTGCTATTCACTGGTCAAAAGCCACGCCACAAACCTCCTCCTTTTGCTACATGCTGTATTTGTCAAGCCTACAGTAATATCTCATTTCAGCATTTATACTAACGACTGTAATTAAGTGCATTATTCACTGTTGTAGTCAATACTCTTTCTCAGGAAATAAAAAAAGCCATTCATTCCTAAATGCAAACCTGATGAAATAACTTTTAAATAGTTCAGTATGTCAACGAAGAATTCACTGTTCCTTTCATTGGTGTCATTGATTCTGCTTATTCCTTGAATGCTTCTATTCATTTGGAGAGAGGGAGAGAGACCACTTCTGAGTTCATTCTTTTCTTGGAAATCTGAATCCTGAACTGAAGATTAAAATGTCTCCATTCTCTACTAAAGACTATGACAGAAGAATGTCACAGGGAAAGTTATGGCTACTAACTAGAACACTACAGCATAAAGTACAATATGGGCACACAAATTTAAAAAAAACTAAAGTTTTTTTTTGACCACTTAGACCAGGAGAAAAAAAAGATTCTTACAGTACTAATTAAAGCCCATATTCTCTTACACATATATAAACCAAAGTAAATCGTTAAAATGGAAATATAAAAGTACTTAGCATCCATACGGTTCAAAACTAAATGCAAAACTCATCTTTTCCAATATGGCTTTACCTACAAAAATCTCCGATCCCAAAGTCACTACAGAGCTATTAGCAGGGAAAAGGAGACTGAAAGCCAAGGACAAAAACAGAGTGTCCTGATGAAGCACTGAACAGCATTAAAAGTAATTCAAAGATAAAACCCAACAAATTTGCTAGAAAGCTTGAAAGGCTGCACCACTGCTCCACTTCCCATTTTTTGCTATAAACAGCTGTCTGAAAAGCTTAAAATAAAAACTAGTTTCATGTTGGACACACCTCACTATTTTCCTGTGGTGGCTTGGATTTCTATTTGAGTATTTTCTTTGCAATATAGAGAATATAGGATTGGAGAAAAACACACTTAAAGGAGAAAAAAAAAGAATGGGAAAGTCTAAAGCCTAGAATTATCAACCTGATAAATTAATGGAAAAAGGAAAATAAATGCAACTGTACATAAAGCTGCTACAAAACCTATGCAGAGTACTAGATACATTCCTATTGCTTTATGTTATTCTAGTAGTTCAGTGTTACACAATACTTTAGATATACAGTTTTAAACACTTCCCAAAACACATTAAATTTTTTTTTACAAGTACTGTTTCCACTGTATACAACATTCTTTTACTTTTAATATCTTTTAAAAAGAATAATCTTGCTTACATAGCTCTAAACCATCAGTTCTGTGAAATCTCGCATCCTTCCAGCTTGACTTACCTACCTCACCAAGATGCTATGAGGATTAAATGCCCAGACTGTGCTCTGAAGTGGTAAGTAGTCAGTATTGCAACTCAGTATTTTGGCACCAGAGCACCCTTACATTCCTCACATCCACATCTCGCCCGCACACTCTAATAATCACCTTTCTTCCCTTTCCTGCTTTCTGTGCGTTCTGGCTGCTGCAAGACCCCATGAGACCTCGAAGACCTTGTTTCCACAACTCCACCACAACATCTGCACAGATAAGACTGGGTACCAAAAAAGCAGCATTGAAGCGGGAGCTTCTGCAGTCCGTAACACTGATGAATGGCAGGCACAGACAACTGAGCTCACACAGCACAAGCTGTCTCAATCACACAGCATGGAAAATTCAAGTGTGGTTAACAATTCTGTCATACAAAACTCCAGCCATCTCCCTAAGGCAAAAACCTACCACCCAAAAACGGATTTAAAATTACCTAGCCAATCGCCTTCCAAATCACAGGGGAAAAAACCCTGATTTCACAGCAATGCCTGGGCATGATCCTGTAGCACATTCCCACTTTATGTGACTAGTATGGCACTCAACTGAAATACCACGTACTTCAGCAAAAGTGCTCAATGTCTAATTTTCCTGGATCACGAGGATCTGAGATATGAACACCTTAAAACAGGCCCCTGAGACAAGCAGTGTAAAGCACCACGCAAGTATACCACACGTCAAGGGTCCCCAAAAACTTCTATGAACTTCAGTAAACACACTGTTGACCCAGCTGCAGAAGTGTGGCCTCAAAAGGAGTGCTTATTTTCCATCACTTTTCAAACACTTAAACGAAAAGCAAGGTCACCCAAATATTCATACTATGGAGAAAGTTGTCCATTTCTTTACCTGCTTTTAAAACAGCTTCTTAATCTCAAGGCAATTGTCCTGTAAGTGGAGATAACCTGATTTTATTTTGGACTCGAAAGTTTTAAATTCTCAAGGGATCTCAAGTAAAATTAAAACTCAAGAGTAACACCTGCTCTGTCTTCAGGTAACAACCTGCAATAATATGCCCACTTCTTCAGTAACAGGTTACTAAATTACTTCTACGTTAAAAATGCTTCATGATTGATCACAAGTCTGGTTCACATTACACACTGCTGCAAACTTGTACCATTTTATGGAGGACAAGACCTTGCAGCACTAGTCATTCTCTACTAACCTGCATTCCCGAGCCATGGAAAATATAAGCATAAACCAAATGTGCTCTGTCTTACCAGCAACACCTAGTGCAAGATGCAGCTAATAAAGCACACTGAGACTAGAAGGCATGTGATTTGTGTTACGAACTTTAGATGGAGCTCTGTGAATCCATAAAAATAAAGAACACGTTTACAAGGGGGTGAAGAACAGCAGAAAGCAGTGAAAACAACCTCCTCTTTACATTAAGCACGTTTCCCTTGGTCTATCTCAGCCCTTCTCCCAGAAAAGGCGATTAGCAGAGCCTCTCCTACCACTTTCTGAACTTCCTCTGAACTGCCCTTTGATTTTGTCCTCAGTCTGACAAATGTACCCACAGGTGCTGCCCACACCTGCATAAATCCTGCTATAGGAAAAAACAGCAATAAATAATCACAAGGTTTACAGGGTCTCAGCACATACCTGTATGGTGGAAGGTAGCCACGACTTAAAAATAGCAAGCAGTCCCAGAGTACCAGCCTCAAATCATGCTTGGTTGTCAAGACAGCCTTTAACATACATTTTAATGCTTACTCTTTAACTCAAGCTACATCCTTTCAGCTACCAGTTGCCAAAGGTTTATTTGGAGCTGTTCTGTTTTTACCTTCATACGGGCTTGATTTTGTTATCAGTACAGACCGATAAACTTCTAGCAGAAGGAAGTCCCATGTCTGCAGCTTACATATTGAGACAGAATAAAAACTGAACTCACAGGTTAAACTGCTTTCACTTCAGTGAATCAGTTTGCCGCTTGTCTTATCTACACATAAATATCATTAAATTTTTTAAAATTATTTAAAATAATTATTTTATAGTTATACTGCCATCAGAAGCACTCAGTATTTTTCAAGAAAATCTAGATGCCAGCATGTCTAATTTAGGTTTTATGCACAGCAGTAAAGTCTTATTTCTCTGAAATAAATGTGCATGCTACAGCACAGCCTCTTGTTCTTTAAACAAAAAGAATAAAATGTTGAGCTTAAAAAAAAGTGAGAGTATGTGCCACACTGTGGAAAAATGTGAAAACAAGACAATTGTCCAATTCACTGCAAACAGATTGAAGAACAGCACTCTAGGGCCAGTGTTCTAATTTTATATATATATATATTATTATTATGAACTGGTCATTTCTACCTCCTGCACACCCCCACAATATGTCATCAACAGTTAATAAACAGCTAGCAGTCAAAATGGTGGGAATCTTATTACATCAGTTTAGTGCACCAAGACAGCTGCACCTAAGCAAGGTAAAAAGTAACCTACTTCCAAAAGTAGGTACGATGGTTACTAGGGGGTTTTTTGTTTGGTTGTTTTTTTTCATTGAACTACTTTAAAAGCCTTCCATGGCTATCTGTCTCCCAAAGTATATAGTAGCTTGAGTCTACATGGTTATGGTAATAGGTTATCAGGGAACAATTATAAAAAGCACACAAGCCAAAGATGGTATTTCAAAGTTGTATGGCCTTTTATAATGAAGCCACCTTAACTATAGTTTCAGGCAAATCCAAACATTTACTTTCTGTTTTCACTGAAGGACACTATGACACCCAAAAATGGCCTGTATTACTCCTACAAGTAAAATACGCAACCACAAGATTCAATTCATTTTGGACACAAACTAGAGTTTTAGTTAAGCCCTCTGTTAAACAGCTCCAACTCTTATTTTTCATCATATTAAGATCTGTCAGAGAAGTAACAATATAAGATTATATATAGAGGCATGTAATTACCAATCACTTCAAAAAAATAAAACAAAAACCAAAACCACCACTCTCTCCCCGCTCAAAAAAAGCAAACCCAACCCAAATCTAAAGGACTGTTCAAGACAGCTGCCAATTTATTTTGATTAAAAACTCAACATAGATATAGATTAAACTAATAAAGAGCAGTCTTCTGCCTAGTGGAGGAGCTAAATCCTCTCCTTTGCTGCATTCACTTCAGTTTACTTGTATTGAAAAACATAGGTTTTAACATCAAAACAATAGAGAAGACATATTTGCTACTACACACTAGAGCAACTTTTTTTTAAAAAAAAGACTATAAAGAGATACAGTGAAAAACAAAAATAAAAAGGAAAACTATCCAATATTTTGTTGCTGGATGTACCACAATAAGATCATTACTTCCTGCAGTTTGAAGGAAGGTGTACCTGCACAGGTACTTTTCATCATGACTAACAGGTGTGGGATATAACAGCCAAAGAATTGCAGCCCTCCCTTTACCATGGAATTACAGCTACCAACAGAGACACTGAGCAAGCCAGAGAGAGGAGCAGGAGATTGTTTCATTGTTTTCAATTAGGGGACTATATGCAGAACAGCACTGTTCTTCCAGGTGGCTGATGTTATTCATACCACAACCACAAAAGATGAAAACATAAAACTATGCTATATGATCCCTGCTAAAAACTGACAGATAAAATGAAAAACAATGAAGCTGCTTCAAAGAAAAGGGAAAGAAACATTGTGTTTTGGTTTTACACCAGCAGGGTGCAGCGGTTAACAAAACCAGTAAGATGCTTTTTGTTTCCCAATGTATCTACAGTTAGTAAATAAAGGATTCTCAAAATGGTTACAACAATAGGTTTAAAGACAGTTTGGTATGTTTCTTACATGCACCTACTAAAGAGGTCTGAGTACTAGGTTAAGAATTCCTGAGTGTGTTAAAGGCTGACTCTAGCTATATCACTTTTGCTGTGAAATCTATCCATCAGTATATGGGAGAGATTTCTGAAGTTAATCACCAAGCTGATTTATAAGCATGAATACAAAGGATGCAAGTTCTTTCAAAATAATCCATCTTTTGTTCAACAAAAAGGACAAAAATATTCTTAATTACTTTAACACAGCAGGATTTCATGAATTCATAGAGACTGGGGAAGACAGATTGCATATTTGGGGGATGGGGGGAAAAAAGGGAAATTTACAACTAGCAAAGCAAATAAAATGAGCATAATATATTACATAAATGCCTATTATTCACTTTAGACTATAATTTTGCATCATGCTTAAGAATCTGTATGTGTGATATTCTACTAAACTAATTATGATCCTGTTTATATGAGAATACACAAAACTCCTATCTAGTTTCGGCACTAAGGCTCTGACAACACTGCCAATTTTTTTGTGCAGGTAACAGCATTTAGTTAAATGACATTCTACTGCATATAACAGCTCACATGGAGGAAAAAGGATCACTCACCACATTGTAATAGCTTTTGTTAATTGCAGATGTATCAAAGCCTTTAGGTGGACTCTTCAGTGTACCTGATTTGGGGGAGACCGGTTTTTCTGAAATGTAAGATATTTTGGGGTCAAAAGGGTGCAATTTCATAGCTCAACACTAGAGGTCAAACAAACTGCTTTAAAGTATTTATCATAAGATACAGTGAAAACAGTGCTTCACTGAGAAACATACATACTTGTGGCTTGACATTATTGGTAAAGAATCAAAATGGTTCATATGTTGACAATGAATGAAACTCTAGCCTCAATGAAGGCAAGTAGAAAAACTCCCATTCTTTTTCCTGGAACCCAAAAATCAGTTCATTAAATCAGCTTTTCCAAAATTTTTTAAAAACAAAACATTATAACAGATTGCAATTAAACAAACAAAAAACCCAGGAATTTCCAAACACTATACACAATATCAAACAAAAGTAGTATTGATTTTTAGTATCAGTGTAACGAACTCGGTAAAAGCAAGTGACTAAAGCTGAACGTACCAGAGGTGGGACTTTACACTCAGTCTGGTTGAAATAGAGAATCAAAACACTACACAAGTAGCGGAGTGACTTACCCAATTCCTATCTCAGAAAATTATTTTTTAAAACAAGTTATCTTTCACAGTTAATGAAGTAAAAAAAAAAAATGCTTATGCACTTGAGAACAGAGTCCATCAGAACAATAAATGCCACCTTCCTGTAATCCCATAGTGAATCTACCCCTCAGTAATGCACACTTTTCCTGGAAGGACAACATAAGTTTTTGTGAGATCAAAACAACAGTCCTAAGAGTTACCCAAGTGCTGACTCCCAGAATGGAGAGGCACAGAAAGCACACTCCTAAAGCCTCCCCTCCTAGCTCCACCACTTCTCTAAGTCAATCACAGAGGAGCAAAGATGAAGGGAGAGACAATCAAAAGCATCATGCTGCTGCTGGAGAAACAGCAAGTAAGATTTACACCATCTCTTTTCGACCTCTCGCACTTTAAACACAACCAACGGAGAATGCTTGTGAGGCTCTATTTATCAGGCCATTATGGTGTTTTAATTTCTTTTTTAAATAAGTAGGCTTGTCTAATATGCAAATTTCAAACAAGCACTGAATTTGCATCTAAACAGTAAAATTGCAAATTGTAAACAAACAAAAAAACCCACCACAAACCAACAAAAATCCCCAAAAAAGCACCATCAAAACATACCTACTGGAAGTTTTACCTGTATTTTAAAAGCAAGTTCCTGTTTCAAACACATTTTAATAAAGGTATATGAATAATTTAGCTCTAGTTTACCCGATACCTCAGGCCACTAAGAATAAATTATGCAAGTCTCAAACACAGACCTGCCTTTCCAGGAGAAGCCCAGTCAGCCAAGCTAAGGGGCCTGCTACATGAAATCCCCATGGACAGTAGAGCTGACCAGGGAAACACCACCATAAGCAGAACAGCTCAAGTGGCACCAGCCTCTGCCGGACTGTACCCTGGGTAATCTAGTGTTTCTTCAGGCTGCCCAGCTGCAGTCCCATGGATGTTGCAATCCCAGGGGAGCTGACTACAGATGCAGGCCACCCTTTTGCCTTCAGTGCCAGGAGCGCCCGGCAGGCCAACGGGACCAGAGGCTTTAGTTAACGGTCTGTAAGGAGCAGCTCAGGACCCAAAAGCACACAAGTGGTATTATCTTTAAGGAGATTTTCTCTGTATTGCACTGGAATTCCCCTCAAAGAAGCTATTGTAAAAATAAAATATGGTCTTAAAACTGCCAAACATGGGCAAAAACATTTCTCCTTACCATGTTCAGAGATGACAGTAAAATCTTTCTGGTTCATATCCCCTGCCCACCCCAACCCACCCCCCAAGTCAGCTGTAAGCTGACAGCACAAAAACCATTAGCCCCAGCACTTAGCTGGGAACGCTGATGCTCTCAGTCACCAGCCCTGCAGTACATACATGCTCTGCTATACAGCCAAGTAATTCCAAATGACAGGACTCCTCCCATCCCCTTAGAACAAAACCATAAACCCAGGCAGACTTGTCATCAAACACTCAGTGTGAAAGCAGCACCTAAAGTCATGTTGTATGTATGGCTACTCATTTATATGTTCACATATAATGGTACACATTTATGTGAAAATTACAATTTGGTTTTTTGTACTGAATGATAAACGTGTAGTTTACACAAATTTGGTGATTTGCTTTCATTCTCTATGGAAGCTGTTGACTTCTATTTCAATTTATAGTGACTTTCAGGTTCACTAAATACGTAAAGGCTTATTAATCATGTGCCAAAAAGCATGAAAGGAGAAACAAGAGTTATTTAAGAAAACAAAGCAAAAAGTAAAAGTAAGTTTTCTCATAATACAGATGTCTGACCCCTGTTAATCTGGAAAAAGCTGGCCAGTCATAGAAATCTGGCTCTTCTTCCAGCTAGTTTGTTATCTTAAAGGGTCTAAAACCACATCTCTGCCCCTAACTTTTTCTCCTCCTAAGCTGCTGAAGAAAGTGGGAGATTTTTTCCTGAAAGTCATCTATATTACCAACTGTTCAGCTGATTCAGTTATCCATCAGAGAGGCACGATCAAATTGAGATTTAAAAACAGGACACAAAAAAGAATCACACAGTCAAACAACTTTGCCTGCACCGTTACAATCAACATTCAACTTTTAAAATGCAAAAGCCATTTCTATTGTAGAAACACAAAATTAGACACAGCAAATCAGTCCAGCTGTCCATCATGTCTGGTATTCTGCCTCCAAGCACTGTCTTGCTTCATGAGGAGGAATAAGAAACATTCTTGTTGCAATCAGCTTATTGCACAATGCATTACACAAAAGAAAATCCTGATCCTGCACAGAAGAAATCACTTCCTTAGCATAAACAAAGATAAATGTTATCATCCTTCATGATAGAACATTAGAGTACTTTGGCAAACATATAGGCATAATTCATTGAACATTTCAAGCAGGTGTCATGCCCACTCAGCATATTGGTAATGTATACAGGTCTCATAGGTCCATAGGTCTATGCAGTCCATAGGTTTCTGAAACACCAGCAAAACCCTGGCTACTTGCCCACTCCAACATATACCCATATCCAACTCCTCTGTTTTTTAAAGCACTGGAAGAGAGTGACCTGAGCCAAACACCAGGTTTTCCCATACAGAAGATTCTCCCCTTCAGTTTAACACTAAAAACACAACGACAAGCAGCACAGCATATGATCATATCCAAACCAAACATGATCTGTTGAAGTACTGGAAGAGACTGTATCCAGCTGATGACTGAAACCAAGAGGTAAGTTACCACCATCAGTTTCTTTCCTGATCAAAGCATTATGTTCAGCTGCACTCAGATACACTTGATAATGTTTTGAAGTGTCTAGTGGCTAGTGATAAACCAGACAGAATTCACTTAACAGATCATCTTTGGGTGGAGAGTGAGGTTGGCACACGCTTCTTAACATTATTCTTCCAGCAAATAATTATTCTCAGTAGCACCAAAACAACTTAGAGCAGCTGCTTCTGTAACCTTTCCCTAAGCAGTACATAAGATGCCACCAACTTTCTAAAATGTAAGTTGTGTTATCCTTTACAAACATCTACCCTTCTAAGTGACTGTAAAAGGACAATTTACCCAATCCCTCCCAACGTTTTGCCTCATTCTTTTTTCATTTACATGCAAGTATTTCTTTTACTTGCCTTCAAATTACTTGTCATGCTCACATTCCCTATCTCTCTTCTGTCATGTTTTCAGTTTGACGTATTCGTTTTCACGCAATAGTCTACTTCATGCTACTCCACAACACACTCCTTCAAGACATCCTTTACAAAAGTATTGCAACCCTACTGCTGCAAGAACTTCACCATGTGTTTCTGCCATTACTAGGCTATGGTGTGTAACCTAGATGCAGAGATTTGATTTGGACTATTTCATCCTACAGTGCAGGAGGAAAGATGTACCAACTGGGACACCGAAAGCTACGTGGTCCCTATTAGTGAAGTTCTACGAGCCAGCTCTGTCTCTCTAGACTAATCGGTTCAAGTCCAATATGAGGAGGGAACACCTAAACTTGTTCCCAGTTCTCAAGCTGGCTCAGGCATCGCTGCAACATGCTCCATTCTGCAAAGGGGACACTACCAACGCTTCCTCCCTAGTAATATTCTCTGGTCCAAACCTCTATTCTATTTATGTCTGTAGAGTAACACTTGACAAGACAACACGTACACTTGACCCAACCATGTACACCTGGAGGAGGAGAGCAAAACTAGCATTCTTTGTGTGTTTTTCTTCTTTCTTTTTCCAAAGCTAAAAGTGTACCTTGTCCTTCCCTCACACACCACAGGATGGACACTGCAGATATTCTTCTCTTCCACTACACTTGGGCCTTTTCCCCCACTGATTTTTTTTTATTTTTATTTTTTTAACATCCAACCAGAAGAACCACTAACGCTGTAATTTGCTCTGGGCCTGATACTAACATAACTGTTAAGAAAGCGTAAGAAAAGATAGGCTAGGACAGTAGTGACATTAATTTCTGTGAATAATTAGAATTAAAACTTTGTGACATATTAAATGTAATTTTTCAAAGCTATATTTCCTTCTGCATCATCTCATGCCATATAAATAGATTACACTTTGATAAAACTCAGCAAGTGACCATGTGATTTTTTAAAAAAATCTGATTAACATCTGACAGTAGCTAAGCAAGTGTATCCCATTCTGACTAACAGCTATTCTTTTTATAGCAAGGGAACTCTCAAAACTAACTCTCCAAATCTCTCTACTGTTCGAGATAGAAGCAGCACTGTAAGGGACAAGACTCCACCTACACCTTCACCACCGCTGCTCTGTTTTATGTAAGTAATAAACTCAAAAAGGCCACACTGTCAAATATCTAACAAGTTTACACAGTATAAATCTTTTACCCTATGTCATGTGTAAGAGCATGGCAGGATGAAAATAAAGTCCTCTCATTTCAAAGTACTTCCTGACTAGTGATCAAAGAGCATTTTAAAAAGAAAAAAAAGGGCAAGATGTTAAAAAGGTTTAAGAAGGGAAATGAAAACATACACACAGGGAAGGAGGGAGAGAAAAAAATGGACCACCTTTTTGATCCTTACAGTGTATCTGAGCACATACCTGAAAATAAACTATTACTATGGGTTTTTTTTCCTATTTGTAAGTTTGATCATAAGTACCAAAATTTCAAACAAATCTTCCTTTTCCCCTTCAGTTGGGAGGATGGGAGAGGAAAGAATAAATGCACAAAAGCAAAATAAAAACCATTTTGCATCTCAGCCAAATTTATTCCTCAAAACCACAGTCATTGTCCAGCCTAAGAAAACTTAATGCTGTGCTTTGCTCAATAATCTCAGCATCTGTCCTACAACCATTCATAGCTCACCTCATACATGTATTAGCATTCTGTGTTAGCACTAATCATTCTGGCATAGCTAAACAAACAAGTTACAACATGGGCACAGCTTTGCAATGTTTTAGCTTACATGGAGATACCTTATCACCTAACATATTCTGCTTGTACAATATAAACAATGTAGTTTACTTCTAAAATCTTTAAGAAAGCAGTATAGGTAAAGGCAGTTCCCATTACTTAGCAGCTCTTTCCTCCTCTTCTTTAATACCTAACTTCAGAGCAACCGTACAAGCTATCTGGCATTAAAGGATATAAATTTACAACAAAAATCCATTTATCTAAACATCTAATAGCTATGAATTTTGTGAGAATTAAAAACACACATCCATGAAGAACTTTTCCTTTCTTGTCACCCAGTTTGCCAAAGTCCGGTTAACAGCAGACTGAAGGGATTTATTTAATCAAACTCACCATTTCCCAGAAACTCTCCAAATAATCAAAACATCCAAAATCTCCAAAACATCATCAAAAATGGTGTTAGAAATTCTGTACAGGCAACTAGTTGCAGTACTTTCAGCCCCATTTGAGAGAAGAAAGAAGGGTGGAATCATACTGCCAATGCCAGAACACTTTACAGAGTACTATGAAAACCAATTAGATGTCCAGGATGAACATTTGTTCACAAAAAGACCTTAATCAAGAAAAAGTATTTCAACAATCCCATCCTGATGTTTTTTAAAATAAATTCATTGTAATGCTGATAGAAAACAAATTTCAAATTTGAGTTTGCAAGACAGCAAGTTCTACTAACTCATTTTAAAATACGTCAGGAAAAAAAGGCACTGTTGTGTTCCAACCTCATGCTTAAAGCATGAAGGCACTTACAGTACTTCTGAATTAGGAAAATCTTACAGTAATGTACATATAGTTGCTAGGAAGTCAAGAAAAATGGACAGTGAAAGACTATCAACTCAAGAAATGTCAACCAGTGTAATGAAGACTAGCAAAAAAGAGCAGGCGCACAGGAGTGCAACAGAGACTGTCAACCCATACATATAACAGACATAACCTCTCATGAACCTCCACCGCAGCCATTCATGTAACTTCAGAGCTTTGTGGTAAACAGCACTACATTCTTGTTTCAACAAGGACAACAGAACTAAGAAGTCCAACCTCAGGACACTGTGACAATGCACTTTGATACAGAAGGGAGAGAGTTACAGAAAAGCCCCTCTCTCTCTAGCACCTTCTACAATACCCACAAAGAAGAAATTACTTGAGAATAGAAACGTTCATAACAAATTAATGGAAACAACCAAGAAAAAAAAAGCATAGCAAAATGAGAACAATTAAGTAACAACTCAGTAAACTTAAAAATATGTGTGAAAAACAGGATTCCCACCAGTGACAATGCAAGGGGAAAAGGCTCACAAGAATGACAAGCCCTTTAAAAATTAGGGGCATCTCAAAGGAAGAACGAGAAAAGTAGATGCAAATTGACAAGATCAAATATCAAAAATACTATGGTGACCTCAAAACACAGAAAAAGAAATAAAAGTAACTAGAAGAAGTCAGGTCACCAGTTGAAATACAACTAACATGGACATAAGAGTAAGAGCAAGAAAACATCCCATCGCATACATACACCAAGTGGGAAAGCTGACCTGCAACTCAGAGGAGTTATTAGCAGACATCAAGAAGCTCTTAATATGTCATGCTTCCTTCTACCACCCCCCCATCCTCATTATAAAAGGTCAACTTCAGACAATTTGAACACATACCTACAAAGACATAAAAGCAGGTTAAAACTAGTATTTTGATAAACAGTACCGGCTGTGCTGATTTGACAGTAAGAGAACTAGCTACATCCACGTTTGAAACCACAGAAGTCAAGTGAAGTTCCATAACGTACTGGAAAAGGCCAAACATAGGAACTGTCTTTAAAAAGGAGGAGAACAGAGAAAGCTAGTGCTACAGGTCAGTCATTTTCACTTTGTAACAGTCAGTAAATGCACAGAAAAAAGAGAGCAACGAACTCAGCTTCCTGAGAAAGAGAAAAACATAGGCCCATATTTCCTTCCACAGAAGCAACTGAACACACGAGAGAGAACTCCAAGAACACAAGAAGTCTGACAGAATCCCGGAGCGCAAGCCCTTGTAGCACAGGGAACATGCCTATACAGCAGAGGGAAAAGGAGAACTTCACAGAAAACTTTTCTGATGGTGAGAAGTAGAAACTAAACCAGGGAGTGGAAGCAGGTCATGTCAGCCCCCAGGAATCAGACTGGTTTGCAAGGACTGGCAGGAATCAAACTGCAGCTGGTACTAAGCTCAGCCCTACAGCTTGTTGGC
This sequence comes from Ibycter americanus, assembly GCA_035590275.1. Classification (NCBI taxonomy): domain Eukaryota; kingdom Metazoa; phylum Chordata; class Aves; order Falconiformes; family Falconidae; genus Ibycter; species Ibycter americanus. Next base: position 63,512,440 of record JAVJGI010000014.1, on the reverse strand, counting down.
ATTCCTGTTTAGGAGAGTTACTTCACTCAGGTGAAGTATTCTTAAAAAAAACCCAAGAACAAGCTTAATTTCAGTTGCTGGCAACTTTCAGTTCTTGTTTGTTCTATGTTAAAAGCTACTTTCATTCTGGAGCCTAACTGCTGACCCAAGATCCAGTCTCAGGAGTCAGAAGAGATCAAAACTAATGAAATCCAAAGATGACCTCTGAAGCAATGTTTTAAATGAATAATGATGAGACAAGAGAGTCGTCATGGCTGAAAGAGTGCTACAACACTACAGATAAGAAAAAACAGGCTTCAGGAATTGTTTTTCAGGATAAGCCAAATCTGAGAGATCTCTGAAGAACTTAAATCGTGACTGTGTCCAAGAGGATCTAGTTGAAAATGACAATGAAGTTACAGATCTAAGACTAGCATTCTGCAAAAACAGATTGTAGATAGCAAATCAAGGAAGGGAGTAAAGAGGATGCAACCAGAAGAGAAAGAATAATTTTAAAAATGAAATTTTACCCTTACAACTTCACTTTGCAATGACACATCTGTATGGCTGCCTAAAAAAAAAAAAAGTAATGCCAATGATTTTAGCATGGCCAAGAAAACATGTGTTGTCATTGCAGCTGTGACAAGGGTAAGAGTGGTAAAACCTCTCAGAGAGTCCCTGGGTAGTTTTATCCTACCAGGTTTATCCCTAATCTCTGAAAGTAAGCAGAGACTTGGGGGGGGTGGGGGGGGGGTGGGCACG
>JAVJGI010000014.1:63485489-63511599 GCA_035590275.1 Ibycter americanus | reverse complement strand
CCCCGCCCCGGCGCACGGGGTGGGTGTGAAGAAAAAGAAGGCGAAAAAAAAAAGAGATGTCACCCATCACAAGGTCTTACTAGATTAAAAAGCAATGTTAGCTCAGATATTTGGTCGTGAAGATGACATTTACAGAAAACACTTTCACTGTATGAAGTTAAAAATAAAACTTCAGTGGAAGAGTGAAGCCTGTATAAAGAAAAGTTGAAGGCACATGAACAATAAAGAAAAAGAAAAATCACAAATACATTACCTTTCAAAACCTGTCTCTAACTTCTAGTAGATTTTGGTAGAATTGGGGATTTTTCCTGCAATTGTTTGCTTCGAAGTAATGGGACTTGTTTAGAGATTTTCTGGTGTAGAGTCTGTGGTTGGTTTTGTGGGGTTTGTTTTGGATTGAGTTTTGGTTTTGTTGTTTTTAAAGAGATTTGCAGGAAATCTCTCACTATTTAAAGCCAAATCACCAATTCAAACTATGTCAGCATCAGAGCCAAAATCCAGCAGTCTAGGAATTCAGACCGAGGAAGTCAGAGCAGCCCAACTGTGACAGAGACGGATAGACAAGCAAACAGAATGTAGGAGTTTTCTGCACGCTTAATGTCAATTCCTAAGTGCTAGAGCACCTTATATAACAAATAGGGGTGGGGGAATACGAGTTCATGAGCATTAATGATTGCTGTGAATGAAGTTCGGTAAACACAGTCATGCTTAAACAAAAAGCATTACCATTTTTAATCAATCAACCAACTATCAACCTCTACCAAAAGCAAGAATTTATGTAAATATGCTCTCCTTGAAAACTCACCATTTGATTTTATTTCTCGTACATAGTTACTTGGAAACCACCCTGTTTTGCCATTTAGAGTTCCTTCCCACCAGCCTCCTTCTTCCACTCTTGTAACATGAATAATATCTCCTTTTGAAAAAGAAAGTTCATCTTCATTTGTCTGTTGAAAATTAAATTTTGCTCTCACCACCAACTGATGGTTGCTGTTATCTGTCATGTCCTAGTAAGTGAGAATACAAAGAACAAAAAGATCAAATTAGAGATTTGAACAATTATTCCATGAACAAAACAGAAGTATCCATAAAATGGAAACAGCCTCTCTTCCACACGCCACACTCCCCACACATTTCTACCTTAAGCATTTGTAAGGGATGATTTGCCATTTCCAGTATTTCTGTCATTTTTAATCTACAGATTTGTATCAGTCCAGGGAGTATACTGTCTTATTACAGCCCCTTCAAAACAGAAGGGGGTAACAAAGCTAAAATGAGAATAATTTTTACTCTTCCAAAAAAACCAAATTCTATTTTCTATATATAGTATAAATTGAAACTGCCTTTGGCAACTACAAAGAAACAACAGCTTTACATTAGAGAGGGTTTTTTTCTAAAGCTTTCTGGTTGGGAGGAGAGGAGGACGGAACTGAGTTGGGTTTAATTTAATTCTGGATATAAATAGCGTCTGCAGCTTAAAACGTTTGGGTTTGGATTTTTTTTTTCCTGTTACAGGTCAAGTTGGAAGGTTCCACACCTGAATGTGCAAGTGTCCATGACCCGCCAATGGAGGACAATGTTCTTCCACAAAACATACGAAACAGTTATGCAATTTACCTTGAATAAGTACTCACAAATAATTTGCCTCAAGGTTAGCATAGCTGCAAGTCTGCAGCACGTCAGACTTGCAGCTGTTCATATATATATATATATATATACACACGTATACGTAAGTTCATCCCCATCACAGATGGGAAGGGAGATTATTGCGCTATTTTAACAACTGAATGTTAATAGCTACTCTAAGTAGTCTTTCAAATTAGTGATGTTCAATTTCAGCATCTTGTTCTTAGATGTCCATCTTGAATATCTGCATCATTCAAGCATTTCATGACAGTTAGGACAAACTTTCATGCTAAGCAAACCTAAATATTTGGACAGCTTTAAATAATCCATATACAACCCATTGCACTGGAACTGAGAGAACAGACTATAAATCACACCTGCCTCTATCATAAGTAAGGATCAATACCTGTGTAACTAAAGTAATAACTTAATGAGAAAATGACTCTATAAGCAATTCTAGTCACCTGTCCTGATAGGAAAATTTCACCTACATGTTGTCTATATAGTTTAGATGATGAAAAGATGTACTGTATAATGTCACTAGTATCTTTAACATGTCAACTTAATTCATATCTACAGCAATCGTTATTGTATCACAACTCAATTTAACAATCAGACTTTTAGTGGCTGAGAAACTATAGGAAAATGAGGGCAAACAACTCTGAAAATGCAGAAAGCCCCAAGATGCTGCAAGTCACAATGTTCAGCAATTAGATCAGCACATTTTCAGACAAGTGCCTCTGTCTTAGTGCTCTGCTTGTACACCATCTGCACTCATCCACTATGACTACTCAGTGAAAGGAAGTTTTGCCTTAGTGAACAGTAAAAAGCCACAAAATAAGCACCAACACTGCACAGTGTCATCAACTACAGTCCCTCTTCTCTGCCAGGATGGCTCTCCAGTAGAGGAAACTAAGTACAAATTTGGTGAGAACAGTTCCAAACTGACCATCTACAGCAGCAAAACCAAACTAATAAATTTCCCAGGTTTGGCCACTAGCTCTCTTTCCCTCCTTCTTGCACTTCTCTGGCCCTTCACAACTTTCTGCAGAGCCACTCAGATCACCAAAGCGATAAAAATACTTCAAAACTTTGATTACTTCCATGATCCAGCTAACAGCTAGTCCCACAAAGCTGCATCAACAAAACCGAGCGGGTTGTGAACAGAAGAGTGAGAGCTGGAATTAGTGGCCTAGGGCAAGAACTTGCATGGGCTTTGCTACCAAAGAAAACACATCAAACCACACCTAAGAAAGCTTAAGCAGAGTACTGTGTTTCAAGTTTCATGTAGTAATAATCACATAGTTCAAAACGGCCTCCTTCAAGCATGGAAAAAAAGCAGTTTACAACAGGGATCTGAATCCTTCTTGCAAACCTTCTAGTCAGTAAAAACACCTTTCACCACAGTTAGTTTCAATACAGTACTCCATCCTGACTTTCGCTGTACTGTATAACTGCCCACATCACTCAGTTACCTGAAAGCTAGTTGAAGGATTCACCTTGAAACATAACAGAAAACAGGAATAACTACCAATACTGCCAACATGAGAAGCACCACCTTTGCTGAGGTCTGAATCTCCTTCAATCATCATCCCTAAACTCACAGACATGGAGAAAATGAGATTTTTGCCTTTGGAAGAGCAAGTCCTTATACCGAAAAGCAAGAAATAAATCCAGGAAGATACTGTGTATGCAGACAACATGGAGTGGTGAGAAAAAAAAATAATTAGAATTTCACAGGAAGCTGCATGTATTTTGGAACATCGTAAGAAAAGCTGCAAAAATAGAACGTCACAGGCTTGAAACACAGAGGTGAAAGAAGAAACAGTTACTCTGCTACACTATCATTTACTTATAAATCTTGTCAAAAGAAAAAAAAAAGTATCACACCACAGCATGTTTCATTTCTTCTAGAACTTACCAAGCTCCGATACTGTCCCTGAAAGAGTTTTGAAGTTCTACTGTGTAAAGACTGGGATCCCAGAGAATCAAAAGATTTTATTCGATGCGATGAGGGCCGTGCACATACAGAGTCACTGCCCAGCCCTATGTCTGCAGGAGGGAGGGAAAAAGTAAATATTAGATTGTAAGAAATCTCCATATATCTTCTGCTTACCTCTGTAAAATGGACGTGCTTAAAGCAGATTTGATGTATCTGCAGTTGCTGAATAATTCAAGATAAAAAATTTATAGTAATAAATAATCTGAAATCCTGAGATACTGGCAGTTTCTTCCCCACACAGGCATGAAAACCATTTGAGCTGTTGAGGAAGAGGATGGCTAGGGTTGTATTTCTCCATTCCTACTCACTGCCAGTCTATTTAAAGGTAATTAACCAGTGTCATTTTAGCTAATGGCCAAGAATTTTGAATGCATGAAACTTGCTTGAAGTAAAGCCAGCCACATCTGTTTCTTAGCTCTCCCCCCACCCCATCTCCTTCTCAATTAAAACATTCCTTCCACTGTCTTTTTTCCTGTGTTCCTTTGTCTCATCCCTTTTTTGCCAACTAAGCCGTTTCATCTTCTTTGGAGTGAGGGGGAGGAATAGGAGGAGTAGAAAGCAGGAAAGCTGCTTGCTCAAAAAAACAACACCCTCCCAAAACCTCTCCCCTCTTTCATAGGTCTCTACTCTAAGAAGCACACCCATTTGAGATGTTCACCCAAAGGGTTACATGCTGTCTGGGTGCTGCTGGGGTCCCTGTGGGCTGGGAGGCATCAAGGGATTGGCAGGGCAGGGCTCATCCCACCACTCCAGCCAGGAGCAGTGCAGCTGTGGCACTGGGCAGCCCTAGCCCTGGACACTGGCCACCTCCCTGGGGATGGGATGTCAGCCCACCCACAGGTGGTGTGTCCTTGTCCAGATTAGCAGGTCACAGCCAGACCAGGGCCAGGCTGCAGCAAAAGTGGCTCTTAAGGGCCAGGGTCGGTGCTGGCCAAGGCCTCCTGCAGCACTGCTAGGAGCCTCTCCCCAGTGTTACGGTGGGACAGGGGTTGTTCCTGGCTGCACCAGCAACCCAGCCCTCGCAGCCAAAGCCCCAGGACAGGGATGCTCCCAGGGCCCTTGCACAGGTGACATGTTATAGCAAACACTGCTCCTTTCCACGAGTAAGGCGAGTCACTCCTTTTCCTCACTTTCTCCTGAAAGCAATGCAGTATTTTCTGTCCTGTTTTCAACAGACTACACAAGCACCCCAACTGCTCTCCTGGTTTTTATGCCTCCGTTACTCTCTTTCCTAGTAGCTTGCTTTGCTTCCAGCACTTGACTTTCATACCAGAGGTATATGCACACAACTACAGTTTCATATTAGTTTCTTTCAGACTAAAGCAGACCATGATTATACAAGTCTGAGTTCTTTTTGGTCCAAGGGAATACAGGCTCAGTTCCATGAGGAGATTGGTGAACAAGGCCTGTCTGCTGTTCCACATCAAACCTGAAGGGACAACTGGGTTCAACTTAACTGAAAAGCCTTTCAACTTCAGCACAGCACCCAACAGGAGCCGACATGCAGGAGGAAGGTAAGGGTTTGAGACTGACAATCACAGAAGTGTTGACAAAGCATGCTACAAGTACGCAGTAACTGAGCAGAAAAGACCTTCTTCAGGTGCATCTTTTTAAACAAGTCACTGTTATCCTTTGAAAATCATTATCCTCCAAAAAAACCAATTTATGAATACACACTCCCATGTCAAATAGTGCAATATTAGAACTATTCATATTAAATTGCATATTTTGTATGAATAGTATCGTTACACATTTAAGTCACAAAAGATCTCACACTTTGTAAACCTGCTTTCCTAAAAGTATTTAAAGGCTACTGTATCAATATAAATACCAGTGATTAAAGTCCATTACAGAGAGGGCATACATCTTTGCAGCCAGGCAAGAAATAGGACTAAATCAGCCTGGTCTAGTGGGAAGTGTCCCAGCGCATGGCAGAGGGGTTAGAACTAGATGATCTTTAAGGTCCCTTCCAACCCAAACCATTCTATGATTCTACAATCATAGGCTTCATTTGTAAATCTTAACTTTGTGGCTAATTCTAATGCTCCCAAAAACTTTCAAGCTGCTGTAACTATCCGTGACTAACAGAACTTAAGGATTAAAAGCAACCTGTAACACCTCCATGTCCAGTTTGCTATGTTTCCTAACTGCAGTCAAGTGGAAGAACAGACACGCCACCAAATCCAGCATTATACTTTAACACAGTTCACCTAGGGAAACAGGATTAGGCTGGCTGACAGCAGTGCATCCCAGCCTCTGGGCAAACCTAAAACATACCACCCTAGAATTTGTTTAAGTGTGGCCTGATTTGCAAAATTTACTATTTTGCAACAGCAGAGCTAATACACCAACGCAAGAGCACCTTTTAAGGCTTTAATTAGAAACTGCATCTGTTTGAACTGAAAAGAAAGAAAATTATTACAAACAAACCACATGCAAATTGCAAGTATTTTTACCAATATCTGAATACTTTCAAATCAATTTGAACTTTTGATAGACTTAAAAGGCTTGCAGACTCTATGTATCCATAAAAGTTTCCATTAAAATACCACAAACATGTTCAATTAATTTCTCAATGGCATTATTATCAGAAAAAATTCCGCTCTACTGCTAAAAACTCAAGAATCCTGAATGGCAACAGAATGTGCATGTTTGAAAATATTAATTTGGTAATTTTCTCAGAAGGTTCACTCTTCTACCCATCCAAAGATTGCCAGGGTCTGTAACACCCTTTCTTCCTCTCTACCACTATCTCAGCTTCTCTACACCAGTTCTTCTCTCCTCATCTGTCTGCAAACAGCAACTGGTACCTTGATCCTACCCCTCCTGAAGTTAAAAATTTGATGGAGTATATATTCATAGCAGCCTTTCATCAGTCTTCATGCTCACACTCCCTCCACTGCAGAAAGGTCCATCTCAGAAGAACCTGTGTATACCTGGAATTCTTGCAGACCCAGACAGGGATCTGGAAGCCGTCTTCCAATACCATCATAGGGAGATAGAGTCTAAAATGTCTTCTACACAGTCACCCAATTAAAAGAAAATGGTCTGGAAGAGCAACTGGTTAGAAAGATTTAGGCAGCTCTGCTTGCTGCTAGGAATGTGGCAACACCACAGTTTGCATGCGGTTTTGATTTCTGGTTTCCATAACATGACCACCACCCACCCCCTCAATGAAAGGGATCAGTCTGGGTCCTTTCTAAGCCAGCTACAATTGTGGCTTTCTGATGTGGGTATTAATCTGTCGATGTCTGGACCAAATGACTGCGCTTTTTCTCCCCTTTAAAGACAGCTATGGTCAGTGTGCAGCAGTACTGAAATGGTCTATATTTGCACTTGCAGTTAAGATTAAAGGTAGTATCTTCAACTGGTGTAAGTCATTTCAAAGAAGTCAATGATATTAGTCCATGCCCATTCATTAGAACAAAGAATTTGGTTGCAAACTTACTCTTAAGGGGTGTTCGCTGACGAAAGGAAAAAAAAGCCACAAAAAAAATCTCTGTTGTAATGAACCAGAGAAGTATTACAAAAGTGACAAGACACTTACTACCATTACAACGAAATAACACTGATCCACCACTGACGTCTCTATCAGCTTCCTTTTCCTCCTCACATAAAAATTGGTAACTATGGCCTGTTTTTAAATAATCTCTCACCAGACTCTAACCTGATGACCATTGCTGGAACTTGCTGCTGACAGTGTAAAGTCCCAGCACAGAGCAGCAAGAAGCCAAAAAGGGCCACCAATGTTAATAGATCTCAATTGCCCTCGTGTCCAATTGGCATTATTTAGCACAGCCTCACCCTACAATGAAGCACAGATACCTCTCAACTGTGTGCTATTTCTACAGCTCTCTCCCTCCCACCAAAGAACTTGAGGTGGGTGGTTCATGACTTCTAGCTGCTACTTACATGAAACATGCATGGCTTAAGGGATCAAAGATGTTGGCTATCCTTTTGTTACTGTCAATAAAGGAGGACACTTGGGAATGGAGCATGGGGAGGGAATAATACAAAACTTGACAAAATTGTTCAAACATGGGAACGACAGACTGGAGCAAAGTCAACTTCAGTATTTCAAATTAGGAAAAAAACAAAACCACCAAGAAAATCCAGCCCCTTTTTCTAAGAGCTCCTGCCACCTTAAAAGGCTGAGCCTTAGCTCAGCCACAAAGCTTCCTTCTGCAGAAGGGGGGACTAGAGAACCCAGAGAGGCCACTGCCAAAGTCTTAACAACAGGAACTGCAACAAAACCTCTTCTAAGCTGTGCCTGTTCATTTCATCATGCACATGGCAACAGGTATAAATATCCATTCATATGAGTTGAAAGCAATTGTTAAGCGAGCACCAAGACAGAGCAGAGTCTACTTACCTGCAGTCACCTTATTTAAAGCCACAAGAGAGCTGAGAACTTTGCTGAAATTCTGTCCCTGATACAGGTCATTTGCATCAAAAGTCTGAAAAGAAAAGAACATGCAATAAATTGTATAAACAAGCCTGGAAACTAAGCTTTTTTATGCTATCATGCAAACCATGACTGCAGAAGCCATTGCCTGATCAAGGTATCAGTCTTTCAGTGGCTCTTATGGACCAGTAAAAGCGTAGGGGCTTTTCTCCTTTTAAAAAAGAACCCACAAACAAAAGCAAAAAAGAACCCCACAAAAAAAACCCTAAACCACCTCATTTTTAAATAAAGAGAATATAGAAACCACTGCATTTGAGAGAAAATGAAGAAGATATAACATAAGCTAAAAACATCCTGTTATTTAAATTACAGGAAAGTTGAATAAAACAATCATCAGAAGAGAGAAGCTTTCCTCACACATTTTGGCCAAAAAAGTTACTGGGTACCATTACTCTTGGCATACACTTCTTTTCTTGTAGCAACTCACAAGCACTGTACCTGATCATTCATGAAGTACTTTTGAAATTACTACAAATACTTTTTAAAGTACTGCAACAACATACATGTTATCTCTTTATTCTACAAGACACAGAGGAAAGCAGAATTCCTGAAAATTAACGAAGTGAAGTTGCTGGATAGGTTAGATGGAGAATGAGGTTTGGGAAGGGGGAGGGGTGAAAGGTGAGGGTTATTTTATTTTTATTTTTTAACTGTGGGAAAGAGATCCAAACCTCAAACTATCTTGAAGAAAACACTCCAGTAACTTTCAGGCACTGGGTGATGACATTAAACATCTGGATTTTCAGGGGGAAAAGAGGAGACTTAAAAAAACCCCACATAATATTTGCCTGAAGTAATGGAAACACTCATCCAAAGTCTCATGAAAACAGCTCTCGCAACAGATTCTGCATAGGTTTAAAGGAGTCACAGTATTCCCTTGTGCAAGACTGGAAAGAGGACAATAAGAGACAGCTATTACAGTTGTTACAGCTGATTTAAGAAACACAAAGAGATTTCGTTTCCCGCAGCATAGCTGTTTTAGACAAAAAGTCGACAAAAACCTGTTTATTTTCCTGATAACAGACCCATCCCAGAGGCACTATCAGAATGTCTGTATCACAGAAAACAGCCTTCAGAGGCAGGAGCGGAAAAACCCATATTCCCAGGGGAGATGACAGAAAGGGACAAAAGAAGGCTAGCTGAACCTAAGAGAAGAGAAAATTTTAATGAAAGCTACCGAAAGTAACGACAGAAGGGGCTGCCAGACCAGTTGTGACTGTTTATGTGAGGTACTGACAACGGCAGAGCAGATTTAGGAAACGTTTAACAACAGTATTATTCATAAGAAAAAAAAACCTCCCAAAGCATTCACAGCATTTGAGGTACTAGCATATGCTAACACGCACATTTTTTCCCCTCAGACTGAGGATCATTCTCTGGTCCCAGCGAGCAGCAGTTCTACCTCGGCTGTAGAAGCGATGACATCTCTCAAGCTCAGGTAGTGTGTATAAAGCTCAGAAGAGCAATGCCACGAGACAGATGCAGAATCAAGCCCTCAGAGGCAAACATTGATATACTCCAAGCAGTTATCATTCTCGTAAAATAAGTCAAATAACTATTTCATCATTTCACTGGCCTACAGATCATTTAAAGACTATTCTTATTTATTTGAAGCTGTAAGGAAAAGAACCAGGGTATGGCCTAGGTATAAATTCTGTAGGGTTTTTCCTGAAACACAAGGAAGTATTTAAAGACTATGTACAGAAAAAAAAAATGTTAAGCAAATAAGGAATAATCTGATTGTACAAAAAGAATTAAAATAAGTTTTATTAATAGCATATTTTATAATAAATAGAGATCAGAAAAGACTGACAGCAGAACACACAAAACCTGGTTTAAATGCAAAACCAGACTGGAGATTAGCCTAACCACTGCTCAAATTGGTGAAAAACATTTAAGCTGTTACAGAACAAGAAAGCATCAGGAGTGTAAAACTTTCATTAACTACATGCTTATTGTGGTAATTTTTAAAACAGCAAACTAAAAGTATGAACAGAATCACAAAACAACGGCCCTGATCCTAAAAAAAGGAAATACATGCAATAGAGGTGCTTGTGCAGACACCAGAAACTAGATCCCAAAGGTACTACAGGGGAGAGAGAACTAAGAAAAGGAATGTTTAAGAATAAGATTACAAATTATATCTTAAACCCACAAAAACTTTTTTAAAAAAAATCCTAAATCCATTTTTCGCTCACCTTCATTGTGGATTCTGAGAGCCCTCCAAAACTCAGGCTAACGGGAAAACAACAGGATGAGAGGAAGCCTCGTTTCCTGCTATACTGAGACTATAAAGGATACCAAGAACGATTTGATTGGATCATCCCAACATGTACATTGCCATAAAAAAAGCCTGTATCCAGGACACGCATCCAGTCTGCTGCTTCACAGGAAACAACACAATAGGAGGATACAAGAACCATTTGCTTCCTTGCAATTCTACATAAAGCAATTCTGACAGGAAGCCACTCTCAGCATGCTCATGGCCAGTATGCTCATTAGTAGCATTTGATAAAAGGGGAGGGGGACATGATACCTTCCAGAGAGATTTTCTCCTAACATGAATATTTAAGAATAAACTAGCCTAAAAAGATAAAAAGCGAGGGAAAACAAGCTTAGGTGATCTAAAGTTTTGAGGCTAATTTGTTATGAACTGAACTACTTGATTATAAAAACCTTGTCTCAAAAGAAACAAAAATACACATCAAAAAACCCAACCCACGCAACAACAACAAAAACCCCACCAAACATACCCTTCTTCTATCTTCATGGAGGTTTGTTCATTTCACAATGTATTTGAAAACTCTGACATGCATAAAAGCATCAAGATGGTCTGGATCTTCTATGGGATCGCTAGAGAAAAATGGCCTACTTGCAAGTTCTCAAGAGAAGTCCGACTTGCCTGTGGACTACAATCTTCATTCTGGTATTTACAGACAAATCAGCTGTGAGAACTGACCCTTTAAAACATCGTATCTTGATATAAGAAAGAGTCGTTCAGTAAATTCCCTATTCAGTGTCACTGGATGACAAACATCCCCCCTGTACAATACTCCCAATTCTGTGAGTGCAAGAATCAAAGCCGAATTTTGAGAACCAAGTATCAAGCAAAGTTATTTTTATATTTCAAACTTACCAAATAACAAGGTCTGTTTGCTAAATTATCTTCTATGATACTAATGTAACCCACTTTTGAAATCATATCAGAAGCACAACGTGAATTCAAACTTGCATATGCTTACAGCTCATAAAGTCTAAAAATGCAAACACTTAGAAAGACACTACCTTGGAAATACTGAGATTTCTCTTTTAAACATTATGTGATAGGCATATATAGACATTAAACAAGGCTTTATGGAATAATATTTCCAATATACCCTTGCTTCCCAGGCAAACGATATTTTTAACTCTTCAGAGGCTCCACTTGTGATGAAGTTTACCCTCTCATTCATCCAATCCTTATCTTCCAGCAAGACAGACAGGTAAAACATTGGTCAGATGCAAGTATAAAACAGTCATAAATCACATCAGATGAGGACCCAGTCAAGGCAAGTCCTTTGAACAAATTATTTAAGTAACATACCTTTGTTTTTAAATGCCATACAACTGACCAGATGCAGATATGCTTTAAGTATTAAAATGAAGCACACCTATTAAATAAAGACAGACCAGGACTGTATTAGGAGCACTGGAAAGACTTTGCAATTTATAAATAGGTAGCTGGGAATCAACTAACTTCAAGCTTAGCAGGCTCATCCCCATATGACTCTTATTATCTGCCTGGTTTTTAACATCCTTCTCATATTCTTCTGTTCTCTCCTGGATTTCAACATTTCACACATCAATACCTGTGCTGGTTTTGGCTGGGGTAGTTAATTTTCTTTACAGTAGCTAGTATGGGGTTATGTTTTGGATTTGTGCTGGAAACAGCACTGATAACTCAGGGATGTTTTCACTATTGCTAAGCAGTGCTTACACAGCACCAAGGCCTTTTCTGCTTCTCACCCCATCCCACCAGCAAGCAGGCTGGGGGGGCACAAGGAGCTGGGAGGGGACACAGCCAGGACAGCTGACCCCAGCTGACCAAAGGGATATCCCATACCATACGGTGTTGTGCTCAGCATGTAAAGCTGGGGGAAGAAGGAAGAAGGGGGGGGAACGTTTGGAGCAATAGCTTCTGTCTTCCCAAGTAACTGTTAATGCATGATGGAGCCCTGCTTTCCTGGAGATGGCTGAACACTCGCTTGCTGATGGAAAGTGGTAAATGAATTCCTTGTTTAGCTTTGCTTGTCTACGTGGCTTCTACTTTACCTATTAAACTGTCTTTATCTCAACCCACGAGTTTTCTCACTTTTACCCTCCCGATCCTCTCCTCCATCCCACTGGGACTGGGGGGAAGGAGTGAGCGGCTGTGTGGGGCTTAGCTGCCAGCTGGGGTTAAACCGCAACAAAATCCCAGGCAGATACTGTGTTCTAGAAGCAGACCAGACCAAACTGCCTAATAACAAGGGGTCTTAAGCAATCTATAACATCACACACTCAAGAGCACACTGGCCCTTTTCAGTTACAGGACACTGACTGCCAAAGCTTGCTGATTGCCTACCCTGACGCACAGATTCTGGCTTCCCTTTCGACAACCCCACCAACTCCAAATAGACAAGCCTGGCCTTCCATGACTATGCCTGCATTTTTTGCCCCTAGGATTTCAACTGGCTGCGAACTTTATTGACAATGATTTTATGACCTCTTCCAGGTCGTTAATGAAATGTTAAATAACATGGTTGAATACCAATGGCACCAAGTCCCCTATAGCAGGGTGTATATTGGATGGCCATTCCACATTTATAATTGTATTAAAGCCTATTAATAAGCCAGTTTTCTTAATTCATTTCATATGAGTCATATTGATTTTTCCATCACTGACATTTCCTAAATACCAAATGAAATGCCTTAAAGATCCATTTCATCCACATACCAGTTGTTCAACCACATGCTGGTTGTCTTAACTACCAAATCCATCCCCTCATGTTTTAAAACAAGACTGACCTCCGCGTGCATCCATTTAAACTCCATCACGTTCAACACAGCCATGTTAATACATTCAGGTAATTTTAAGTCATCTAAACCCTCCGTCAACCCCCACTGGATAGACTTCTGTTCAAACAGTGTTTATGATCTAATAGCAATAAGGAAAACTAACATAACAATGCTTGTCCCTCATATCCCTGCAACAACCAGTACCTACTAAAATTGGAAAAACATTAACTGAGGAATTAGTGAAAGGAAATTAGAAAATAAGGTTGAGAATACACCTGATGAGAGCAGACTTAAGCATACAGTAAGCCTGCAGCAGCATTCTTTTCTTTAAATCACTCAGTTTCAAGGCCTCAGGTATGCTTTATACTATTTTATTCCCGCTTCTAGCCCATTAGAAGTCAGAAGCCAGTTATGGAGGAAATATTTTTAAATTAAGGTATTTCATGTGATAAGGCAAGGTCTGCAACTGGAGACAGGAAAAAAGAAAAAAAAATATCAGGGATGGTTCAGCCAAGCTTCCAGACACACACTTTTTCTTCAAATGTGTCTTCTACCAATCTTGATTTGTTTGTATCCTTAAACCACCAGAGCATCAGTACAGCTGTACCTAACAGTCATAGTAACAAAAGTTCATATACTGGTTAAGAGTAAAATAGCCCTTAAATATTTCCTTGCTAGACTAGTGTCTTGAATATACACAGGTACAGCATTCCCAGTGGATATTAACATTTTAAGCATCTGCCTGACAAAAGTAGATGACAGCTTTCTTTACAGCACTGCACCATAAACTGCTGCAGCTGAGCAGCTGACTTATGAGCAGCCCAGACATCAGTGCAGCACACACAGAGCTGCCACTGCTAACCTCACCAGCCAGCCCCAAAATAAGCTGTAAAATGTGCGTACTAAACTGGCAGGACACTTCCCAGCTCAGTTTGGTGGCCTTGGGCCCCTAGCAAAAGATTATGAGAACATTGGCGCGGTCACCCAGAGGAAATGAAAGGAAATGAGCAGGGCAGCTTGGCAAAACATAGTATGACCATGGACAACATGTCACTCCACCTGTTCGAGCATACTGGCTGCAGCATTTTTGGCCACAGGAGCACGAACAAACAAGTGGTAGGAAAAAAAGCAATTCATGGTTACAAATTTATGACCTTCTTGAAAAACACTAAGCATCTCCAACACCTCCCTTCATTGAGACACTACCCCCAGTGCATTTCTACCCCTGGAGCAGCTGGCAAGGAGAAGCCACAGAGGCCATCCAGGGTCCACCTTTCTGTGATGACACCTAATATGCCCCAGGTGGAAAAAAAATCCCGTGGGTAAGCCTACACACAAAGCACAAATTTCTTCATTTATTAGGTCACTACATTAGTGGTGCTGAGTCTTATTCAGCTATTACACAGCAGCTGTTTCTCGAGCTATGTATTATCCGAAGGCTGTGGCAGTAAAAGGAGAGATAAGAAAAGCAGGGAACTATGACAACTGAGGGAGGAAGGGACTACAAACGTTCCAGAAATCTCTTTGAAGCATACTGTTGCCCAAACGTAGTAATGCACAGCACACAGGACAGCTAAAAAAAAATTAAGGTTCATTTCAAAAAATAAGAGTAAGACAAGAGGAAAAGTTTGAAAATAACTGGGAGAACAGACCTGCAGTGCAGGATTTCTGTGTGACTTGGTAACAGTTACAAGAGAAATTAGAATTGAGTGGTAAAGAATATATAAAACTTGAGATCTGGAATAAGTTTTACTGCTCATATAAACCTGTTTCTCAAAAGTAAAAACTTAGTTGTACTAAAAGCACCATGTCACCTAGAAAGCTTTATTTAATTCCTACAACTAGTAATACTTTTAAGACCTAACATGCTATCTACAAAAGCAGGCACAACCAGCAATAAAAACATACATAGAAGTTTGTAGTGTCTGTGCACACACCTGTGTGCATGTATCCAAACACACATTTACAACACAAATCTGAAGAGGACAAAGGTTAAAAAAACCCTTGTTTTAGAGTCCCTGAAGATGTACTAAGGCTTTCCAGCTCTAAGATTTTTTTGCCCAAACCAGCTGTATCAAAGCACGAATGATTCTGCAGAGCATTAATTTCAAATACTACATAACATTTTACCTAAGCCACTACTTCAAAGTCAACATCTAAACATTGCCAAAATTAACATACACAACTTTTTTTCACCAACCCCAGCAAAAATGGCATGAAAAAAATCTACACAAAAAAATACTAAGTTCCTTTTTGGAGATGAACGTACAATTTCCGAAACTTTCCATATCTGTTTTTATAATGTGACACAGCAAGTTAGTATCCTCACATGTATTCTTTAGTAAGAAAGTTGTAGAATTTGGTATTTTTAATCATTAACTTCTAGTAGTAGCAAACCAAGATGTAATTTAAAAAATAGAAAGGTCAGCACTGCCTACATTTGTATAAGCACATAAGAAAACATGAGCCCGTTTCAAATTTCTACCTGCACAGCAGAACAAGAACCGTGTCTATCACACCTTTATCCTAAATCACTTTCAAATTGCTTTCTAGGTTTTGAATCTTATAGATGAAACCACACTGATAATCTCAGCTCCAGTGAAAAAAAGACAATCACTGGCATACACTATTACTACATGATTGAGTACTAGGGCTTAAAGAAGCTCACACTCCTGGAACTACAGGCAAAAATAAAAGTTGTTGGAATGAAACTACCAAAGATAAAATTTGGCTGGGACACTGAAGTTGAGATGCCTCGGAACCTGCCAACACGACAGGTACGCCTGCTTCCTTAGCTGAAACAAAGCAATTGCATAAGCACCTTCTAGTGCCAACGAAGAGAGGCACCTCAACAGGGAAACTTGGCCAGAAACATAGCCCAAGGAAGATTTAGCTCAGTAAAAATCACCTCTCTTTCTGATACACACACACAAGAACGATGTGAATTACCTTCCAAAAATAAATCAGGAAACGCAGCTGTGGAAATCCAGGCCAAAATGCATAGGGAATACTGTGTGTAAGCAAGAAGACACACAGGACCAAGAAAAAAACCACGAAGTACACACTTGCAACCAAACACAGACAGCTCTGCTATGAAGCAGAGTAAGCATTCAGTGATAAAAATGGTAAAATTAATTTTTGGCTATTAAGTGCACACACCACCACAGATTGCCAGAGCATCTGATAAACAAGGACTGTTAAGTAGTCATACGTTCTGGCAAAAATCACACAAAAAAGGTGAAGGATATCCTACTGATAGCCTTCTTTCTTTCTTTCTAGCTTTTCTTTCTAAAAATAAGAACTGAAACTCCACCTTAGCCTTCTCCCAATGGTCCAACTTGTAAAAATGAATGAACCAAAGGCATTTGAATGAAAAGTAAAAATTAGACACAAGCACTTCACTCTGCTTGAAGTACCATGTCCACCTGCTTAGATGAAGGCCTGCTGTACAGAATGACAATGCCACATTTGGATGACCAAGACTAGGTGCTCCATTAACTACAAGTTACATTAATTTCCTAAATTTGCTGATGGGCTCTACTTAATCTTCTATGCTCTACTATGGCAGTTGTGTACTCTAGCAATGCTCCAGAGGTCAAAAGCTCAAGTCTCTGGCTGACAGAATTGCCTCACAAGAAACTAGCAAGAAGTTTCTCAGGAATGGCACAAAGTATTTTTCTTCCTAAAAGCAACTGTGTTACCTCACCCTGTAATGAAAAAACACATATGCTTCTGCAGTGCTTATCAGCATAGGTATCACAGAAGAATTGCAACATGTCAGTAACCTTTTGCTAAAGAGAAAGTTCCTGTTTTCATAGCGTTTCTTTTGGACATCACAGGTGACAAACTTATTCAGCACTAAAGGATGTGAATGGACTAGATGCCAAAACTGCCATGGGGATTGGGTACAGTGCCACAACTGCCCCAAATTTTACAAACAAAAGCAAACAACAGCAAAACCCACAGAACAGGAGATTTTCCCAAAAGAAACAGGTGGCAGAGAAGGAAAGCAGCTTCTAGGTCCTGCTTCCCCCACCCCCCGCCAAGAACAATGCTAACATCTACTTCAAGATTAAGCATCTACTCTCAGAATCAGAGGCACAATGAAACCAGTTTCTTCTTGTATTAATAGCTCATTAAAGATCAATGTAGCAGGAGAGAGCCTGTCACAGTTTTTAGGCCTTTCTATGAGACAGATGCTGATAATTAGTTTGAATTAGTTTGTCAGTAACTTGCAAATCACAGGGGAAAAAAAAAAAAAAGAAAAAAAAGAAGTGGCAGATTCTGGTCTTCAAAACGCAGGTGATGTCTGTAACAGTATCAACTGGTCACCTTCCCAAGACTATAGATATGAACAACTGCAAGTCATGTGAGTGGCTGGTCACTTCGGTGGCTACACTTTTTTCTTTTTTTTTTTCTTTTTTAAATCACAGTAGTAGTAGACTGGTTTTGGGAAGCTACTCCATCACACAGCTTCTGCTGCTTCCGACCCTGTTGGGCATCCATCCTTTCACCAACCCCACAACAGAGCAGCATAGAGAACACAAGCCAGGATGTCTATCATGCCTTGAAGTACTAGGTAAAGTTCACAGGCAGACATTCACCTTCTGCTGCATAATTTATAGATAAATGTTGTACTTGCAAGCAAAGTTACTGTAATGGAATCTGCAAACTGTTTTCCATCTTAAAGTATAAGCATACATTATGGCTCTGTTATTCTCATACATGTACAATTTCTTCCTGATTCTTCTTTTTTCCCCAATAATAAGTTAAACAAGCTAGGAAAAAGCCTTAACAAAAGAACTACCAAAAAAATGGCTCTGCACAAACACCAGAGCAACACTTCACGCTAACTCAAAGCATAAAAAGCATTGAACATGAAGACTGACCTCAAGCAGATCACACAGTCACAGCAGAAATCAAAATGACAGGATAGCAACGATAACAGTCATGTAAGACTACCAAAACAGGCTGCCCAATTGGCCTGGCCAAGGTTTGAAAGCAGATCCCGAACATAAACATTCAGAACCGAATCACCTCTGTGCAAGGTTTTACAAACTGCTGTTTGCCAATGGCTGAACTCAGTAGTGACACGCTGAATTTTTTAAAGCTCAGAATAAACCAGTTCTTAAGGAAGAGGGAATCGATACACTCAGGAAACTTGCAACTAGGTTTCAAACATTAGGAAGGGAGATGCCTCCTTTTGGAATATTTGAATTTTAGATTTATTTTCTAAAATAAAGCAGTACACATCAGCTAAACTGTGAACATCTCCATAGTCTTACCTAGAAACACTGGAAGGATGGCTTGCCATAACCGATTTCAAATGCCTTCTGTCTAGATACATGTTCTGCCAATATTTCTCTAATTTCTGAAGTATCAGCTTAGTTTCAAAAGCCCTGCTGTATGGAGTGAGGAGAAGAGGCCTATATAATGAAGAAAAAAATCTCAATTTCCATATTGAAAAATTTGGAAAAGAAAAAAAAACTAGGAGAACCAACTTCTCTGGGTCCAAAATAGGTAGCATTACCTGCAATCCCGCTCTCCATTTGCAAAACAGAAAAAATAGGGAAAAGAGTAGCTAAATACCAGTTTAAGTCACTACCATCAAAGTATCACAGACACATAGGAAGATTGCTGAGAGGGACTAGTTTTAAAACAGCAGTGTTTACAGACACAGACACACCCAGAGCATGTCAGAGAGCAAGAGCTGGAGGCAGGGGAAGGAGTCATCTTACTGCAAAGGATTTTGTACTACATGAGGTTATCATCTGCCCTCTTAAAATAGCCTGCTGGCTGTTTTACTACACTACCACGTGCTCTAGCCACAACTTAAATGCTATCACATGCTTACATTTCATCTGGAACAAATGCATACAGCCAAGTGATCAGATGATGCGCAGATTCAGTATCAATGGAGAACAAGCTACAGACAAAGCACAAGCCACAAAAACAGCCCCACTGACCTCAAACACACTATTTCACCTACTGCTTATCAGCATGCTTAGGAACACCATTGTGTGCACACACTTTTTAAAACAAACATATTGACAGAAGAAACAGGAAAATGCTTGTAGCATTAAATACGTATTAGTAGCTGGAAAAGAAAGACTGAAGGGGAACGGGTATTTTGACATTTCTGGCATGGCTCTGAATTTGACTATGCATGAGTAGACACATGAAAAAAAAGTAGAAGAAAAGACAAATTTAAGAAAAAGGAAGGGAGGAAGGGAGGGAGGATGGATTGTTACACTCTCCTGGTAAAAAGGGATTTAATCTGAAATTTCGACTGCTTCCTGAATGTACTGTGGAAAGTGCCAAAAATTAAGAACAAAGGCTTACTGATTTTCCATATAGTCTCTCGAAGCTTTCATTTAGAATCACCAACTGGAAAAAAGCAATTCCAAAATAGTTAGCAGAAAGGAACAAGCTCCCAAAACCAAGATTTCAGGTTTCAATTAGTTCAGAGTGAATTCATTTCAATATTTCCATACTAAAAATTCACTGAAGAGCACAAAACTGCATGCGCATCCCCTGAGCTATAGCTCCTCCCAAGCAAGCCCGTTTGATTAACAGCTTACCATTTTGATTTCAGTTAGTACAAATACTGTTAATAAAGAACCCAGGGCTGGATTTCTCCCTCTCTCCCAGGTACCTGCAATAATGTGATCCAGGATCCTCCACCAATTTATAACACCCATTGTAAGAGCAGGCACAGGACTTTATCCAGGAAGCAGGGATGAGCCTCACCACCACCTGCTCTGGTGACCAACCACTCCTGTTGCAAGGCTGGTGGAGCTGCCTAAGCAGCAGTGGGGCAGCCAGAGGGCCCAGCACCTTAGGATGAGGAAGACAGAAAACTGAAACCATGTTAATGCAACAGCCTGTAACTCGAGGGCATTCAGCAGCTGCCAGGCCAGCAGCTAGTCATCCCTATAAAGGGCGAGGCAGACACCTGGGGGCATGACACACAGTGCAGGTCTAGGTAAACCATTCCTGCTCAGGATTTGCAAGCCCATAGATCAGGGCAAGCTTTCAGGAGGGAAAACTCTCTTCTCCCACACCACCTCACACTCTTTTCACTCAGGGGGTCATTAAATCCCCACAGGAACCCAGTTCTACAAGCTGAACTGGCAGAAAATTAATCCAGCAAGAAGTGCGAAGTTTGCTGCAAGTTTCACAAGCTAAACCAGTTCAGCATCCGATGAGAGCAGCACCTGAGCCAATGTGTGGGAAAGAAACATCTTGTCTGTCAAGGCAAAAAGATTCACTTGAGGTGCTGGGAAATGTCACAGTTGTTCAGATATTTTCCAGCTGGGGGGGGGGGGCGGTGGTGTGGATAGCGACAAACACGGAACTCCGCAATTTAGCTACAATCCACCCCCAGCCCAATCATTCAGCATCATGCTGATGTTCAGTAAAACATTTCTGTAACAAATTCAAACTTATGGTTTATGAGACTATGTATAAAAATTTCCACATTCCAAATATTAATAGAAGATGGCCTCTAGCAGGTTACAAGCAAGAACAAAAATGAAATCCACACCAATTCTGCTTATTCATAGTAATGCCTGGGGACACAATCTGAAAGAAACAAAGTTAACTTTTACAAGAAACTAGCTATTGCAAGAATTTTATAGTTCTGATTCATCAGTTGATGGGCTATATGATGGCTTAGATAGTCAAGCTAGCAAGGGCAGCTAGAGATGATACTATGAGCAGCCAGGCCCAACAGTGTTTCTCAGCTCCTCCTTTTCTCCTAAATATTCTCATCTCCATGGTCCAGGATTCTCCTAGCCTCATGCCATCACATTCCCAGCTGCAGATGCCCTAACTTCAATGACCTCTCCAAGACACAACCACTCACACTCCAACCTTCACAAAACAAAGTCCTAAATCCAGCCTCTCACTTGCAACACATGCTACCTCACCAGCACTGCTTGGGCCCTGATCTGGCATCCTGATCCAGAAGGCACTGAAAAGAACAAGCTTCGGGCCCAATCTGATAAATGGTACCCATGCAGAGATAATCCTACTCCTATCACCTCCATACAGCCAGCCAGTGCCAAGGGGTCCATGCCTGCAATAGGAAATGGACTGTACACCCAGGAATGTGTCTGTCCACAAGCACCAGAGCTTGGGACCTTCTGATGAAGACTCTGGTATGCTATCAAGTGCTTTTACAAGTTATAACAGTTCAGTGACTGGCAAAGATTGTTTCAGCATAAGCTCTTTTGCTAATGTAACTGCTGCTCATGCAGCAGGACCCAGGAGTTCTAGAAATTCTTGTCAAGAGGAGCAGCAGCAGAGGGCCATACACTCCTCCAAGCAGCACCTAGGAATGCCATCTGTGGAATCAGGACAAGCACTTAAGAAAAATCAATGACAGCATATCCAGCCCCAAAACCTGCATCTAAGAGTTGCCAATAAGGAAGAATATAGAAAGGCAAGTATTACACAGTAATACTTAACCAAGATGTTCTTCCAACAGTTTGTCTCAGGGACTATCTGCATTTCTAAGTCTGAAATGGATTTTTTTAGACTTCCCTAGTCCCTTATGTAACCCATGTAATTTCAGCTTCTACAAAAAACCACAGAAATTATTTGCACCGCTCAGTTACAGAATGAAGAATCACTTTCTTTTATTTGTTATGACCATGCCAATTGCTTGCTTTTTATGAGTAGCCCTTAGCTCCTGTGCAAGGAGAAATAGAAAATAACCTTCTCACCTTCTCCATGTCACCCATTACCGAGATCCTATTGACCTCAGATACCCATCTCCTCTGTTAACAGAAGAGTCAATACATTTAGCTGCAACTCACATGAACTCCACTCCTTCCTTTTCTTGTAACAACTTCTGTTAAGTCTTGAAATGGCTGATTATTCCATTTCTTTTAAATACAGCATTTCTCCTGGGCATTGCTATAAATATAATTCGTCTCCATGCTACAACTCACAGAACAGTCAGAGGGAGTGACCAAGCACAATATCTTTGTGATTTGCCAGGACTACATGATACCTGTCAGTTCAAAGAACTCTGATACTAAATAGAAATTTCAGCTATAGCATGCAACAGTATTTGGCATGGCCTCAGTATCAGAGGAATGGAAGGCAGAAAACAAGAACCAAGCCTTTCAAGATCAAGGAAGAAAAGAAGAGATCCAGAGAACTGCAGACAGCAAAGTAAATGCCTAAGCCTGGTAAATTGATAAAAGCTATAATAAAGAATAGAATTGGTGGAGTTTGCAGAAATATGGAAATAGAAAAGAATTAACATTGCTTTGGTAGAAGGAAGTAACCATTCCAAAATGCATCTATGCTCTTTGAAACAGTTAGCCATAAATATAGGGTACTCCAGTTAACACATCATATCAGAATATCCTTTGAAAAAACACCTTATGAAGGCTAGAAAACTCTTCTTGAAGATTCAGAAGTGCTCAAGAAATAAGAAACAACAGCTGTATACAAACAATTGGGTTTCACTATGAAGGGAGTATCAAAAGCATCCCACAGGGACTTAGGACCCACACTACTCAACACAGTGTCCATGTGATTTCACAAGAGGCATGAACAGCGAACTTTGCTGAGGATACAAAACTACTCAAGGTAGTCAAAACTTGAGCCCATAGCAAACAGCTAACATACATCTTGTGGATGACCAAATGTTAAAGTGGCAGGTGAAATCTAGCGCTATCAAACACAAAACCTACCCTCAGGCAAAACAAATGAAAAACCCAAACCTTATCATTATACCTGCATAAAAATGAGGTCTAAATCAGCACAGTCTAAATGAGAGTCAGCTAACAACTGCAGATCAAGGATCAGTCAAGTCATGAAGTCCAAGAGAAACAGTACTGGAAAATTAGAAAAGACAGAGGCAACAAACAGACAGCTTTTATTATTTCCATATCATATCTGTAACTTAAATACAGCCGTGGTCCACCACAATAATGATACTATAAAACAGGAAAGGGTACAAGGTAGAACAAGAAAGCTGCTTAAAACTAAATTAATGCAACAGTTTTCATACAAAGAAAGAGTAAATAAACTGAAAGTGTTCATCTTGGAAAGAGATGGGATGTAGCAGAGTATACTAGTGCCATATCAAGTCATGTACAGCAGGGAGATCTGTAACATAAGAACACAGTCAGCCACTGCCACCAGATGCAGCAGCTGAACAAACAAAAGGAAGTTTTTATAAAATGCATAATTTAATGAAGGAACTTATTGCCATAGGATGCTGTGAAGGTAAAAAAGCTCAAAATAGCTTGGGAGAGCTATTTAAAAAAAAAAAAAAAAAAAAGCCCCACGAAAGGAGGTCCATTGAGCTCTTAAATACACAGTGATACAGATACCATCCCTGACACCTCAAGAAACTCCTCAGCTATGGACTGTCAGAAGCTAGTAAGATTTAACAGAGCTGTCATGCTGTATTTTCACCTTTCTTTTTTTTCTTTACACCTTTTCTACTGGGCATCTATTACAGACCCTTATCTCACAGGATAACAAGGTAAGCAGACCTTTGATCCGAACTTGCACAGTCATCCTTAGGTCACTGAAGACAGCAAAACTATTCCTACATTTTTAATCTCCAAAGCCAAGTTAAGCAAAAAAAGGTTGTTATGCTAACTTAGTCACCATAGAAAACCCCCTCCGTAAAACACTGCCTGAGCAGCAATAGCCTTTATTCCCCAAATTCTCAAAACCATGTATCAGACTTCATTTTACAATTAATACAGGATTTAAAAGCTAAGCAATTGAATAGTTGTATTGGAAGATGCAGAAATATTATCATGACAAATATCACCTGCCAGAAATTTGAGAAAACTTTTTACCTAGGTCAGTGCATCTACACCCTGTTACCCAAAGAGGCAATGCTGACTCAACACCTCCCACAGATATACCTCACACACCTCCCCAGTGTGGGATCTGGTGACAGGGTAATCAAGGGGCAAGTCAGTTCAGCTACAGAAAGCTATTCAGCTTTAGTCTTCGCATACTATCAGCTCACTGAAACAATCACTCTGCAACTGCACAGTCTATAGATCTGACAGCAGGGAAGTAGCAAGACCGTGTCTAAGTCTGGACTATCGGGATTTCCCTTCACAAGGGCAGCTCACAGCTACAGCAGATGTGCAACAAACCATATTCACCATTAAGAGATGAAAACGCTAACACTAGTATCACTAAATGCACCACTTCAAACACCAAAATGAACTTTGCACCACTTCAAACTTAGGTAGTAATTATGTCTGGGTTTAAATGACAGCAAGGAGATGAGCAAGAAGAAACAGCTCCATATATCACTACACCAATGTTACAGTTATGGCATAAGACTGCAATAACATTTTGTTACCAAAATTTCATATGGTATATTAACATGCGCAGTTTACACACACACACACAGTATTTGCTATTTAAATACCACAAAAATTAGCTTCAGTCTAGATGAGTAAGTTATGGATTATTACACTGATCAGTCTTCACAGTTGATACTGTGGTGTTGAGACAACTGATACTAATGGGACTTCTATGGGAGGCTCATGATTTTCACAGATGCAAAATTAAGTATGCAAGTTAAGGATGAGGCTTCAAGTGTAACTGAAGCACCTACAGGAAAGCACTTGAAACAGAAACTGTCATTTACATAACATTTTAAGAATTAAGGATACCAATCAAATCACATGGAGCTACAGCATCCTCAGAAACACAATTCATCATAGACATCACTGTAAAGGCATAAATGGCTGTAACACTGGCATTTAGTTCAAGTCACAGAATAAGCCCAAGTCAGAGCACATATAAACCCCTTTCCAGATCGTGATCTCCATTAGATCAGCCCCGCAAAAAAACATGTGAAACTCCTGCTGAGGTCAGGGATGTGATTAACACCAGTCTTAAGACCTCAACTTTTTAGCTGCAAGATCAGAGTAGATATCCTGTTATTACCAGAGTCATACTGCACTGGAAACCTGACTTCCATAAGAGATTAAGTTTGCAAAATATACCGCTATATTAACACAGAAAATGCCAATGCAGCATAAAGTTCCCAACTAAATAAAAGAAACAGAAAAGTAAGAGGTCATGCATTAAAAGCAGAAACTAAGGCAGTGATCATAAAGATCCAACCTCAGAGGAGTTCAGTACACACCAAAAACCCACCAAGGTGCTCTGCACATGGCAAAAGCAGGCATCACATCATAATGGATAACAGAGTAAAATGTGCTGTTCTAGAAGCAAGTTGAAATTCAACAGCATGCTCCAGAAGCATTTAGAAAACAGGCATTCGAACAAAGCAGAATTACTTAAAAATCTCCAGCAACCTTCTCTCAGAAGGTTGGTGCTGCAAGCAAGGCTGTCTTCCCTAAAGAGAACACCAAAAGGTGACTTGTGTTCCCCCAAAAAATTTAAGTTCTTCTACAGATAAGAAACCCTTTGATATGCATTGCAAGAAACATAATGCAAAGCTAACAAAAACCAAATTAGGACAATATTGGAGTTTTCCAGCAGACCATAGCTCCTAGCAAACAATTCCAGGTGGATACACATTTCAACCTCTTAGAAGTAACAACAGTAGCCCTGAAAGGAAACATAATATTTTTAGACATACCCAACACATAAAATAACTATTAAAAATCACTTCTTATTTGTTTTTAATAACAGACTGAAAACACTTTGTTTGTACAATCAGTCTGTCAAGTCAAATTTGCATTACACAAGCATTTGCAAGGCTTCTAGAATAGCCTGCCTCATTTTGTACAGACTGGCATGTTACCCAATACCACACACCTGATAAAGCAATACATGTACAGTACATACTCCTTGTACTTAGTGCCCTGCAACATAATTAGTTTTAGGGTACCCAGACAATAAATCCAGCTATGAAGATTGCTCTTAAAGCACGTGTGCTGGTTTAAAAGTAAACCAGCAGGAGAAATGAACCCAACTCAAAAGAGTTTAGAAGTCAGAACTACAATTTA
>JAVJGI010000014.1:63469231-63485389 GCA_035590275.1 Ibycter americanus | reverse complement strand
CGATGAATGGCAGAGAGGGTATAGAATACACAGTTCCAGTTACACCCACACAGTGATAAACTGGTCCCAGCCACTATCACTAGGACAGCATGCAGCAGTAGCTTCCACAATACCTTTTTTTACCTGCTGTAAAAGCAGTTCCTTCCAGACAGACATTCACACCATAACCTCTAACTTCAAGCCATCTTTTAAAATGGAGTTACTTCAACATTCCTCAAGTAAAGCCATAACATAACATCCAGATCGTAACAACGCAATGCATGTTCGGCTTCATGGCAACTCTTCAGCCTTAAACTCCATGATCCTAGCACTTTCCAAACAACTTAACCTACACAGTCCTACATAAAGCTGTTGTGGCTTCCAGCGCAAGGCTGTCTCCTTCCCAGTGCCACCCTGCTGCCCCAACTATTGGCCAAGGCATTCTGGACAAATCTCTTTCAAGCCAAGAGAACAGGTGAGCAACTGTGCTCTCTCTCCAAGCTGCTCAAGCAAGAACTTCTCCGACTGTCAAACAAGCCACAGCTCACTGCCTCAAAAGGCAGGCTGTGTCTGCTTGCATAAATTCCCTTGGAAAGACTGTTTTAAAAAGGCAGGAAAACAAAGGAGGAAAGTTTCATGTTATGATTTCGTGCCCTTCATTAACTTGCAGGAAGGGCATCAGAGGTTTCCTCTCTAGGACTACAAAGCTTCCATATTCTACAGAAGCAAAAGAAATGTACAAAGGTGAAAAATTTGCTGTAATATTAAAATCAGGACTATTTCAAACAAACCTCAATGTACCTCGCTTCAAGCATCGCCACAGTTACTTGAGGGTAGAGACTGCCATGAAAATATAATTATTCCACTTGGGTAGTTTACCTAGTGAAACTATTAGTATTCAATATGCAGTGAGGACATTCCTTGATGAGACCTGCCTTAACTACTACCAAGGACAAACTCAAACTTCAGAGCAATTACAGGCAGCAATTAGGTGGAATTCAATCAAGCTTCAAGAATTCCAGTAGCGAAGCAAACCAAGACCCTGTTTCAAGGGCTAAGCACTGCAGTACAACATCATCCCAACAGTTGAAGTCTCTTCAGACTTGAACTTCAGACACTAGTAGATGTCTGACAGGCTTTACTGCACATCAGCAGTCTGCAGGACCAGGTCCTGGTATCCCTGTCAATGCTAACACTTTCCATTACCAGATGTTTTATTTTCTCTTAAACCTTCCTGAACTTCAGACATTTGGACTAGTATTTTTTCCATGTAGTGCATATGCCTCATGCTTCACTATCATTTTCAGTATTTTGTACAGAACTTCCCTATCTTGTCATTACCAGAAATGACACTAGGAAAAGGTTTTCCAGAATTCAACTTTGAGAAATCCAAACCCTGACACAATTCAGCTCCCTGTGCTTTGGAGCAGAATTTTTAAAGGTTCTCCACCCCATCAAAATTTCTTTCCAAAATGTAGCAGAAATTGTCCCCTACAAAAAAAATTAAAATAAACTCATCCAATTTTGACCAGCTTAAGACCCTTTGGCTTTGTTTTGTTCATTTCATGTTTAAACTAGTCTATACACACACTTAGGACAGACTGAGCATGTGAGAGATTCACAGAGGAGTCCATTTGCAAAGCACAAAGCAGAACACTTCGTGAAGGTCTCAACACAGTTCAGACACTAACACCAAAAGAGGGAGCCTCAAAGAGAAAGCAACTGTCCAACTCAAACACCACGAAACAAAAGCTAAATCCAGAACTGCAAATCTGCAGGTGGAAGAATGACATTGCCAAGACCAAGTTTCACTTAATTTTGGGAAACTCTTTTTCAGATGTCTGGGTCCATGCTGTCTCCTTCTGTATCCCTAGAGAGACAAGCATCCCATCCACTGTAGGTCACCCTCTGGAGAGGCTTCTGTTGTTGACTATAAAAGGAAGCCTCCAGAACTAACTTTAGCTGCGGGTCCAGGAGGCAAGAGCTGAAAGCAAGGGAAGGGAAGGGATGGATAGTCTTACAGAGAACTGCAGCCCTCCCACTCCTCCTTAACCACACTCAGCTACAAAGTTGCACCTTCCCTTTCCCACCAGGTTTTGAGTCCATCACCCCTGTCACTGTAACAAACTGAACTGGATGAAGACTAAGACAATCCATTTTTTTGCTGGGGTAGTTCTCTGCTGTTTCAGGGACCTGAGCAGCACATACAGATACAAAAACGCCTTTCTCTTTGAGCAGAGACAGCACTTGTCTCTGAGACCTCAGAAATCAGGGCTAGATAGCTGATGTTAGGCTAGGAACAACAGGAGAGAGGAAACAGCAAGCCAAATCACTGGTAAGAACGTGCAGAAAGGAAGATCAGGACTCAAAACCCAAGTGGGAAAACAAAGCCAACAAGAAAGGGAGAATGTGGAAGAAGAAACAGAAACAGTTGTCAAGAGCTTGGTGTAGGAGCCAAATCACACCATGCCTCTGCTATCAACAAATACTTCAAAAATGCAGCAGTTGAATGTGCCCATTTCTTCCCAGCTTGGCACATAGAAGAAACATGAGCTTACCACTGCTAGCAGATAAACTGACAGTTCAGGTGCAGAAGCTGAGCAGGAGAGTTCTGCTCCCACACATCAGCATGCTGCCACAGGGAGCTTCCCTCTCCACCCCCCTTTTTTAAAATCTAGGATCACCTGAAAATGATCTGCGTATTCACTGTACAACAATCACCTACTACCATTTACCTCAACATCTCTGTCCCCATTCAGCACAAAGGACAAGGCTGGGTCAAAGGATCAATCAGGAAGCCTTAAAAGAAAAATTTGCCTGTATAGGCATTTTCCCAGGCCCCAAATCTCTCCCATCAAAGACATTCTCCTACCCCCCACATTCTATAAGTTACTCAAGAAAATCATTTCACTTACCTGGATTAAAAGCAACTTCAGAAAAACGGGTCCCAGTTTGCAATTTAGTTCCAAAATGAATTGAGTTTGCAAAACAGAGTGGCTGATGCAGTGGTGGGCAGTGGTGAGGCAGAAGCTCACTAAACCTACTTCTTGAGATGTCCGTGTCATTTACTGCAGGTACCAGAAGGCACAGTAAGCAGCCAGCAAACTGCATGCCTCACAGTGAAGCCATCTGACAGCTACAGCAAAGAAATCTATTCCCTCGATCTCCCACAACATTGCTATGTCACTACAAAAAAGTAATCTCATTTCATTTGCGTTGATCTGTTGCTTGTGTCCTCAGCTGCTCAAAAACCAAGGCTCTGAGCTTAACAAGAGTTTAAATGAATTTGAGGCGGCACCGCAACTATCCCCCCACTTTGTGCCAGCCCCAGCTCCCTTCCAAACCCCACAGTGAGCCAACTCAGCAGGAAAGAGAGCAGGTTAGTAGAGTTACTTCTACCAGCCCATCTTCCCACGCAACCTCACCTCAGAGTCTGCCAAGCATCCATGCTAGAAGGGGGGAGGGTGAGGAACATGCAAGCAACAGCATGACTCGCTGCTGCTGCACTGCCACAAAGGGTTTAAGCTACCCTAGGACCACAGCCTGGCTTCAGCCCACTCTGCAGCATGTTTAGCACCCACAGCTGCAACTGAGGTCCACGGGAGCTGTGTCAAACTACGGATGCTTTAGCCTGCAGCTCAAGCACTGTGAAATGGGGATAATACCACTCCTTCATAAATAGTCTTCAAATGAAAAAAGTTCGTAAATATCTGACACTATTGTGGAAAGCACCATAGAACATCCATGCACAAGCCACAAACTCTGCCTCTAAACTAAGACTGAAATCATATCCAAGAAAAGTCTGAGACCATTCAGTGAACAAAGGAAAAGCACTGAACTGTCTTCCAGCTGAAACCAGGCAAGGTTCCTACAGAAAACCGAGCAATTACCTACTATCACAATGCATATGCAAAGTGGGCTCAATAAAGCTTTTTGGCCTTGGCATAACAATTTTCTTTGGTCAAAGCCTTAGTAGCACCCACAACAAAAATGGATGTGAGGAAAGCATGGCGAGCAGAGGTTAAGTCTATGGTGATTTTGATCCTGAAATGCTTTTACAATACAGACAAAGATAAGTACCCCACTTGGCTACTTTCAAGCTAAACTAATACAAAAACTGATTTATTTACATCTACGCAAAACAACCCCAAATTACACACTCTTCAGTGTGTCAATTAGGAAAAACAGACCACAGAATTTTAAGCTACAGTATTCTTTCATTTCTATCTCAGAGTACTTTCCTGAGATCTGAGTTGGGTTTTTTTTGACTGCTCTAAAGATATATCTACATTTTCTTCTGCATTTCCTGACATCAGCTATAAATTACAATTGTTCACTTAATTCTGAATTATACACTGACATTTGAAAATTAGATACTTCTAGCAAGGAATATTAACAAAAAATTAAGAAATATGCCATCTTAGTAAGCAAGTACAGGCAGGAAAGAAATCAACAAGCTGACAGTCATCTTCAAAACTGCAGAGCCCTCCAAGCCAACTAATTAACTTAGGCCATAAATAATACCTAGATGTGGTCAATTTAACTATCAGCAGTTTACAATATCAAAGTCAGGTAATTACAACAACTTTGTATCTTAACAATGAAGAACTGCTCTTTCAGTTTCACTGCCAAGTACTTTAGCTGTATTTACCCATGGAAGTTGTCTTCTGCAAAACGTTCATGTGACACCAGGGTGAAAAACTAGCCTAAGGCAAGGGGCGTGAAAATGCATTTTCTTGTAATTTACTTTAGTGCTCCCAAGCCTGAGGGATGGATGAATTTAAATGGCCCATTCGAGCAATGATTAGATTAGTATAGATTAATATCCTATTCCACATTTGTAGTTCAAGCACTTTCCTAAACAGGAAGAGAAAGTGGGAGAGTATCCTATCTCCACACACTTAAATCTTTCAACATACATGAGAACAAAGAATTTGATCAAGTGAAAAAAATTATGAACTATGTCGTGATTTCTGCTATGAGGCTGCTCTTAGATAAAATGTGGTAATCAGTTAAAGTGTACATTTTGAAGGCACTCTATAATAAACATACAGAACATTCAAGACAAAAAAAAACCATTTCAACATGTTTTGCATGGAAAATCACTTGATTTATCAAATAGGAAAAAGTATTTGTGGCTGCTGATTTAAAACAAACTGCTTCTAGGCACTTTCTGCTAACAGATTTTAGAATTAGGAACTATCTTTTTCTTAAACCTCCTTTTTATTCATTAAGTGAACAACCCGGGGGGTGGGGGGTGGAGAGAGAGAGAAATTCCACTCCCTCTTCCAGTCCCTTTGCTTTGTACTGACTGACTGAACTCAAAACATTTGAAGAATAGACTGATCCAGCTGAAAAGTAAGTACAGGTGTATTTATTTTAGGTTGGGTTGCTGCTGCCAAAAGAGGAGGTCCCAGTCCCCTCCTTTCTCCACTGTGTCCTTTGTCCCACAGTCACTCAAGTGATCCACTCTGATCCAGTTCAGGGGATCAGTTACACTGGAAGAAGAAAATCTAACCCACCAGAGAGTGGCAGCAAAGCAATGAACAGTTAAGTGGGAGTCTGGCCATTCTTTTAAAAATAAAGCAAGGGATGTTTCTGCTCATATTTTATTAGAAATAAACATGAAACACAGCATGAACTCATATAGATGAAGTAAAAATAATATTCAGGCAGTACATGCTTGCTGCCAGAGTCCTAAGGAAAGTCAAACACAGAATTGGTGGACACCTGGCTATGGATATTTTCATTGCAGCTCATGCTAATCTAAACCAGTGCACTGCCCCAGCCTAACACTTCCTCTGGCTCCCCCACCAACCACACACATACACGCACACACAGATGCTTGAGCAATTGCCCATCAATGCAATTCTCAAAAAATATTATTTTAAAATTGGAGCTGGATTTTCAACTCCATCCAGATGTTCTGAAATAAGCAGTCCTGCTCCTCACAGGTGTCCCTAACTCCTCCTTTGCATCAGTCCTGGCACTCAGAATCCGCACTGAGGCAACCTGTTTCACCATCCCATCAGCAGTGGGGCTTGGGGGAAGCACAATTTTCTGTTGTTGATGGTGGAGTGTTTTCTTCTTTTTTCCCCTTGCCTTTTTCTTTTGAGAGGGCTGGGAAGGAAGAGGTTGGATTTTTGTGGATTTACTCAGCTAGCTGGCACATGTGAAAACCACCACAAGACTAAATGGCCATGGCAGGGAAGAATGCCATGGCAAAGCAAAGGTGGGAGCAGACCTCCTCTTCTGGCAGCAGCAACCAGTTAAATTGGCTCCCTTTGTTACTCATAAATTCCCCACCAGTCAATGTTACACTGCACCACCAATAATCTCACCATCAAATATTTTTGTGCTGTTTCAATTCAACTTCATTTTCCTGGCTTCAGAGGAAGCTGCCCGGCACACAGCTATGCGCAAAGCTGCTCAACACTCGTGGAAGCCCTGCCCCACCATGCTCAGTCACTGCCAGGCAGATGGGCAAGGGGAAAGTATTTCAACCTGCACTCAAACCCTGCCCCGGGACATCCAGAGTCCCCATTCTTAAAATTTCTCACAGAGGAACTTGATGGAAAAGGGAAAAAAAAAAAGGAGTGTTAGTGCTATCAGCACAGAGACCAGAGTCCTATTTAGACAAATCTCAGCTCACTTAAGTCACTCTAAAAACTGAGGACTATGTAATTTGCTCCAACATCGCAGATGCCATTAAAAGAAGAATGCCACTCACACCTCCCTCCCCCTTCCATTCACCTGCTGAGTGATCTGCATGAAGGAACGAAACCCATTACAACCCATTTTGGAGAGATGGGAGAAGAGGGTGGGAAAAAGAAGGACAGATAATTTAATTAAAGCTAGGGCAATAGTTTGTTTTTCAGCAGTACCAGCCTAAGACGATAAGATCTACTGCTTTTGCTGCCACTTCCAGCTAATAATTTCCTAAAATCATCATGCAAAACAGCCTAGGGGTTCTTGTGAAGCAAAAGTGGACATCACATGCAGAAGACTTGATCAGGTAGGAATTTCACAAGATATTTGACAAGTATGTATCTGGAAAAAACTATTAAGCATGTCATCACCATGTTCTCACTAACCACTAGTCCTCTCTCTGATAACCACTCTCATGCTCCCTCTTCCTTAAGGAAAACAAGTCAGGGGGTAGGGGGTAGAAAATAAAGACAGTGGGAGGCAGGGGAATAAAGAATGAAATATACATACATATATATTAAAAATCACTCAACACTGTCAGGAGAGATCTGTGAAGGTGGCCTTCAGAAACAGGAAGTACACAAGGCAGTAATGGCACGTATTTGTTTTTTGTTCCCCCCACCTCTGTTTTTCCCTTTATTATTTCACTATCCAAGGCAGCTGCACTACTGCACTCTACCTTTCATAGGGCCGGTAAAGCAAGCAGCATTGAGGATTTGCATTGAAACAGGGGCTAAGCTCAGTTTTTGATGTTTTGTTTCTAAATCAGACTCAAAGCAACTGCTACTTTAGTTTTTAACACTCCATTCAAAGAAGCACAGCCAACTGGATAATGAAATAGTGCAACACCCTACACAACAGTCGAAGTTCAGGGAGACAAGGATCAATCAGGATTTCATCTGCTAAATATGAGCCTCTAGCCCCAGCCCTTCTGGAAGCACAGGATACTCTGAGAACACCTCACCCTCTCCCTGCTGGCCCCACAGGCAACAAGGGCAGCTGCTACGCTGGCCAGACAGGCTCTCCCCACTCCCCCCAGCAAAGGCTGCCAGCAGGACAGAGCCACCTCGGGACACCAGGCAGGCAAACCACCCCCCACCAGAAGGGACACCCCTCTTCTTTCCAAGCCACCAGTGCTCGGACTCGCATATTTGCTCTTGGCCCACAAGATGGCACTGACAGAAAAACTTTGCTCCCTCTTTTTTTTCTCCTCTCTCTCTGCCTCCTTCTGACATCAGGCTCACCACTGGCCCTGGACTGATTCAGAGGAGGACTGCCACC
Organism: Ibycter americanus; assembly: GCA_035590275.1. Taxonomy (NCBI): domain Eukaryota; kingdom Metazoa; phylum Chordata; class Aves; order Falconiformes; family Falconidae; genus Ibycter; species Ibycter americanus. The sequence goes on along the minus strand of JAVJGI010000014.1, from coordinate 63,477,421 downwards.
TACTGAAACATCACATCATCTTCCCACACAGCTAAGTTTCCCTCCTGACCTGCCCTCAAATTGCCAACCAGCTAGATCCTGCTGGCTTCATCAGACAGGTAAGGCAATGGACTGAGGCAACACAGCTGAATATAACTTGCTTTCAGTAACAAGAGTCTGAGGTTTTCAGCACTACAATTTTCTCTACATAAAGACGTGGAAAAAGCTAGCAGCGTCAAAAAAACATGATGCTTCCCACACAGGCAGACTCCAGCTCTCAGTAACACTGACAGGACCAGCCCAGCATCTGATGAACCTCCTAAGCACAGTTAACTACAGCAAAATAGAGGGTTCAAGCTGAAACATGCAACAGCTAGAGATACTCAGCCGAACACAGTAAAATAAGATTAATTTCCCTAAAGGAAAAGGAAAAAATTACCATATTCTTCTAAGATTTGATTTCCTTTCAATTAGAGGAAGGGAGCAAGGCACTTTTCTCCTCTCATCGACATTACCTTGGGTGAAACCTCCTCTCCACAGCAGAGTGCTTATCACCTTTCTGACACATGTCAAGATTACATGCAAGCAGATGTCAGGAACAGTTGCAAAGCTGGAAGCATTTAAGAAATCTGAGCAAGTCACAGAAGACCTACATTTGATATTGCATCATTCTCACATAACTGAGGTGATTTATGTTGACTCTTAAGACCCAAGTAAAATCAAAAGAAGATTCTGCCGAGGTGACAGTAAACAAAAGCCACTGCCTGTTTTGCAGAGCTGGACTCTTTTGCAGAGTCCTCATCTCAGATAATCTTCAAAGCAACCATTCTGCTAGAATTCCTCCCTTGCCGAAGAGATGCAACACAGTCACTGTCATAAGAGGAGAAGGTTTTCCAAGTTCCTGCAGAGATCAAATACTGCCATTTCCTATACTGCAGGATGCACTTCACCCACGAGGAACTCAGTCAAAAAGCATATGTTAAAAACATACAGTGCTACGTCATTAGATCTGCAGGTACTCAAGTCTTCTTCACACAGAATACTACCACCTATAACACATTGTGTATAGGTGTAGATCTGTTGTTCTCCCTCTGCCACACAAAGGCTTGGGAAATTCAGCTGACACCTAGTAACAAGGTAACTGTGTTCAGTATACACAAGTGGAGTGCAAGCTTTATCTACATTTCTATTTTCAGTACGTTTGCCAGCTAGAAAAAGTCTCTCACAAGTCTTCAAAACTATTCAAGAGAAGCGTGCGCATGGGGATGGAGTCCCAAGACTTCTGAAGTCCAACTTCATAAGTCATTCATAAAAACCACAACAGCAACTAGCAAGACCATAGCCATCCTCTGTAAAGGAAAGAGACAGGCAGGCCCTGACGTGTACACAGACCTGTCTCTCTGAAACACACTTCACTGCTCAGCACTCACCTCACAGTAAGTGCAACACTGCCCTGCTGCCATCTCCACTGCCATGTCACCACCCAACCTACTGTACCTGCTGTCACTCTCTTGCTGGGAAGAACAGAGCAGCTCACCTGCGCTCCTCTCAAGAGCTGTCTTCACACCTGGCATCCCCACCACCCCTGCACAGCTAGCTCCTTGCTCAGGGCTAACCAGAAGCCCCTCCCACAGCTCTCAACCTTCAGAAAGCCAGCAGCTGAGCCCTTCTTCACAGTGCTTCACACCAAAGTGCTGGAGGGCAGGAAAGGGCTAAAGAAACTGGAGAACAAGAACTCCTTTGCAAGTCAGAAGAACAGCCTAAGTCAGCAAGCAGCTACTAGTCCTTTTTTTCCCCCCTCAGGGACTCAGAAGCTCTGCCCAAAACCCTCCTCCCCTCCAGCCCCTCTCCACCCATCCTTTTCTCCCAATTTTCCCAGTTTCCATGCTTTCCCCTCACATAACTTCTCTTCTATCAAAGCAGCACTGAAACCTTTTTGTGAAGTTAGCTGTATTTGAGCATGCGAGTACAATGCTGAAATCTTCTGCGTATTCTAGATTAATAGCGCAATACATTTTAATTGCTACATGAAGGTTCATTTTAATCTTAAGATCCAAATGAACACCACAAATGAAGCAGTTACACAGAAGCCTCGCCCAAATCACAGGGCAACTCATTCGCAAAACTACTCTGAACAGATCTATACTAGTGCTGTGGTCTAACCCAGCAGGCAGCTAAACACCACACAGCTGTTCACTCACTTGTCCCCAGTGGGATGGGGGAGAGAATCAGAAAAAAAGTAAAACTCATGGGTCAAAATAAAGACAGTTTAATAGAACAGAAAAGAAAGGGGAAATAATAATAATAAAAGAATATACAGAACAAGTGATGCACAATGCAATTGCTCACTGGCCGATGCCCCAGCCAGCCCCTGAGCAGTGGGCCACCACCCCCGAGTTTTATTGTTCAGCATGATGTCATAGAGTATGGAATACCCCTTTGGTCAGCTGGGGTCAGCTGTCCTGGCTGCATCCCCTCCCAGCTCCTTGTGCACCCCCAGCCTCCTCACTGGCATGGCAGTATGAGAAGCTGAGAAATCCTTGACTTAGCATAAGCACTGCTCAGCAACAACTAAAACATCAGTGTATTATCAACATCATTCTCATCCTAAGTCCAAAACACAGCACTGTACCACTTACCAAAAAGAAAATTAACTCTATCCCAGCCAAAACCAGAACAACTAGATAATATTTACAGCACAGTGTGTTGCTGCAACTTGCCTTGTACATACTGACCTCCAAGACATGACTGACACATTTTAGATGTATTTTGACATGTCAGACCCACCCTCACACATGGTCCACGCAGCAAAGGGAAATGGATCTGCACCCGTTGTAGATCCATCATGCCAGTCAGACTCTGTATATTTTTGTGTGCAAAGCAACACATCAGCATACAGTACAAAAGATTCTGCAGGAATTAAAGTATTTATGGTCCAATTCAACATTCCCAAGTTATTTTTTCACTTGGGAAATGTTGAATATAGCCCTTAAGTGGCCAAAAAAACCCTACCTCATTCCCCAGCCATGTTTGTTACAGTACTCCTTACAAAGGCACACAGTTGTAATCCACTTTTATTATTTGCTAGCCCTTTTTTTTTATTGTTTTAAAAGTCTTTTTAAAATTATTCAACATCAGGTGCTTTTAAATACTTACCCCAATAAGGAGATGCATTCTTCCTAATTAATGAAAGGCACTGGAGTCAGTTTTGTCAAGAAGTGATAGCACAATACCACACTAGTGGTGATGCAATAAGCTTGGCAGAACCACAAGAAATAAATTCTCATGGGAAGAGAAGGAAGGTTTAAGTGAGCAGGGATAAGGTGTATCCTTTCATAGATACAGGTGTATCTATCCAGTGTAAGGAGCTGAAATGCTACCACACACATTTGTGTTTCAGACTCTGTTTTACTGAATAAAGCAGTAACAGCTTCTGATACTACCATTCCTCCCTGTGTCACTTCCTCAGCTACCATGACACTATGCGTGAATGGTATATGAGATGAGGAACTGGTTTGACCTTAAAAAAAAAAAAAAAAAAGACTGCTACTTTTCTACCATTCTACTTGTAAGACACCATTAAAGTAGTATTCAAAGGCTTCTCAATGTAAATACAAAGAATTGGTCAACATACGAAACATGGTCACTATCCTACTTTGTGCATCAGAAGAATCCTTCACATGGTAAAAAGAAGCTATTCTACAAAAGTAACATAAATAGTCAAGTTTAACAGCACCTTCCTGTCTTAGAACAGTTCCAAGATGTGCTAACATGGCCTTCCAATTGTGCAAGTCAGGCTGTGCTTCTGTATTACGTGTGATGGGCAAAACAGATGAAAAACAGAAGACCTGAGAACAAACTGCATGAAACACTGATTTTCAGAACTGTCATATCAACACATGAGAAAAAGGACAGAAACCAGAGGGGGCAGTCACATCTTGGAGCTCAGTATGTACAAGACTAGTTGCAGTGATGCACTGTGCTTCGCTCTAAGTATTCTCTGGTACAGATCTGTTCAGAATGGTTTTGCAAACAAGTGGAAATCAAGAGGGAAGAATACAGTAGGCATATCTTTAACAAAGTAACTTTCTTGGACAATTTTTCCCTTTTGGAAAAAATCTACCAACAAGATCTCAGCCTCCAAATAAAACTTTCCAATGTGTGGTCTGTAAGCAAAGAATGGTAACTTTAAAACGTCAAAATTGTGGAAAATGTTTATAACAAAGAATCATGAAGGCGTTCAGCCATGGCATTTGGCAGCACAGCTTCCAGGTTAGAAAGACATTCTGTTGAAATAAAACCAAGAGCAAATCTAAAGAAAATATTGTTCTTGACAATATAAAGACAATAGTCTAAACAAGGGCTGAAAGGAGTAGGTGGATGATTGAATTTCTGTATCATCGTAAGATTGGCCTAAAGCTCTTCAGTACCAGAATCCTAGTCATTCCTGATTCACTAACAGACATCAACTAAGTTCATCCATGCTAGCAGCTTAGCTCTACACCTTCCTTACACAAACAGGTCTTCGAAAGCCAACCTGCGGAATACCTTTCCAAGGCCACAATGGTAGTAGGATTGTGGCCATAATAATCTGAAGCAGCATGCAAGGCACAGAAAAACAAGAGCATCACCTAATAGATGCACTGCTACGGAAGGAGTGCGTGTGAGGGAAGAAAACAGACGTGCAAGCTTGCTCCCAAAAGATTATATGGTCTAACAGGATGACACTGGCACCTTTTACAAACTTTTCCCCGAGGCTAGAGCTGTATTATAGACATTTATAGACATTGGAATATCTTGATTAAATCTCGAGAGCTATGAATTATATTTCCCAAATTTGCATACAGTGTTCTGAACCTTAAGGGCAAATCCTTTTACAAGAGATTTAATAATAAACAGACACAAGATCTTCCTAGACAACATAAGACTGCCAGGTTTGTTCAATTTCTTCTTCAGTTAGTTTACTGTGGAATTAAAACCCTGGTTTTGGCATTGCTGCTTCTGTAATAAAATGACCATCCTGAATCCCAGAGGCAAGCAGGTCTCTTGGCAGGTAGGGAAAAGGTTCTCAGATCCATGGCTTGTCTATCTTTTTCCATTAGCCAGTTGCCATCTTTCCTATCAGTATAAAAGTCAGAAATACAAAATATTTTTGAGCTCAAGAAACCTGTTAACATTATGTACTTGCAGATAAGCAGTCAGTAATCTTCTATTTGACAAAAGTCTGCAGAAAAACGCTGCAAGACACTACTCATGGAATTTGATCACGTAGAGCTTGGTATTTTTCACAGGATGTATCAAGCATTCTGCCCTTTAAACAATAAGACACTAACATGGTTTTCTTTTAACCTGTTTTGGCTTATTATCCTATATTTAACTGCTCCGCAAATAAACTTCTCTGCTGTTGAACTATACAGTCATTTCTTCAGGGTTTCTTTTTGGCCCTGCAAGATGTCAAGCAGCTCTAGTCAAAGAATGAGGAAAGACTGCATTATACTCAGGAAGCTGAAACTCCTTTCAAACAGAACAAAACTGAAGTAACATGACACAGGTAGATGATCATTACAGCAACAGTTACTGGGGCTAAGACAAGAACAAATGCACTGTGACCATCACCTTTTCATTACTGTCTCTTTTGCCAGACTTCTTTGGAAGATACTGTACACCTGCAGTGAGTTGCATCTCCATTATACGTACTCACCCATATTCTTCTATATGAAGAAACTGTCTAGGACCCTGTTTTGAAAAACCAGGTCATTCCTCTCAGCAGGGAGTACAGTCAAATGTTTTCCCACCCAAAGACAAAACTGTGGGGCAAAACAACCTTTAAAGCAGAAACGACAAGAGCAGTACATGGCAAATAGCCTCTGTCTAAGAAAAAAGTGCACATTAAGTTGTGAACTGACAATGTAGGCAGCTATTCTATAGTCCCTTCTGGCTACATAGAAATTCATCATAGGCAGTGAAGCTTCAAAGTAGAAAAAACTACTCAACTCAACTATTCTAAGCAAACACTAACAGTTTCTACAAGGGAAAAAACAACATGAAGTTGCAAATTCAGTCCCTGGTTGAGGTCCTAGGAACATTTTTTTCATTAAGAGGTCTCAGCTCTTTGTATCTGCATACAAAAATCTGTATTAAAAAATAATTAAAACCAATACTTGCAGAACATTCTTCTGGTTATTTCTTGATGCTTGCTCTGCTTTACCAACCCAGACTTCATCCTACAAAGCATTGCTGCACGCTCCAGATTAAGTACTCTCTTCGCTCTGTAACACTTAAACGTCAAAAAATACTGGGGGTGTGTGGGATGGGAGCCACTGGTTTCCTTTGAGGCATAGCAATCCTTCTTATTAGAACTTAAAATATCCTTTCTGAATATCCTATTATCTTTCTAATGGACAAACTTGCTGGAAAGTAAGAGGAAGATAAGAACCTTCAGACACCAGAACACTTCCAAACCAACAAAGTTTCTCACCTCCATCCCTTATTTTTAGGGTATGAAGACAATAGTCATTATGTCCTCTAATAAAAGGACACCACAGATGAAAGCATCTCAAAGAAGCTATCTGCTGCTGTGCAACTTTCCATTAACCACAGCAGTTTACCAAGTTCTCAAACATGCCATAATGAAGTCTCCACACCTGGAACCATACAGAGCTCCAGCAAGGCAAGGAGCTCTGATACAGTTTTGTAAAAATACACTCCTATTACTTCCAAGAGGAGTTCAGATCTAGGAACAAAAAATGCTTGTGCAATGCTGAACCTAGGCTAACCAAACTAGCACCAGGTTTTTACCACACTCATAAAATTATATACAGACAAATCACCTAACCCAGGTACATATAACTCAGATTCAATGTCAGGCTCAAACGCGCCCCTTGTAGAGCCATGCTAAACTCCACATTGCGGAACACTTCTTAGGAAAAAGACCACAGTTGTGCACACTCTCACATCTCCCTACACCACTCTAGAGCGTCCTAGAATACGTGTATTATCCAAAAGTTTCTACTATTTAAGGTATCACATATACATCCACAACTTTGACAAATATTTATACTCACCATTAACTCTTTATTACCTAATAATCTGCCCGCTCCGAAAATCTCCCCTTCACCACTTCCAGAGACACTCTTCGCACTCTTTGCTCAATGCAATCTCTAAACCTGATCATAACTAAGGAAACATTACATAGACACTGCACAGAGGAGCTATGGCATCTCCCCAGTTCCCACAGCGAGGAAGGCAGAGATTCAGGAGGGCTGACTCACACCTTGTTAAAGGAGACAGGAGAAAGAGCCCAGGATTAGCGGATGACCGATAGGCCTCTGCCAGCTACTCACTGGTTGAACCCAGGTTGCCATGCCTCTCATCTTTGACCACAGCTAGGGGGTTGGAAAAATTAATGAGAAAACAACAGGGAATGGCCTGTGTACAAGCCATAAATACACACACAAGAGGCTCCACAAGCCCAAGCATTTGCGTCCCTTCCTACCAGGAGCCTCTGAACTCTTCTGGTACCTCAGGAGTAATTCCTGTCCCAACATGCTGAGCTGGAAGCTACTACAGCCAGTTACCTCCACATAAGAAAGGAGTTTCCGGCAATCTTGCTGAGAAGCCCCTGAGGCCAGGTTAAAAATTTGACTATGCCCAAAAATATTCAGGCTCTGCGAACAAGATCTAAATCGTCTTTTCTTTTAATCATTTTTCTTCATTTTCTTGTCACTCCAAGGAAAAGAGCTGACAAAAGTTTTCTGCATACAAAAGAGACATAAAACTGCAGCGCTGCAACTATTCCCAGCCTGTCACAACTGCAAAAACTTCAATCTTAGTGACAGACCTGATGTAGGAAATTGGGGGGGAGAGGGGGATATTAATGGTACTTTTTTCCCCTGTTTTGCTTTAAGATTTGCAATACTTGATGATTTGAAATGCCTCCTGCCCCAGCTCTCCCTAGCTTATGCATGTCTACTACCTGGATTTTAGATCAGCTGTCACACATGAATGTTCAAAGCATAAAAAACTTAACACAGCCTTAGAAAAGACAAATGGAGACACAGCGGCTTTAAGGCAGAAAAGAATGCTTGACATAAAGCACAGTTCACCCCAGAACCTGGTTTCTGAGTATTTTGTAACTTAATTTGCTTTTTGTCCCAACAAATTCCAAAAGATTCTCTGTTTAGTTGGGGGGGGGGGGGGGGGGGGCACCAC
>JAVJGI010000014.1:63412972-63451611 GCA_035590275.1 Ibycter americanus | reverse complement strand
GGCCCCCGCCGGTGGGTGCTCCGAGGCAGCCTTGGAGCGGGTGCTGCCAACCCCGAACTCATCTCGGTGGTTCCGCGCCCAGCCCGGCTCCCCGCGCCCGCCGCCACCGCCACCCCTGAGCAGCAGCTCTGGGGGCTTCATCTCCTGGTCCAGAGTCCCCCAACCCGCTTCTCAGAAAGACAGAGGTGCTTTGGGATTTGCGGCAAAATAACCCAACTCCAACATCCAGCCTCCCTTCTAAGCCGTAATAGAAGCGAGTTTTCTTAAACTCTGATGCTGGAGGTGTGACGCTTCTTCTGAAATTTGTTAGCATTAACCCGTTTGGAGCTCTGTCTTTCCTTTTGCCCTTCCATACATGTTTTGAGCAACAGCTTCCTACTCAACATCTGGCTAGCTATGAAGAACACAAACATGGTGATCTTTTGCCATCGGAAAGCCACGTTGGATGGCCTGCCTGGACACCTTTCAAAGAAGCTTGATGCAGGTGGGGGAACCGTTTCCAAATCTTTAGAGGAGAAAAGTGGAAGCACCCGAATGATTTAGGAGCATGCCAATCCCTTCTGGCTTTGTTCCTTGTCAGACCTTCCCCTACAAGGTATTTACTGGAAACCACCCAAAATCTTTGCACTGCGCCCTTCTTTTACCCTGCCCTCCTGCGTGCCCCAGTACTGTCCATCTACACCACAAGTTTGTAGGACAGACAGGTATTCTGCGTCTGCACCATCCAGCAAGTGGAACCTGTGCCGCAGTGGGAATTTTGAAATAACACAGAGAATGAAATACATAATTTTTGCTGATCTGCACTCCTCCTTCCTTGTTTCACAATTAAAGCTGTTCTGATTCTCTTCTGTCCTGACTTTGGTCCCAGTTTTGCTTCTGAATCATAAACTAATCATATCTTTATTTAACCACCCATTTTGATAACGTTTAAGCAATCTGAACTCTTTCTAAAGGCATCGAGGCGTGATTTGAACCACCCTTTTCTGCAAAACATTTTAAGTATCTTCAAAGCTGAAAAAGTCATTTTGGTACTGACTCTGGTAAATAACAGATAGATGAGGAGCACGCATGCAGGTTCAGGTAACTTCTAGGTCTTAAACCTCTTTACACAAGCAAAGAGATTTTTATATTTTGTTGGGGGTTTTTTTGGTTTAATATCTGGACCCTGTTTTGAGCAAGAGAGAAAGAAATACCCTGTGAAATATGTCAGCCAGCTTTGGCAGAGATCTGGCAGATTTAACAGCGCATCATTTTCCATAGATGAAGACTAGGCAGTTGACAATTTATTTGGCCTTTTCCAAGCTTTTGTCATATTCTTATGAGAAGTTACTAAGGAAACCAGGTAGGCACGAGGTAGAAGGTAACTTTCTGCCATGGATTAGCAAGTGGTTGAAAGACAAAGCAGCAGGAATAAGTTGCCAGTTTTCAATTTGACCAGAAAGTTACCAGTACTGATACCTTCTCTATTTCACACTATAAATTAACTTAAAGTCTCCAAAAGGCAATTGTACTTGTGCGGGCTTTAGTCTTTTAGCCTGAGCAACAGGTTTTAGAGCAGGGAGAGCAGGAGAGGAAGGAAAGAGCAGGTAGAGAAAGCTGCTGCTTCATTTTGGACTCTTACTTGCTATTTTTCATTTCCAGCTGTTAATACCTCATCTGTGTGCCCCAGCACAGCAATGAGATGCTCTGGCCGGATACAGGACTCTCTGCTTTGCCGGTGCCAAACTGAGGTCAGGATTTCAATGGGGAGGAGACTAATTAAATATCGGTCCAGCTTGAACAGAAATTGCCTTGACAATCTGTAATTAGCTATATAGGGGTCATGCTGGATCAATCGCAGTGCTGGGATTCCCATGCTATAGGTAATTATCTGTGTAGTTTTAGCCTAGGGAGGTTTACGTCCCTCTGAGTAAAAACCTCACCCCAGCGAAGCAACGCTTCTGTGTTAAACTCGGAGATATATTTCCATGTCTAGTTAAACCTACTTTTCAAAAGTATCTGAAGGCTCACAGGGGAGCTAGTCTTTTGCAGTTACTGAAACCAGCTATCACGAGTTCAGTACCACCAGCTCTCTTTGCTGTTGATTGACTACCTGTCAGCTGAAGGTGTCAGTTAAAATCTATATGCCAAAGATGGTGTTGGTGAACTTGGGAAGGCAGATCCGTGAGCTTTGTGGTATTGGCACAGGTGACAATGGAGGAAAAAAACACAACAGAGAACCAATTATTTCATTATCTTCCAAGCTGCTAAGTAGTTTAATAGGCAGATGCAAAATTCTGGTCCTGAGAAACCTGTCAATCAAGCATAAATAAATGAGTACCATACAGAGCACAGGTGAAATGCTGATGCAGAAACACAAATGTGGGACTCTCAGAGCAGGGGCAGCAGCAGTGTGATGCTCAGGGCTGCAGTGCTCAGCTCCAGGGCAGCGTGATGGGTGGCCAGGCAGACTTGAGCATCTCAAACAGGGTTCACAGTATGCAGTGTGCTGAATGCAGACACTTCCAAGCCAGTCTCCAAAAGAGAAAAGCAAAGGGAAAGGTGATTCTAAACCTCTTTCTTTCGTGGGGGCTGCAGGCACCTGGTGCAGGGTCTGAGGGAAAACAGGGATGCTGAGCATGGTTAGAGCTTTTAGCTGAGAGACATGCCCCGGAGCTCAGTTCCCTGATTTATTTTCCCTGGACACGGATTTCAAATGTCTAAAGCCTCTATCCCACTTGCTCTACTGCTTCCTGGGCAAGTGCCTTTAGGGTCTATTCAAAAGCAGAAATACTGTCACCATGTCTTTATTTAAAATCAGTGCAGCCTACTGACACCACGCTCTGATTGAGTTCAGAGCCCAGGCTGCTGCCAGATCCTTAGCTATCTTAGTCCTAGCAGTCAAAATTGTTATTAACGTCTGCTTTGTTTCATGGGGCAACTAAGACAATTCTGTGTGTTATAAGCTTTATTGCAGTCATGGGTGCTTTTGTAGCTTTTACCCTGGCTATGATCTTTAGACGGAAATATCCGCAGAGTCCTCTGGCAAGTCTGCAATAGCCCAAAATGTAGCTCTGCTTCCGTGCTCCCGAGAGCATCAATTCAACAGCTACGCTGCCTTTGTCTTCTAAGTGCAGCTCAGGATAATGGCATTGATCTGCGACATCCTTTATACTTTCAGAAACCAACAATAAGTGTCTCTGCTTTAGGAAGAGACAAATATAATATGAAGGTCCTTGCCATGAAGGGCTTATCTAAATCACAGATGATAGAACATGAAGGATAGACCTGAGAAGGGAAGAAATGAAGAAGGACAATAGGCAGCAGTGCAGTCACACATAGGCTCTCTCCACAGAAAGAAATCTATTTTAATTGCCATTTTGAAAGTTTTATTCACACTTAATGAGGACTGAGTAAGAAATTAAGGACAAGAATTGAATGGCTAGAAATCAAAATGGCTAAAATGATTGAAAATGTTTTGCATTTAAACAACAACAAAAAAAAGAAGCTGACATTTTCAGATTTTAACACATGCATACTGAATGAATAGTATTTGCCAAATTTTTCCCAGTATTTTGTTAGCATGAGATGAAGTTAAATGCTTTTTTAACATTGCCAGCCGGGTGGAAGCAAATCAGTGGTTCCCCTGGGGAAGGTCTTGGGGGAGGGGAGTTGGCAGTGAGCTCCACCGTTTCAGGCCAGCCACAGAGAAAGCTGTGTCCTGCAAGCTGAAATATCAGATGCAGATCCCCAGCTGGTGGCAGTTGTCACAGCTCCCTTGAAGTTAATGTATCTGTGACATTTTTTAAACAGCAAGCTCTAATACTTTTGCAAAGAGCTCTGATTACAGAGGACTGACATAACCATCCATAAAAAGAACAAATTGGATTCTAGGATGTATCTGATGAAGGATTTTGGGCAGAGTAAAGGTAAGCAAGTGTTCCAGAGTCGTTAGTAAAACCTTATTTGGAGTATAGCACAGGGACTTGAACACTCATGTTCCAGAAAAATTAAATCACACTGAAACAGAGTCATTAGAAGACTGACAGGGATCTTATGGGAGCTTGGCTTGTTTGCCCTGGTGAAACAAAGCCTGAAAAAGGGTACAGGAGGGCTGTCTATAAATACATGTCGGTAAATATCACCGATAAATAGGCAAGAAGCTGTTTAAGTTTAAGGACGATGCTAGCACAAGAACAAATGGATATAAACAGGTCCTGAATAAATTTATGCCAAAAATCAGAAAGATACTTGGTTCTTCTAGCCATAAAAATCTTCAATGCTGATAAGAAATAGTGGGGCAAACAATACAACCATTTTTAGAGGGGAGTGTAATGAGTGGGTTAAAGTGATTATATGACTTGACTGCAGTAGCAGGGACTGGACTTCACCCAGGCTCCATTCCTCAGCAGACTTCACGTTATGCCTACCAGAATCAAAGTGGGCCAAGCATTCATCATGATGGATAAGGTTTAGTGAGAGAAGTCAAATAAGCAGAACCACAGTCAAAGCCATTCTTTCACTCGGAGTGAATGCTAATGACATCCGTTCATTGCAGCATGGAAAATTCACTTAGTAAACTAGGTTAATGGAAGAAAATCCTCTTCTGTGAGATATAGGCCCATTGGGTTGGAAGCTACACATAGCGACCCTTGGACATATTTTATAGAGTCCTTTTCTAGTCATATTTTTCAGTCCTATAAAAGTCTGCTACAGATCTATGCCTCTCTTGTTTTTAAACATGAAGCCATTACCAGAGTGAAGTAGCATCCTGTTACTAGTGTGAATAGCCTGTCCTCCACTTTACTCCAAAGTCCTTGGCAGTAGACAGATAGTTTTCAAGATGTTTCTGAAGTACAGGAGGATGGAAGGGCAGCACATGGGATGAGAGAGGGGAAAAGAACACAGAGATGTTAGAGGCTCTTGGTTAATGCATTGAGCAGGAGCAACAAAATGTACAACTCTCCTGTCAGCATATTTATGATAGCATTTCCACACTCTGCTCAGGTAAAGAGGAAGAGGACTAAATTTGATGGGATCGGTTAGTTGGTGAAGTTTGCAAGAGGCTTCTTATCCACCGTTGTATGAGTGGTCAACACACTGGGTACATTTGATAAAACCATAAACCTGGATCAGTCCCCATTCACAGGGGAAATCACTGTTTCCCCGTGGCACAGCGAGTGTTACCATCTGTCACCCTTGCTGTTTTTTGGGTACAGGGGTTGCACTCGCTGGTACTGGCAGCAGGGAATGGTCAGGGGAAGGTTTCAGGAACTTGCTCCCTTTGGCACCTGGCCAGAGCCCCAGCCTGGCAGGCAGCAGGGCTCAGCGTAATGTCTATCAGCTCGATCAGGCTTTCAAGTGCTCCCTGGACTATTTTTGCAGCAGACCACGTGAGCTGGTGGAGCTTTTATTTTTAGTCCTACAGTACGATTTGTTGACTATGCCTGTTTCCTATGCAGTAGGTACTGAAGTGCCAAGGCGCTAGAAGTCTTCTAATGATCCATCAATAAATGTTACAGTCAATAAATGTTACAGTCAATATATGTCACCATCTGCCTTACAGTTAGCATCTGCACCCTTCCAGCCCTTATTTATAGCATGTCCATTTAGGTTATATACCTTTGTATCATCACTGGTTCACTTCAGGTTTACTTCTGACACTCTCAGTTGGCAGTAAGATGTTTCCCTAGTGCTCCTTTTGAAAGAAACCAAATACTAAATAAACTCTTCCAGCACAAGCCCTGCTGAAAGCTCACCTACTTGTTGGAGCTATACCTCCCTAGACTAAAGGGTTTGCATGGATGCTGTTACTGGGTAACAGGAGGAGGGCAGAGGGCTGGCTGGGGCAGCTACTGCCTGCACCGTCAGACAGGACACACAGAGATGGCAGCCGCTGAAATCTTGTACTTCACCCCAGCATCTCTGGGCACCTCTGGCTGCTCTCTTTTTTACTGGTGAAAACTGCAGCCACCCAACAGAAACATATTATGGTGGTGATGATTTGGCTCAGCCCTCTGCCTTTTTCTCTTTAAGTTCTCAATGTTTAGGAATCCCAGTCTTGTGTATTTTTCCTTGGCTTTTATAGTCCTGTTTGCAGCAATTATCAATTTCAGTGCTCTTAATTTTGGCCAAATAAAACCAGAAAGTACGCTCTGATAAATTAGTAGTCACTTGACAAGCACCTTACCAAACAAGCTCTTTCAGAGGCCCTCAATCCTAAAGATCTTCAACTTTATAAAAGCCAAGGTGCACACACAGAGTCACACCAGAGCTGATTAGAAAGGAGAAATAAGAGAGTCACTGACACGCTGGAGTTCCTAGAGTTCTCAAGCTTAAGAGACATCATCATTTAGCGAACAAACCGTCTATGAGGTCTGCCCTCATATGCCATGTTCTCCTATGCCATATTCTCCTGGCATATTTCAGGCGTAATCCACTGAAGTTATTACTCCATATGAAAATGTACCTTGTAAGGAGAGCATCAGGCTTTCATTACTCAGTGGCCTTGTGTTAAACCTTATGTTTCCAACAAAGTAATGGGATATTCCTGCTTTTAAACACAGGAACTGGACTACAGAACATTGTAAGAACCATGGGCTGAAGACTGAAATTTTTGTCTCCTTTTCCTTTGCCCGTGTTTGCTATGCTCCCAATGGAGAGTTTCTGAATTTATGTAAAGTGTGTTTTGAAGACAGCTCTGCAGCCATTGCTGCCACATCTTTCAGCCAGTTTCCAGAAGGCATATTCCAGCTGCTTGCCAGATATAGCTACAAAAAGGAAAGACATTGCATAGGTAAGATAAAATCTTTTCTTAAATTAAGCAAAGTAAGTTTTTCAGTGTTTACCTTGGATTTTCTAGGGCACATTCAAAGCACTGCAGATCTCTGTATGTTTTTAGCATGTTACATGTGATGGCATGATGTGATATTTATAAACCTGTTTTACATTAATCAGTAATTGATATGATGGATTGACTCTATACCTAGTTACTTTTCAATCTGGAGAGTGTGCAGTCCCATCTCTATTAATAATCTCTATCTAATCAGTGAAACAGACCATGATAAAAGCTGTGTAAGAAAGCTTCCTTCTTTACTAATTGGACTAGACTTGGAAACCAGAGGCTTTCCTCAGAGCATTGCCTATTTTCCTCTTAATTATTTGCATATTCAGTTCAACAGCAAAACAAGTCTATAATTGTTCAGCTCAGAAATGAAAAGCTTCTTATCATGTACATCAGTCAGAAGAAAACATGCGCAATCACTACATCAATGCCAAATAGTACTAAATCAGTACTACCTGTACTAATTTAGGATTAGGAAGTGTCTTAAACAATAACTTAAGAAGTAAAGGACATTAAGGGAAGGAAATTGGCTGGAGACGTTGTTTAATGTATCCTTGTTAGTACAAGGAAGAATTTTTCCACTGCTCAATGTGTAAATTACATTTGCCATCTAATTGCACCAATTGAGGCAATCTGAGGTAGTTTACCATGCAGAAATGTTTTGTAACCAATTTATATTTGATGTGTAACTCACAACAGTATTGACATAATCTTTAAATTTAATAATATGGGTGGGGTCAGATCTAAATGTGAGCCGCCTGCTTTGATGTCTGACATAACTAATGTACGCAGAGATGCTCAAATGCTGCTTGGCTGTGCTGCTGTGGACTGAATGTCACAGCCTAATGCCACTGAGAAGAAATAGCAACACCAAAATAACTCGATCTAGTTATTGAACTTTCCAAATATATACTAGGAAACGAGACAAAGCCTGCAAAAAGGAAAAAAGAAAAAAAAGAGGAAAAAAAAGGTGATGTGGTGGTAAAATAAAAGAAGCCTGAAATGGAGTGTAGTCCTTGTGATTCAAACCCACATTGTTTTCTCATCATTTTGTCCCATCCAAATTCACAGGACTGTCTGGACCAGTAATGATTAGTTTAACATCATTACATTCCAGTATATACATATGTGTCTAGTGGTCAAGTACTTCTTGAAAATAGGATTATTTAATTAGTTGATATAGAAGTCAAAACACCGAAGTCCATGCTCAAGAAAACTCTCACAAAGTAACTAGGAGTGTTATATGAGAAAGGGATGATGAAAAAATTCAAAGCCCACTTCTGGCTCTTTTTATATCCTAAATTTCAGTACAAAATGAAGGAAAAGTACTGTTTTGAACATAAAGTATGGAATCTCATATTATCTTTTATTCTAAAGACATCATTGCAGCAGACAAATTTCATCTGTGGCAACTTCTGCCTGCAACTTCTGTGGATGAGAATAAATCCTTCTATCAAACTTGTAGCTGAATAATATTTAAAAAGTAATGCCCTGTTTTCTTTGGTGCAGTTTCCCAGGCTGAGGAGTTGATTGTAGAAACCTGTGTAGAACAGGGGACAGACTTTCACAAGGACTGCCCCATCTTTGATTTCAAGCTCAGACAGCTCAGCTGATATGGCACAGGTGAGGCTGAGCCACCAGAAAGCCAGTCTTTCACAAATGGGCTCCCCTGTGCCAGTTTCAACTTCTTGTTCTTGACATCAAAGCTATTCAGAAGTTAACTTCAAGCTTGGGTTGTTTTCTAAACCAGCTAGGAGAAAAATGCAATCAGCCGCTGTCATGCCTATACGACTGCACTCCTTTTGCTCAAACCAACATAAAAATAAGTCTTTTGTACACATCTTCCACACAGACATGAAATATTTCAAGAGAAAAGGCAAGTGCTGCTGTTTCCTGTCATTCATAAGGTTCTGAAATGGCAAATGAAAAGTAAAAGACACCATCCACTGTTGCCATTTCCTTAAAAGTGGAACTGGATTGTTTACCAGCCCCAGTAAGGGAGCACCCCACCAAATCTGCACTTAACATCTTTCCAGGAAAGATGCTTTTCTGTTGCTATGGAAGGCTGATCTTACACCACCATACACCATTGCACTGTCCTGCTGTACAAAGGAAGTGCAAAATGATGAGAGAAACACTGATACAGGAAGGCTACGCTTTCCAGGCTCCTTACCTCATTATGTTGAAAACCAAGTTTCATTTTTCCCAAATTAAAAGTCAATGGGGAGAACTCCAAGGGGAACTTCATAGGGATTTTCCTTTCTCACTCTCTCCTCTTGATTTTAATCATGAAGAAATAATTCATATCCAGAGAAAACTGTTCTGAACATCTATGGATTTTGACTAATGATGTAAATAAAAATTTGTCTTTACACAGAAGTTGCAACAAATTATTAATGTAATAAATGCAACACTGTGTTTGGACCCGAGCTAAAAATTTTGCATACATAAAAAATAAGAAGTGAAAAAAAATTAAGTAATTAATTCTGCAGTTACTTGAGGTCTTTATCTATGCTTTTTCAGCTAGTATCCAAGTTTCTTCAAAGGCTTAAGTCTCTGAAGACTCCAACTTGTGAGAATTATGAATCAAGTAGTTCAACACCATGATACTTGTTTAAGCATTACATGAAAACAGTCTGTAATGCGTCTAACTCAAACAGCAGCTATAGAGTGATCCCACAATTTTTATTCAGTCCCTGATAAATACACTGAGATCTTCGCCTAAACAATTGTAAGAGCAGACCTTCTGTAGCAGTAATGAAACATAATTAAATATTGGGTGAAAAAGTTGGATAGACTTATTCACATGGAAGAGGACTTTTCTTCTCAAAAAGACACAGCAGGACTGTTTGAGGAGCAGCTACTATTCAATACAATAAGGAGATCAAAATTTGAGCCCAAGACATATTTATTTAAGACTCTATTTGTACCTTTGAATTTGCAATGCACAAAACAGATTATTGGCTTTATTTTAACACACATTTTAGGGTTGTATTTATTAAATGGTATAGGTCTATTTGAAATATCCACATATATAATTTACAGCAAAATAACCTAATGAGGAAGAAATGATGGCATATCATGCCTGCAGGACTGCAAAGCTGGATATGATTTAGCTTCCTCTTCCAAAAGGAAAAGAAAAACTCAGAAAAACTAAGCAAACAATTTTTGAAAGAATTCCACTTATTGTCAAATATTGTTCTTTCACTAGGTTTGTAAACACTAGGATCTCACATAAGCAAATTTAGCTTCAACAAAGGCATTTAATTGTTTATGGTAAATTACAGCTGTACATATTTTGATCACTGTTTCAAGCCAAGAAAAATTTTGTTTCAAGTTAAAGGACCTAAAAATTAGATGACCGTCAAGAAATACTCAATTTTAGATTGTGAACTTTGACACTGCCCTTTAGTCATAAGTCTAAGAATAAATTAAAAAAACCCCTATGTGCTACAACTGTATTTCCTGCAACATATGTTCATGATTGAGGTATTTCACTAGCACAGGATGTGCTCAGATGGAACGGAAACTGCCGCTCCGTAACAGCCAGTTGAGGTCCCAAAATATAGATGAGTTTGCTGACCACAGCACAGCTAAGCCTCAGCTTTCTACTGAGGCAGAGAGGTATTAATACACTCACAGCAGGAATGCTGCAAATAGTTTGAATATTCAGTTAAAAATATTGAAACATATTCTAGAAGAAAATGAGATCTGCAGACAGCTATTCCTTTAAAGGCTTTAGATGATGCAACCCTGCAAATTTTCTTCACTGGAAAAATTTCTTCGCTGAAAGGGTGGTCAAGCATTGGAACCGGCTGCCCAGGGAGGTGGTGGAAAAACCTTTTTTAAAGGAAAAACCTTTAAACAACATACAGATGCAGCGCTTAGCAACATGGTTTAGTTTTGGACTTGGCAATCCTGGGTTAACAGTTGGACTTGATGATCTCAAAGGTCTTTTCCAACCGACATGATTCTATGATTCTGTGAAATGGATTGGTGTCCATCATGGTCATTAGTTACCATGACCTGTTTTAAGACTCAGGAAGCTTGTGGCACTGGTAGCACAAAGGAGTGGAAAAAGCCTGTTTGAGAGAGGCATCCAGATTGATGCTGAACTCTAAATAAAAGTTACACACATGGGGACTAAGCAAAATTATTACTGCTTCTGAAGAAAGCTCATATAAGCAGCCTGAAGCAAAAGAGAATAAAAGAATAAAAGTTTTAAATCCATACAGAACATTTATCTTAGCTACGTTAACCCCCTGCTGCCTCTAGCACTCAGTGTTAAGAGTGTAGCCAGCCAGCCAAGGGAAGGGATTTTTCCTCTTTTGTAAGGATGTTGTTCCCATTTGAGGGGCTACAGCTGGAACAGTACATCCTGTCCTGGGCACCCCTGTACTGGAGACTTGCTGACAATCTGGAGCCAGTCCAGCACAGGGCCATGGAGATGGTCCAGAGGCTGATGCACATCGCACAAAAGGAGAGGCTGAGAACGCTGGGCTTGCTCAGCCTGGGAGACAGCTGGTTCCGCATCTCATGTAGAGGAGACCAGACCAGACGCTTGTAGTTATTCAAAACCCAACTAGAGAAAATACTGTGTAAGCCTTGCTTTGAGCTGGAGGCTGGGCTAGAAACCTCCAGAGTTCCCTTCTGAGCCAATTTATTCCATGATTCTGCTCTGGGATTATGTGAGGTGAAATGATCCAGGTTCGCCTTGCAGGGAGCGCAAACGTTCCACCGTTGGAAGCTGGCCATGGAAGGAGAGTACCATCGCATGACAAGAGCTACCATCTAGGGGCAAACTAGTAAAACACTTGGCCAGCCAGTAGCACCAGCCATCTAGCCAATTTGAAGCTAAATCTTTCTGTGGGACAAGATATATAGCCCTGCTGCCCAAAGCTGTTTCCCTGGAAGGAATGGCACCTGCATGAAAATGTCCAGTCTGACATTGCGAAAGCAGAGGTAAATGCAAGGGATACCTATCCGCTTTTCAGCTGGAGAGCATTTTTATACTGGAGACCTGAAAATGGAAATCAGTATTAAAAAAATTAGTGAAACAAAGTATTTAAATGCCAATGACTCAGCAAAAATTCTTGATGTACTGACTTTAGAAAACTTGTGTCTTTCCAGTATGAATAAACTAATCCAGCTAAAATATAAAAGCAAGTTTTGATGATTCACTATCAAGAAGTTACTCACTGTGAAGATTCTAACTTCAAGTACTTGAGGCAAAAATGAAAGAATAACAACAGATACATGTGCTAATGAAGCTACCAATAATAGCAAGGGGAGAGTGAGAATGCAAGGCAGAACAACAGCACAGTACACAAAATATATGATCTATGCAAAAAGATGGAGCAAATCTTCAAATATGTAGAAAGGCTATTGCAAACCATATGGAAATAAAGTGTTTTCCATGTCTTTCCATGTCCTGCTGCATGAAATGAGAAAGCACAGTTTTAAACTGCAGCAAGGCAAATTCAGATTGGACACTGGGAAATGTCTTCACAGCTTTTCTGTGGAGGTGCTGTAACTTTAGCATTGTTAGCAACCTTTAAGAAAACATGAGACAAATATCTGTCAGAAGAGATATATCTACACATGCTCCTGCCTGGCAACAGGAAGATGCACTAGATGAACTTTGATGTCCTTTCAAGTCCAATGAATTCGTACAGAAGCTTCTATATATCAAACATAGGAATACAAAAATACCACTAAGACTAAATTACAGTCTAAAATACAATCTGAACTAGAATTACAGCTATAAATGAAAGAGCAGTAATCAATGAGTTTTAAAGAAAAATAGCTAATCTTTTATTGTGATGGTATTTGCTAACAGAAATTCATGGTAATCACCTTGACATTAAAAAAACTATATAGGAATAAGCTCAAGGCATTTTGTCACTCAGTACTGAATAAGCAGATGAGACAGCAGCCAGTTATCTAATGGAGCCTCCATGACTAGGACTTAAGATGTGACCTGTGTTATGGAGAAAGTCAGACTAAATAATCATCACTCTCACTTCTGGTTTTAAAATGCAGGCATAAAACAGGATTTCTCTTTGATCACTCAAGACCAGAAAGACTGAAACAATATCAGTGATTGCTTATGATTTTCCGGGACAAGAAGTTGCATTCACAAGAATAGCTCTGATTTACTCTTCAAGAATTTTCAGGGAAACAAAACAAAACAGAACAATCCCAATTTGTTAGCATATCCTTCAAGATAAAGAAAACAGCAGCCCAAAACGAACCTTCGGGTGTTAGCAAGAGGCTCTGTGATTTCTTGAGCAGCAGCATGATGTTAGGCAACCAGCATCTTTTCTTCTTTCTCTTCCTCTGGGCTATTTCAGGAGGTGACCTCATCCATATATCTAATAAGATCACAAAAGCTGAAAAGCATAGTATGCTGAGCTCACTGATGTTCTTAGCTCTGTCTCTTAATAATTACTTTTACAATGCCTCCCCTTACCAGTAAGACAAGTTCGATGAATGGGAGTTAACTTCATTATGTGTCTTCGCCAGCAGCAGCTTTTCCTTCCTGTCATGTCGCTGGCAGTGAAAGGTTCTCCTCAACTTTAACTGCAGAGTTCAGACCACTGTGTGCATTCAAATTTTATTTAGGTGGTGTGATTTTTATCAGGCCACACAGGCTGAATTTACACATGCACGTGTGTAACAGTAGCTCAAAGCAATATAGCCACTGCATGATTTTCTTAATTCTGTTGCAGTGTAATTGTCCTTCTGAATTTTAGCAATGGACAATGGCATCTGTGCAAGCAGTTAAAAATAAGTGTATTTGAAGGCTAACGTGGAGTAAATAAATAGCAAGAAATCAAAAAGGTCTTAAAAATATCCCAACATAACTAACAGTTAAATAAATAAGCCTGTTAATTTTGTAATCATTAAAATGAGGTTAATAAAAAGAATAAACTTCCTCAAGACTTACAGTCAGTGGCATTTGAACAAATATTATTTAAAAAATTCCAGGTAAGAAACAAGCCCACTTCACGTTGACTTTCCCCTAGCCTTTAGCTATTTATATGGCAGTACTGTTTGCACGCATATAGGCTATAGCACAAGTAGAAGTTACTCCATGCCTTGATTTGCATTTGCACAATCAGGAACAATTTTTGAAAATATGAAAGCCATAGAGTTGTACCAAACTCACTGCAAGAAGCAAATATGCAGGATGCCTTCCCTAAGAATATCCTGTCTTAGGTATAGCTATTACTTTTATTTAGTTGGAAGTTAATGCGGTATATATAAACTATCTTTAGGTGTCTTACCCAGCATCAGTGCTAGGCACCAGAATCAGTAAATCAAGAGAAAGTTCATGATCAAAATCCAAGGCTCAGGATCAAACACTGAGTATGATCTTTCCCTCCCTGACTCCAATCACATGGCACATTATTTCCTTCTTTCTTGCTTGATGCTCTCTCCCTCCTTCATATTTATTTTACTTATCCCTTGTGGGTTTTTTCCTCTTTTTCTTTTATTGCTACTGGTAGTTACTGCTAAAACTTAAGTTTTCTTCCCAGAGGGATTTCATTAAATGCACACAGAAACCAGTAGTCAGTACTGCCAAACCCACCTTTGTAACCAGAGTTTTCTTGAGCTCAGGATTTTAAGGGGTACAGAATGCCAACAAGGATCAAATGCCAATTAACACCTCAGCCACTTTTTAAAGAGATAGTTGCTAGAAATTAGATGTTTTAATTGGGAGAAAAACTTGGTATTTCATCTGCTCTTGAAAACTAATCAGTAAGACTGGTAAAACTATCTTCTGATGGGAAAGTGTGACACTGGCCAAGTACAAATTTCTCATGAAATTTTATTTTTTACAAAAAATACTAGAAGTTTTTAAAATTTTCCTTGATTTTTTAAAATGAAAATACTTCGGCTTTCTCGACTTTTAAACCAGATTCCAAAGGCACTTTTCAATCAAAAGGTTTACTTTCATACAGCGGGCCATACCTTTTAGGGAAAACAAACCTGCTCGGATGCATTGTCCAGTTTACCTTAGAGATGCATGGGACATTTCTTTGAAAAAGACACTCGGGCTCTTTGTTCCCACTGCCTTGTGTTGCCATGGCCTTCCCTCCCCTTAGTAATCATCAGAGGTTTTATTTTGATACAATGGCTCAGGCGTGTCCTCAGCTGTACCTCATGCAAGGGGAGTAAATGCCTCTGGTTTTGCTCCAGTTCAGTATTTTTTATCCTTGAATTTTTTCTATCCTTTTATCCCTGACTGCCAGCTGTGTGGTTTCTGCCTGGGACTGGTAACTACAATCACAGCCGTTTGTGGGCCTAAACAGTCATTCAAACAATTTCCAAAATGTAAAGGCTCCCTACCAGCTAAAGAAGAAAAAAAGCCCCACCTGTTCCAAATGTAAACGTTCGCTCACAGGTTACAGTTTGGAAATCCCTGCCCCAGCACAGACACACTGAATCAGCACATCCCTCAGCTGCTTCAGCCACATCTCCAGGTCCTGAGCACCTGGCAGGGTCCTGGTAACGAGAGCGAGAGCGTGCCAAGCAGCTTCGTGCCAGGCCAGCTCCTCTGCAGACAGGCTGCACACCCCCGGAGCCCATCCCCAGGGGGGCTGCTACCAGCTGTGCCTGATTCTGCCCCAAAGTCCTCCAACAGGCAGCATAGCCAACGGAGGGCGGAGGACTGGAGGGCAGATTCTCCGTGTAATCAAGCGATGACCAGCCAGAGAAGTGGGAACAGAGGCAGCAACTGCAGTTTATAAAAAGAAAGGTCTTGTGATTACGGGATGTGGGCTCAACACCCAGACGGGGACGCCCGAGTTTGATTCATCTTTGAGGCTCTAGAGTGTCAGCATAAAATAATATATGATCAACAGAGTCCAAGTAGGCAACACGTATGTTTAATAAATAGCTGAAAATAATAACAAAAATTTGACAGTATTGATAGCTGCCTATTTGGCAGCTTAGGAGAAGAATGAATGAGTTTACAAACTGCTACTCAGATACAGTGACAACGTTCAGCTGTCCAGGTCACTCACTGGGACATTTTTAGTCCTATCTGCACCATCCTTCAAGAGAGTAATGTGAACCTGTTGCTAAACATGATCCTAAAGTGTCAGCAGTCCAGAAAATGCACTAATCCTTTTGCTACACTTGAAAAGCTTCAAATTTTATTGGAAATATACAGATTAAAAAATATTTGCAAAGTGGAGATGGACAGACAGATGGTCAAACCCAGGTGATTTGAAGCAACGTATAAACCAGGATTTTTATCAAGCTTGCTCTTCCTCTTCTTCATGCAAGTTTCCCACTCATGTGACATGTTACAAAATAGCAGAGAACACATAGCCCCTGTATAGGGTAGTGACGCTTTTAAAGTGGCATAGTAAATTTTACAGAACCTTATGACATCCACAGACCTGTTTAGAATTTTTAAATTTATGTATACTTAATGTCCTGGCTCTCCAAATAAACTTATGAAGTGCAGTGCAGCATTTGTCCTTTTCAGGACACAATCCTTTTATAAAACCTGCCAAGATAAATTTTGCTAGTTTGCAAAACACTCCAGAAATAATATCAGCATATCTATGAACTGGCAGATTTTCATCCATCTTTGACTTAGATGTAAGACTGCACAACATAAAACACCCAGCTCCCTGAAAGCAGATTAAGAGGAATAAAAGATAGTTCTCTGGAGGAATGGCAGATAAGGAAAACCATAGTATTCACAAATCTTGCTTCAAATCTTCACCAGAAATGAAAGAAGCTAAAAAAAAATCATGAGATTTGCTTCAAAATCATGAGATTTGAAATATGAATAAATTCAGAGTTCTTTATCTGCCATTGAAATTTTGAGCCTCTAGAGTGTGCTCCAGTCATATTTTCAAGTATTTCCTTAGAAACTGAAATGTGTAGATACTTTTTTTCCAATGAAAGCCGAGATGCACTCATAAAGGTAATTAATTCAGAAGTTGAGGCCATCAGAGAAATGTGAAGTTTTTAAAAACTCCTAAAATAATATGTTTAGCAATACAGTAAAATATTAGAAATGTAATAGAGGAGAAATAGAGGAGAAAATAACCAAACTGACAGCAAAAGGCCTAGAAACACATAAACACTTCTGAAAAGATTAAGAAAAATTTCTTGTGGTTGCAAGGAACACAAACTCCAAAATAAATTTTTATTTATAAATTTTATTAAATTTTTAAGGGGTAACTTAGCAGGCCACTTGGTGTGAGTTCAGTTATCTTCTCAGTAAACATTAATAACAACCAACTGCAGCAAGAAGAGACTTTTTACGTTATTGAACACTCTACACCTTTACAAGTTCTGAACTGATTCCTCAGACGTGACCAGAGCTGGCTTGCAAAAAGTTTCAGATTCACTTTCCAATAATGCATTCTCAGCTCCTTTTATTTGCCCTCCAAGGCTCTTCCCACATTATTTTTAACATTTCCAGGCACTTGCCTTCAACATCTAGGGCTAAACGCTTTACTTTTATTTAAAAGAAACTGGTTTTTAAACAATCACAGAACAGCCCAAATTGGAAATGACCTTGAAGATCACCTGGCCCAACCTTTCATGGAGAAAGGGAGCCTTGATGAGATTATCCAGCAGCTTGTCCCAGTCACATCTTGAAAACCTCTGGTGATGGGGACTCTACCCCAACCCTGAAGAGGTTGTTCCAGTGAATGATTGCTCTCACTGTGAAAAATTTCTTTCTTATATTGAGATGAAACCTCTCCCATTCAACTTGTGCAACTTGTACCCATTGCCCCTTGTCCTCTCCACACGCTCCTTGTGAAGAGACAGCCTCTGTCCTCTTTGTAGCTGCCCTATAAGTGGCAGCTGGAATACTGCGATGGGGTATCCTGAGCCTTCTCTTCTCCAGGGAGAACAGACCTAACTCCTTCAGTCTTTCTTCATAGGGCAGGTTCTCCAGCCCTTTCATCGTCTTGCTGGCCCTCCTTCAGACCCTCTCCAGTCTGTCCATGTCTTTCTTGAATTGTGGGGACCAGAACTGGACACAGTACTCCAGGTGTGGTCAGACAAGCGCTGAGTAGAGTGAGATGATCAAGTCTCTCTCTCTCTGTTAGTAATGCTCCCACAGATGCAGCCCAGAATCTGATTTGCCTTTGTTGCTGCAGCAGCGCGCTGCTGATTCATGTTCAGCCTGTTGTCCATCAGCACCCCCAGGTCCCTTTCAGCAAGGTGGCTCCCCAGCCACACTTTGTAAAACTTCATAACTGTTCATGCTTGCCCACTCTCCCAGCCTGTCCAGGTCTCTGGATGGCTCTCCCTTCTGACATGGCTACCTCAGCACTCAGTTTGGTATCGTCAGCAAATTTGGTAAGGGTGCTTTCAATCCCATCATCCAGATCACTTATGAAGATGTTGAACAGCACAGGGCCCAGTATCAATCCCTGGGGTATCCCACTTGTGACAGGCTTCCAGCCTGAGTAGAAACCATTGACCACCACCCTCTGAGTGCAATCTGTTAGCCAATTTCTTACCCATCTGGCAGACCACCCATTCAATCTGTATCTTACCACTTTGTGCAGGAGAAAGCTGAGGGAAACTGTGCTGAATGCTTTGCTGAAGTCCAACAAGAGGCTGACATTTTAAGGAAAATCCCAAACACTGCAATAGAATCATGGCAGTTAGCAGCCCTGCATTTTCTGGCCTGAGCATTAACTCGAGACCAAACTGACATGGGACGGCAGTGCCTGTTGGCTCTCTCAAGTCTACCCTGAATCCCAACAGTTCTGTTTACAAATAATAAAGCATGTGGAATACAAATTAACCATGCCAATAATCTCCTAATTTTCCCAGCAGTTCTGTGGTAAGTATGTAGAATTAGCCACGGTAACATGCGTCAGTATATTCAATTTAGTATTTGTTTACTGACATGACACATTTGCTAACTGAACGACTATATGATAATTTAATAAGCTAGAAGCCTCTAGGTGGAGAAAACAGGCAGGGTCCTGTGAACACTGCTCTTACATATTCAGACTTAGAGATGGTCAGTTTATTTTCTATGCAGAATTCATGCAAATCTGAACACACACACACACACACACACACTCTCTCTCTCTCTCTCTCTCTCTCTCTCTCTAAAAATGGCCATTTTTCCTGCTGTCCCCAAGTTGAAGGTATAGGGTTTCAGATTCTCCTCAACCTTCCCATGTCACACAGTGAGTGGCTAAGCTTCAACAAGAATGATGAATACTTTTGCCCTGATTTTGGCCTAAAGCCCATTCCTATAGGCAGTAGATGCACATCTGACTTCTCGATGTGCGCATGCACCTGCACCTTGTGATGCATATGCTGTTACTACCAAAAATCAACGTAGTGAGATTCCTTCTAATGACCTGGCAATAGTATTTTATACTATATATTATATATATCAATATAATTGAATAGATTGGTTTTTCTTTAATGTAAACCTGTTGATTTCTCTGTTAATGAAGGTAGGATTTAACTTAGGTCAGTAAATGAGGATGAAAACTCCTTTCTTGCATAACATGAAAAAATAAAAATTCAACAACCCCATAAACACTAGATAGATTCAGATCTGGTAGCAGGTGATTGTTGAATTGTGAAATACGACTCCCCAATCATAAGATTTAAGTCACTGAGCCCTCACCCAGGTAACACTCCCATAGATTTGTTCTGGAGATTTACTTAAGTGTTCAATTCAGTATTTGTGTAGACACACTTTACTGTGCAAAGCCATGCTTTCAAGCAGGCTGGAACACAGCCAGATTTCTTCATATGGTATGGAAACATGGATTTCCCAAGGGAGAAAGTCTATTGCCCAGAGTCTGACAAACTGTTCCAGATGCATAAAGCATTTCAAAAGCACACAGGTGCAGCAGAGGGGCTGGGAGAGAATGACAAACACAGGATGATGAAAATATCATGGCAGAGATGTGGTCAGGAAACAAGCCCACGTGACGGTAGGACTTCAGGGTACATGGTAAATCGCTAACAGACCCTCATACAGAAAAAAAATTAACAGGAACTGGCATTGGCTTCCATTTTCCCATTCATAGCCCGTGCAGGGCTCCTTCAGAATAGCAAACACAATGCCTCAGCTCTAAAACAGTACACAATAGCCCCATACCAGGCCTGTCGATCTCAGAGAGCCTTTAGCTTCTGCAGTCTCTTGATTAGGTCCCTGATTAGGCTTTTTTCACAGTGCTAACACAAAGACGTACTTTTCTACCCAGCGAGTTAGGCTATGCCCTCCTCTTCCTTACACCCGCGGCATGTGCTTTAAATATTAGAAAGACAAAGAGCTTGAAAACACTTCTGAAGTGAGCACCATAATTCAACACCATTTCGAATTTCATTATTTAAATAAAATACTATTGATAAGCAAATTTCACATTGCTCTTGAGACTGTGCATCAGCTAGTATTTAGTCAAGGTAATTTTTAGCTGAGCTGAAAGAGAATAGAAAACAGGCTGGTAAATACCAGAAAGCTGGTATTGAGTTCACAGGGCACTTCACACCAGTACAATATACAAAGAACTAAAAAACTACGCTTTTATGAACCAGCTAATGAGGAGTGCTACTGAACGCACACTGCTAGCGAGCTCACTTTGTGATTGACCTTATAATCATCAACTGTAGAAACACGTGTATGTAGTCAAATAACACATCCATAAAGAATCAAGTTTAAAAAAAACACCCAGGGCATATGATTTTGGCCACTCTAAAAAATGACAGAATTTAAAATACTCAGGAATTATAGTGAAAAGTGTAAGGGGGAATCGATGTGAAAGCAGGATGGGATTGGATCCAAAAAGTGTAAGTGAATGACAATGCAATAGATGACTTTTCAGCCATCAGTCACCAAAACAGTCTTGGTAGTGAGTGAAAATAATGATTACCTGACAGCTGTTTATCACGACTTGTAAGTGAACCACCGCAACAGTGTCTAGCCAAGCCTCCATGGGAAGGTGCATACACTACCACATTCTTGTGGCATTTGGTATTGTTGCTGCCAGAGCATCAACTACCTAAAGATGAACTTTCCCTTTTGCCACAGAAAAGGCAATCTTCAGAAGCTGTCTGAATGTGCTGATGATGCAGAGTGAAGACTGACTGTTGCCTCTGTTTTGTACTGGCTCATGCTGAGGGCATGCAAGCACCTGTAACATTCTTCTCAGGGCACGGCAACCAACAAGCCAGTTCCTTCAGTTTCTCATCTCACACAAGAATACTCCATCCCTCTCTCAGTTCATTAATTCCTGCCTCTGTTTTCCTTCAAAGCCAAAGTCAACTCCTCCTTTACACTCATGCAAAAACCATACAAATTCTGCAGATGAGTTGCCTTAACTCATATAAATCTCCATTTCTCGATTTCTTGTTACCCAGTAAATTTCTTGTGTTTATCACAGTTTGCTATGCCCTTATCTAACACACCAAGCAACTGATTTAAACCTACTTGATTTTTCAGTTCAGATGGATAAGAGTTCAACAGATACACACAAAGGCAGATCATGTGTAAAGTACAGATTGTATATTAGCAAGCATTTCTAGTTGTAGAAAAATGCAGGATAAAAGTCTTGATCTAATTATATATATTTCTCTCTCCATGTTGCAGTATACATTTCCTTGCCAGCTACAGTAGCCTAGGTCACTGCCTTTCTCCTAAAAACCTACTAAGAGCTAGTCAGGTTCCTAAACACGACTATAAGAAGCCATACAAACTGTTCTCACTCATCCATGTGATGACTTCTGTATTTCGTGAGATGTATTTGTGACAATAAAAATATCTGTGATTCTTACAGTTGTTGGCAAATATGTCAAAGCCGTAAGAAAACAAGTTCAATTTTCTACTAAAATACATGTGAAATTCTGTTCTAAGACTACGTAAGTTTATCTGAGCAACTGTATTGCAGATTTCTCCAAATTCCTGAACTAATTTTGTGAAACTCAGCTGAACCAGAAGAACTGTGTTTTAGTCTCTTACTAGATATTCCCAATAGAAAGAAACAAAAAATGGAGTGATTCTTCTAATATGCTGATTACTTCATGATCTTCCTCTCCTCAACCCTCCCATAACTATCTGAACACCAAAGCAGCCATATGTTGATGCAGAATGTTCCTTTATTAAAAAGCTGTCCATTCCTCTAGATTGACTGTGGGCACAGAAGTTCAGCCTAAAAAGCTCATTCAACATTTGTGTCTAGACATACACTTTTCAACATATTCTGCGTCCATAGACGGGCTTTTGGCTCTCCACACTTCTGAACATCTGTTGGGAGGGCAGGGTGCCCACTGATAAGTTAGCCAGAATCTGTGTCAGTTGCCAAAGGAAAGGGATATATGGTCCTGCAAGTGACATCTGTTTCACCAGAAGCCCTTTTCTCTCTGAACAATGTTTCTGTTTAATCTCAGCCACACTTGTTAAGAAGTGTTTGAAAGACAAACTAATGAAAAACCCTGGAAAGTATTGGAAGGGAAGGGAAATGTAATGATGGTCAGCATAAGGGTACATTTCACAGACCTATGGAGAATGCTTTTAGTATTAAAATTATAGGAATATTGGAAGAAAATTGTAGGTGCTCTGGCTATGCAGGCAGCTTCATGGCAGATGAAGTCACTGAGGGATAAAACGAACCACAAAGGACTCGCTATAACTTTGCCCAAGACAACAGCTGTGCTCTTAAAGAGAACACTGGAGGGAAAGGCACAACTGAATGATTAATAATGCTTTTTCACGTGTATGAAAGATAGAAAATAGAGCAAGCCATTATGTACTCTTAAAAAAATCTTACTGATTCAGTGAGACACTTGATAGTTTGTGTGTGGGAGGAGGGACACCAAGTGATGCAGGCTGCCTGTCTTCTGCTCATTGCCTTAGCGTGTTGAGCCAAACCAGCACATCTAGAAGTTGAATCCATAATGTAGAGCAAAAACTATTCAATCCATTCACATTCATGAGGTTCCTGCAAGAGAACATAAAGTCTCTAACAGTTATGTCCCGAACAGACCTGAGAAGTATTACCCACAAATGGGAAAGAGAAACAACGACAAAGCAAGAAAAGAGGCAGAGATCACTGAGTACTCATTAGTTCTTACAGAAATAAAGAGATGAGTATGATTCATTGACTGTTATTCCCGGAACGGTCACTGAAAGGAGAAGATATAACCCAACAAGGTACAAAATTGGTCTCAAAGCACCATTGACTGTATTCACTGAATCTTTTGCGCATTAAGCACATACCTCACATGTAGAAATATCTACACCGTAGACATCTAAAACTTAGCTCTGAATCTGGAGCTGGCTCCCACTCTAAGAGTTCCGATTCATGATCAGAGGTGACTTGTCCTGGATGTATGTTTCATCCGAATTTGTAGCTGGGTTAAGGCTAGGGCATGTACTCACACCAAAGCGCCTGGAAATGCTCCTGAGCTTCTCAGCCCAGAATACAATATAAATTTTCCCATCCAACGCCTTGACTCTTTTGGGCCATTGATAAAAGCCCTGTTTCTCCTTCCCCAGAGATTTTTGGTCCTGTTGCAACCATGTCTTGGTCAGAGCACCGCTGCTGAAGTACTACAGTTGGCAGAACAATGTTTTAAGGTAAGCCAAAAATTATTTGGGGTTACTTTAATATGCTTGGCAGCAAATCATAGAAGTTCAGCAGCTGTTACACGAGCAGCTGAACTACCTCTGTACTGAGGGTGGAAAACTGCATGTCATGGGATGGAAAGGACAGCTGGGAGCAGAAAGTGTCACAGCCATCACTAGGTGAGCATTACCACTTGTGAGTCAGCACCCTCACTGCTCCTATTCTTGACATACTGCTCTTATAAATAGGTAGTTCTGAGTGACAGGGTTTCCCATTTACATTTCCAGCAGTACCTCATCTGTAGACAGCAACTGTAAAGTCGAGGTAACACTCTAACACATATATTGTGCAAGAATTACATCAGTATTGCACAAAAAAATCATAAAGCATTTTACAAACTCTTGGCAGTTATGGGTTCTTTCCCATAATATAAGACACAGGGGAAAACTGAGTTACTCTCAGTTAAAGTGCCTGGCAGTAAAACCATGGAAATCCTGAATAAGACTGAGCTAACACTTCTCGGAAATAGCTAAGTATGTCCCAAATCTAGACTGTTGAATTAAACTCAAAAAATGGAACTTTCTACACAAGACCTGCCCTGGCAGAGATTTTCAGTGTTCGGTCAGAACAGTCCAAATAGGTGGCTAGAGGTGAGAAACATAAAGTTAGGCTCAAACAAGCACTAGCATTTTCCTTCCTGATTCTCGTTTCCAGGGGACATCCCACTCATTTGAGACTCTAGCATTATGCCCATTCCCAAATGGTCTGCTAGTCGCACCTCCCTTCAGAAGCTCTGCTCCTAAATTCACTATAGGCCTGATCCCTGATTATCCTTACAATTCTCCAGTGAATTTTTAAATTCATTTTCCTGTTTTAGTTAAGCTTTTCCCCAAAACTGAAAAGTTTAAATATACTCCCTTCACATCCCAAGCCCTATACATTTTGGAAAGCAAGCAAATTCCCTGGTAAGGTTCCAGATAGACATGGTACGTGCATAACTTTAACTTCTGAGGCCACACACCTCAACACATTTAGCCAAGAATCTTTAAAACAATCAAAAGTAGCATGCACCCTTTTTTCTTTCTAGCATTTTCAGTGAAAGCTGAAGGTTGAACAGACATTGGCAATGAACTGTAAAGATTTTAGTCTTTGGTCCAGGCTGAGACAGACCAGCAGGGCAGTGGTTCTCAACACTGTAGTCCAGCTGCTGTCTTTTCCGTTTCTGTTGTTATACAAGGGATGAACTTGATTCCTCAGTCTGGTACCATCAAAAACCCTATACACTAGTTCTACAAACTGATTTAGAGGGAGCACTACAACATCTAAGCTTGGATGTTTTTAAACCAAATAGGTGCCTTGGCTCCAATACACTGCAGCTTGGAGTGGAAACCCAAGTCAGAGCGAGCAGTTTAAAACAGCAGATTTTCTCCTTGCCCTCACTCAAGAGCGGATATGGATCCACTTGATCCATGGTAGTGGCAGTTAGACAAGAGCAACCTGGATGTAGACTGGAAGAATGCCACAGTATAAATCTGTTTACATTGGAATTCAAAACAGACAGTAAGCTGAATTTGGACTGCCTGAAATAGCCAGTAGTGATGCTGGGGGAAAGAGCATCACATACATTTTATGCCATACATACCTCTGACATTGATGGGCCTTAATCTGAGCTCCTGTGAGGTGAGTGCCAGTAATTAGTCACCTACATTGTTCCTTTAAAAAGGCAGCAGAAATACTTTTAGAAGAGGAGAAAATGCAGCATGCTGTTTTTCCTTCGGAAAATAGCTATCACCTGGTGAGAGAGCAGGAATCCACAAGTTTCAAGTGACACATTTTAAAAAAATAATCCAGAAATATGTTTTTTTAAAGTGAAAAATATCCCTGCTTTATTCTGAAATACAGGTGAACAAGTAATTGTTTAGGTTATGATTTATGAAACTTGAGTACAAATCATACATTATATTAAGTTATGAAAACACGTTAATAAATTCCACATAATGTTACACTTGTGGAAATCAAAGAACTATTGTTTTGTGTAACTGCATATATCACAGCTGCCTGTAATTCTTTCAATACCAATTTGCTTATAGCACCAAATTTTGGGGTTATTTGAGCCAAATGGCTCTTATCCACACACAGGACTTTATTTTCCTAGCATTTCATTGAGAAAAAAGCAAAACATTTCCCAAACATACAACAGATTTATCACTTGTACTTTGTTCTTTTTTTGCAGTAGTAATATGCCTTATGATATGAATATATTAGAGCATTAGTATCGAAGATTTTTCATGGTTGATATATTAGAGAAACTTGTAAGCTTTTGCTTATGTATTTCTATGCCTCTGGCTTTTGCAGTAGCTGAGCACTTTGCATAAATTAATCTTAGCCTCACAAAGCCTGGGGAATGATGGAGTCCCAGCAGCTCTCCTAGACTTCATTTTCTGAATGATTATGGACCTAGGCGCAGACCCACAAAAGTTTTTAAGAAAGTAACTGCTATTTGAAGTGGGTTTCAACTGCTATCAATAGGGGCAAGAAGCCTTTGTGGATCTGGACCAGTATGGCTTACCCAGGGTAACATAAGAAACCTGTAACAGTGGATGAACCAAACCTGTTCTACCATAATGCAGGCTGGTATCCTAACTACTTGGATATTCCTCAGCTTCTGAAATGCTGGAAATTCAAGGCTGATTTGCAAGTTTTGTCATCCATTTCATTACTGTGATAAGCAGACAATTATCCCCATGCAGGGAGAAAATTATGTGTTTCAAAAAAAGGTAACACATTTTAGACATGGTACTGTCATTTTAAAACCTGGCATGGCTAAAGATTTCAGCAACTTTCATGCCAACATGTGATATCAGACAGTCTCTCATGTCCTGTCTGATTGCTTAAAATAACACATTGCCATTCCTTTGGGGTTACACAATTACTTTACGTTGATATAAATAATGGCTGTGGTTTAAGCTTCCTTGTAAGATGCTCCATAAAACTTGCTAGGTCTGATTTTCCAAACTTCTTCAGAATGGCAGCGCCAAAACTAAATAAAACATACCTTCTTTTCTCTCTAAAATGTCTGTGTATTTGTCAGAGAAAGTCTGGTCAATAAAAATAATACTTGCATGTTAGGATACCAGATTTTGATACAAGAATGTCTCTCATGCAGCTGGAGTGAGAGCATCTGCTAGAATAAAAACTACTACATGGAGACGCTTCCAGGTTCACATGCTGGTTTGTGCTGCCTTAAGCTTTTGCTTTCAGGCCAGCACTTACTCTTGGTTCTTTCTGCTCAGAACTGTGTTATTTCAGAAAGTATTCTAATATGCCTAGCAGACAGAGGAAAATGTACTGAAGTTGCACATAAGACAAGGTCTTCACAGTAACAGACTACATAGCTGAATTGGGGCTGTAACCATTTCTTCAGTCCAGCCAGCCTGTTATCGCTGACACAGATTTATCTAGTAAAAATACCAATGTAATTAACAAAGTAGTATTTTAGTTTAAAGCTGTTCTGTTATTTTGGTGAGGTCAGTGAAAATTCATCTCATTCCAACTACATCAGAACCTGGACTTGGATACTGCAGAAGAGATGGCACTGGTGAAGGACAGGCTGGTGTCTACAAGAACTAAGGGTGTTCAATAGGCTTTTAGCAGCGTTTAGCTGGTTTAAATGTTGTCTAGCATCTACTGGACATGGTAAAAAATATGCTATGCTTCTCAAGATTAAATTTAAAGTCTTATAAAAAAGAAAAAGGAACAAATATTTACTCATAATATAATACCAGTGCAAATGACTAAAAGAGACAACATTCATCTGGAGGTGAATTCACAAGAAATATCACTGATGAACTTGCACCAGACTCTCACGCTCTATATTCAGTACTATGCATATGACATCCGAAAGCTTTTCAGGGTACAAAAGGAGCTCATATTCCTGCACAGATGTATGAAAAGTCTCTCTGTATCAAAAGGATTTTATTTTTAGCAAATCAGTAGTTTACTACAATTGTAGCAAAAGGTTTCAATTAAGTAAATTAGACTTTCATTCAATATGCCAAACTGGAAAAAGAAGCAGGGAGACAAACAGTTTCTTGTTTGGATGAATTTCCTGATGACAGCATTATAACATTCTCTTCCAGATTCTGCCATTTAACTATGTCACAATACAGTTTAAAAATGCTTTCCTTACTGTTTTTAATACAACAATTTCTGATTGCAAATTCAGTGTAATCCTAGTTAATAGGAACAAAAAAATCTATACAAAGTACAAAGGCAGCTTTAAGGCTGATCTGCTATAAGCTTCCATAAACAGTGGATGGCAGTGATTTATACCTAGGGAAAATCTTACCCTGATTCTTGTTTATTAATATGGAAGTGCTGACCTAAGTAAAAAAAACGTATCTATGACTACAAATTCACTTAGCAACAAGAAATTTCTGGAAGATGAATCCAGGTAATTCTAATAAACTCAGTTCAGTTCTGTTAAGTGAGGATACACTGATACTTTTCAACAGTTTTCCTAAGAGTTTAGACATTAGAGGGAATGTAATACTTTAAAAATGTACTCTCTTCCAAAAAGTCCATTCTCATTTGAACCTCTTTTAACGTCATTAAATTCCACATTTCTTAGAATGCATATTTATTCTCCTCAGAATATACTACATTTGCCAAAATTCTTCACTTTTACATTTCTTAACATCAAAAAATTGTGCAATTACATCAGTCTGGGATCTATGTCTGATTTCAGTTTCACCAGAGTAAATCCGTGTTTTTGCAGAAACATAAAAAAAATAAGCTTTTGCTTCAAGTCCTACTTAAATATGTAAAGACAGAGGTCAGGCTGTGGTTCTTGATAACTGGGGTAGTTGTCTTCAGAGATGCAGACCTGCTTTTTTAAAGGAGACCTTTTGCATCCTAACAGGTAGGAAAATGAGGCAGGTTAACTACGCAAGCAACTGCTACTATTTTAATTGGTATATTTAATCCATTATCTTTCAGAATCCTGTACATTTAAGGACTTACTTTCCTATATAGCAGATTAATTGTGTCAAAAATAAGCCCATATACATTTTGTCTCTCTTATTCCAGTGCACCAAATAATCATCACTGTCATACCAGCATCACTTTTGGAGGGAAGATACTTCAATTTACTTGCTTTTAACTGATTTCCCAAGCAAGAATCCTCTCCTATTTCTTTCATTACAGAGCTGTCTCTCATTTACTAGATGCAAGTAATTAAAATGGAACGTAAATATCTACGATTATGTCTGAGAATTATTGTTGCTCACATCAGTTCAAACATTATCTTACAGAAAGATTATGTCAAAATCTGACATGGTATGATACTTTTGATTTCCCTACTTATGTTGTCTACAACCACGGTGTTTTGTTCAATGAAGTAATTTTCTCAAATAGTGAGATGCCATCTGACTTTTTGATCTTATTTAGAGTGACACTGGAAATAATTTTTCCATCTCAAGAAAAATGTCATTTTTTAAAGTCTTCTCTTTAATTGGGGAGAAAAAGTAAAAATACCAGTAAAAGCTTAAAAAATGAAAAGCAATTTAAGCAACTTATTTAACAATTTAAGAACATTTCACTTTGATGTTTTGAACTATTTTATTAATTTTGAAGAAATCAGATTTTCATCCAAAACTGTTACATTTCCAGTTTTAAAGCAAAGAAAACATATTCTGAATGAACCCACACACACATTTTCGGTTAAAAAGTTGGATTTTTCCCCAGTTAATTGGTATTCTCTGACTGAAAATTCTATCAGGTTTAATTTTAATCCAATGGCTCAAATACTTTCCCAAAATATATTTTTACATTGTCTTCCCAAACCAGCTGTAGTTAAAACTATTAGTAATCCTGTCTCTCCTTTTCTCAAAGTTTACCTCCCACCTCAGCAGGAATAAGTATTAGTCTCATTTCAAACCCCAATTCCAAATCTGCATTTTCCTAGAACAGCCTTTTCTTCAACTCCAATACAGTAAACCTCAAATGGCACATTCTAAAGTTAGACTTCGCTTACCTGTTAGTTGTAATATGTGAATGAATTTACAAGGAACTATAGATTTCATACATTTTTGCATTCAATCAATATTCTAGACAAACAGCAATCAAATAAAATTTGTAACATTTTTCTATACTTTCAGCAAATGATGGTGATCCTTGGCCTTGATGTTATGTTTAGTTACTAACAAGTGTAGTAATACGTGGCTACCCACGTTGAATCATACACAACCTTATTTAGCATTATTAAGGAAATAGAACTTCAAAAATTATGATTGAGGCTTGTGTTTATACATAACTTTCGGTTTAACTAAGGGGTTTTTTAAAAAAATACACTTAATTAAATTGATACAAGCATCAGTAAGCTAATCTATATAAAATAAAATTGCTGCCATCTACTCAGGATTGTGTGGATTAATCAGACTCTAATGCTGCTAAGTGCCATTGTGTATCAGCAAAGAGGTGAAGAGATCAGACTGATGTAACACCTAAATGTTGTCTCTCCAAGTCAAGTTTGAAATCCAGGAGCACAGGATGGGGATGCTTCAGTTCTGTGCCTGGAATGCACAGAGTTCCTAGCGATCACATTTTAATGAAGATCATTAAAAAAAAAAAAAATAATCACTTGGCATTCATGTAGAAAGCAGTTCTACTAAGAGTCACATTTCAGAGGATATCCTGTTGATTGCAGCTTAAAGCAAAATTGAGAGTGTAGATTGGAGCTCTAACCAAGAGCTCAGATGACTAGCAAATATTGGGGCAGATTGACTAGTAAGGGACACAGACTGAACATACAGAGTTTAATACTGCATGAATAAATAGATGTGCTATTTCAGTTCTGAAGATTTGATAGAATCAGAAATCTAATAGAATGAAAAAAATTCCTGTGAGTGAAAATATGTATAAGGTCAAGTTTTACTCAAAAGGTAACATTTCTACAAAAGTAGAAGAAAAATTATCACATAAGTATAGACACAAACTTCAGCTTTTCAAGGCAATATTACAGCAATATCTTATTTGCAAAAGAGACAACCACAAGATGGCTCCTTTCAGATGATCCAGCTAAAATAGAAACCTATTCTGATAATGTAGGCTGCTCAGTCTTTTCACGAACAACTGAAACACCAGGCACCATCCTCTTTAAGAAAAAGATGGTGCTACAATTGTTTTATTAAATCACGGTTTGGGGAGGAGCATGCTCTTTCTTAATTAAACAAGTAAGGACTAAAATACTCTAAAACAAGCATCTAATCTCACTGAACAGGGTGCAAGTTTCAGGAACACTTGTCAGGCTCAGGCAGACATTTCACACTCTTCACCTTTCTCAAGAATTTTGTTTGCTCTTTTTGTAAGAAGATATGGCATTTCCCCCTTCGTTACATATTTTTCCATGAAAAGATTTCCAGATTATCAAACTGTAAAATTATTGCATGATTCATTAACACCACATCCATGTAGATGCAATCAAGATACAGATTTGGTTGTTGTTTCATTTAATATGTGAATAAATATTACATAAATGTACCACTTCAAGGTTCCAAGCCAGTGCAACACAAAATAGTACACAGAGTAATTACGGGCAATATGGTTCTTAGCATAAGTCTGGTTTGGTGTGAATGGTTTGTTCTGCTCAATTACATACATTCCATACCAGCAGCCATGAATTCCCAGAGTCACAATGTGTAGTGCCCCATGGTAGCCTTCCCTGGGGTGCAAGAGCGCTGATATTTCCGCAGTTTCCTTTGCGTTCCTTACATCTCAAAATTCCTCAGAGCACAACACGAATGACATGTGGCCCTTGCCCTGGTGGCCAAGAAGGCCAATGGGATCCTGGGGTGCCTTAGGAGGAGCGTGGCCAGCAGGTCGAGAGAGGTGATCCTTCCCCTCTGCTCTGCCCTGGTGAGGCTGCGTCTGGAGTGCTGCATTCCGTTCTGGGCTCTCCAGTTCAGGGGAGACAGGGAATTACTGGAGAGGGTCCAGCACAGGGCTACAAGATGATGAGGGGCCTGGAGCATCTCCCATATGAGGAAAGGCTGAGGGAGCTGGGCCTGTTTAGCCTGGAGAAGAGAAGACTGAGGGGGGATCTTATCAATGCATACAAATATCTTAAGGGCGAGTGTCAAGAGGATGGGGCCAGGCTCTTTTCAGTGCTGCCCAGAGACAGGACAAGGGGTAACAGGCACAAACTGAAACACAAGAGGTTCCATCTGAATGTGAGGAAGAGCTCTGTTACCTTGAGGGTGACAGAGCCCTGGCATAGGCTGCCCAGAGGGGCTGTGCAGTCTCCTTCTCTGGAGACATTCAAAGCCCACCTGGACGTGACTCTGTGCAAACTGCTCTGGGTGACCCTGCTTTAGCAGGGGCTTGGACGAGATGATCTCCAGAGGTGCCTTCCAACTCTGGCCATTCTGTCATTCTGTCACATGCAAATGTATCTTCCCCCATCGCTGAAGAGCAGGCTACGACATGGCAACTACTTACCGCTGCATGACAGTTCAAGACAACAGCATCTCTAATGAAGTATCATGAGGAATTCAAAAAGTCACTGTGTGAATTATTTAAACAGGAACTTGAGCAAGACTCCCCCGCACATTTGTGCGCTTCTTCACATAAAAGTTATTTACTGAACGCAAGTAGTCAGGAAGTCAGATTTACATTCAACTTAAATGTAAAGCAAAGTGGAGAGATATTATGAACTTCTGGCAGTCCTGCAACTCTGCTGAGAACGCCTACTTCTTTCTTTTTCTTTTTTTTTTCCTTTTTCTTTTTTTACAATCAGAACACAATTTGAAGATGAGGACACTGAAGGACCTTTTTATTACTGTGGTTCAGGCTCAATATAAATGGAAAATGGAAATGGTTTGTTATTGATTTCGTACAGAACTGTTTTTTACCACAATGCTGGCTTTTTGCCTCTCAAGAAATGTTAATTTTCAGTAAAAACTGGTAAGAAATATGGGAAAAAGAAGGGTAGTTTGTCAAAAAGCCAACAACTATTAATTCACTTCCTTACATTTTAGGTACTAGACCTCTCGGTTAAGCATGGCCCAGATGACTCACACGTATCAAGAAAAGCTGCATGGAGGCATAATTGACAAAACCTTATGATGAATACGGTCACTCTTCCCAGGCTCATGAACGACAGCAGCTTTACAGCTGTAGTGTAACAAATCTGTTTTTATTTACTACCCACAAAGTCGCATCGTTTCCTAAGTAGTGAAGCTTTTAAAGAGGGCTTCTTTATGCATGAGTAAATATTTTTCTAATGAAATCTTGGTTTGTCTTGCAACCCAACCCTAGTTTATTTAGTAGTGAGATAGCTTTCTCCAGAGAAGGCAGTCAGAAATGGGGGATGGAAAAGGGAGAAGTTGGCTCTGGCTACAGGGCGCAGCTGCTCTTTGCTACTAGCCTGCAATGGAGTAATACATCAGTAATTATTTGAAAGTCAGACAGATTCCCTGCTTTCCTTGCCAGACAAAACTCTGAGAACTGAGGACTGGAAAGGAGGATAAAGGGCTTTCAGTTTACTGCTTTTCCACTCATGGCTTTTTTTCCATGTTAGCAGCTACTGTTGCTATTAATTTTCTGATCTTTGTGCCTTCAGAGTCCTCACATACTAGGCAAACAGTGTTAGCACTTGAGCACTAATGCTTTTACATTTATTAAATTAATTTTTAGAAAATATTTCAGCTGTTTCTTCCAATAACTTCCATCTGAAAGAACAGTGTTTATTTCCTGTTCTGTTTTAGGAGTGATTGCAACAGAAACCTTGGTCATCACTGAAGAAAGGTGAAGACAGCAAAAAATCCAGGTAAGAACAACATACTTCAAGTGGTACACCACTCAGTTGTGGTTTAATTTAATAAAAAATAGGAAGTAAAGCTAATCTTTGAACTAGTCCCTGCAAATGATGAGTCAGCCTCTATTTACACTAGGAAAATGATAGACAGTTCCCACCATTGCTAAAATAAACTCATGGCATCTAAAGAAATGTTATGTTTTCACCACAGTTCACTGAGAGTTTCAGGGGGAAAAAACAAAAAGATGAATACGTTTGAATAAGTTTGTCCTTTCGCAAAATCCTCCTCAAAGATTCCAGACAGAAAAACCAAATGAAACACAAATAGCTAGTATAAAGCCCCACAGACCCAGAACTGGACTCAGGCATAATACAGGAGGTAGCCAGCAACTCTGCGACAACCTCCTCCAAACGCAAGAGGGTTTACGGGATTCAGGCCCAGACGAAATGTGAGGAACTCCTTATGTGACTGGGCACATCAATGCAAAACACATCTATGGAGGATTCATGTATCAGAACGTAGATGTGTGCAGCAGCCTAAGCAGCCTTCAGCCTCCTAAGATACCTGTTAGGTCTGTGCAGGCACGGCAGAGGACTGCTGTAAACTGATACCTTTCTGCACCAGCAGCTGGCAATAGGGAAGAATACCACTGGGCATCTCAAATGGCACTAGACATGCATGTATGTATGGGCAACTAAATAAAGCCCTAAGCGTCAACCAATGCAAGATTGCTACGGGAAGAATGGAAGGATTTTAATGAATTATGCTCTCAATGAAATTCTACCGTATTTTTTTAACAAAAACAAAAAAAACCCTGACTTTGTTCTGCACAACTTATAAAATGCTCCATATTCAACCTGTCTGAAAGGAAAAATGGGAAAATACAATTTATTTATATCAGAATGGCACAGAAAGGAAGCTGAGTACATTACAGTTATGCATGTCAGCAAATTCTTTTTCACAAAACACAGTTTTAAAACAATGTATTTACTGTCTAAATTTATACTTGTTAGACTCTACTGAATATTCAAGAAGTCTTCATTTGCAGACCATTTACTTTATCAACCTTTAGCCAAAAATGAACATAAAATCAAACTTCGCTGAAATAAAGCCAATCTCTTCTTCCACGCTGCTTTGCTTATAAACTCTTCTGTGTCGTCTTCTGTTTCTTTCTTAGGGGAAATTCAGTTCTGTTAAATGCCCCAACAAAACATGAAGTCTACCTCTTTGATCTGGCAGAAACAGAAACAAAGCCTCTGACTTCCCTTAAAAGACCAGGAACAGAACTGAGGACAAACATAAGGCAAATAGGCCTGCAAATAACTATATTTTTCTAATATGCAAAAATGTGGGTTACTAAATTTAGTAAATGAACTGGGTGAACTTTCTGAGTCATAAAAAATCAAGAATGTATTTTTTGTGTAAACAATACTGTAAGCATACTACGTATTACATGCCATTAAAGAATTTCAGTTTATAGAACATATTAAATGCTAAAATCTGTCTTCATACAAACCAGACAATGTAAAGAACCTGAGATGTTATGTATTACTGCTTCCTTTTTTTCATAAAAGGTTGTAAATTACAGTTAAACCCATGACTGTCAATTTCCTCAATTATGCTATGTGCAAACAGACCATAACAGCAGCTATGCTTGGCAGGGAAACCAAATTAGCATCTAGAAAGAAGTTAGAAACCCCTAACGGATTTATATTGTATGTATCTGATCTTTTGGACAGAAAGGTTGTTGAAAATACCTTTAAGATTTGTATTGTTCCATATAGAAGCTAACCACGATAATGACAGAGAAGTACAAAAATATGAATTGTAATGTAATTGTAAGGAAATGTTAAAAAAGTTAAAACCAGAATTCCCATGTCCCCAGTTTCACAACATA
Source organism: Ibycter americanus (assembly GCA_035590275.1). Taxonomy (NCBI): domain Eukaryota; kingdom Metazoa; phylum Chordata; class Aves; order Falconiformes; family Falconidae; genus Ibycter; species Ibycter americanus. Next base: position 63,416,490 of record JAVJGI010000014.1, on the reverse strand, counting down.
TGAAAGCAGTTAAAAAAACCCCAGCACTTTAAATGAAAATTTAATTTGATTTCTAGTAAAAGTAATTAACTTATAAAGCCCATTGCCAAAATATATTAAGGAAGTCAATGGAAAAGCAAAATATTAAAACATACATATTTTTATATTTATCTGCATAATGATTCACAATTTAAAAAATAGAAACAAACGTGACTCCCCAAGTCATATGCCAACTAGAGACTGATTAAGGAATCAGTCTCATATGGAGAGCACTGTGCTTCTCTATTTTGGAACTTTCGGTGTAGACCACTAGAAAGGAAATAAAAAAGGTTGACCTCATAATGAGGAGTCTAGTTATGAAACTGAAGATACCAAGGTTCAGTTCCACATGCAGAATTCCTGCACAGCATTGTTAAAGCCTCTTCCCTTCTCTGCATTCTGCTTCCCCCTTTCTAAAAGGAATACAACAGCACTCTTCTATCTTGCAGGGAGGGCTAAAAGGTAAATAAGAAATGTGTCTGTAATACATACAGATGTCTATAAGGAAACTAGATAGACAGCTGCCATTATTTGGTATGGCAGTTTCTATAACCCAGTAAGAGATAAAAAGACATGCAAATCTTGAGTATTAATCTTCTCAAGTTCAGGAATCTTAAATTCTTGTTCATCTTCACTACAACCCACATGTTTTTGATATTTTTATTCCTTTTTATGATAGTCATAAACAAGTGAGCAACTATTGTCAATGCTTATACACAACACCATACGAAACACTGTGCCTGTTTTCAACCTAAGAAAACTGTATTCTTTAATACCAGGTGTATCTGACCATTTTTATAACATATGTTGTGGGTTTGGGTGTTTTTTTGTTTGTTTGTTTAGGGTTTTTTCCTTTTCTTCTTTCAACTGTTCTGTCATATGGGACCTTCATTGTTTAACCCCAAACGAGGCATAGTGATGTAAAGCATTAGCATCTGCCTAGCTGTGTGTGAGGAAAAAAGTGCCATATAACCCAGAAACAGAAGGGCATATAGGATAGTAAACTCTTAGAGCTTGTGAAAACAAAGGCCAGAACCAACATAACACGAACGTTTTTGTAAGGCAAAGGCCAAGGTACTGAACCGAAAGTTGCTGTAGCTGAAAGTACTCCCTCCCCTGGCCAAAGCATTTAGCTTTCCTGTGCTTCAGTGTCACCATCTATATAAGGGTTTATTTGTAATTCATCCTCCTTTATACATTATTCTGAGATCTACAACTTAGAAGCCTTGTAGAAATCTAAGTATTATTTTATTTTGGGGAAAATATAATAATATCTAGAGGATACAAATATTAGCTGTAGTAACTCCTAGTGTTGAAATTCCTCGTCTGTATGTTCGTATCATAGTGTTATATTTTTCCTCAAAGCACTTTGATTAATTGAGCTTCTTACCACCACTCAGGGCATTATTTTATCATTCCCATTTTGCCAATAAAAAACCCCAAATGAAATAAGCCTCTACAGTTTAAATAAGGCCACAATGAAGAAAGCAGCTGAGGTCAAAACAGAAGTTTGTGAAAGCAAGCTTTCTATTTTCATATTCTCTGACTTGATACTGCTATAAAAATATAACCATATATAAAGTTAACAAGTCTTATGAATTTTTAGTTAAATGTGATAGTTCTTGATACCAGACTTGTGCTGCTTGTCCTAAGTACAGACAGCCGTATGTTATTACTTGACCGTCCAGATCAAAACAGGACTTTGAGAACACAAGTGTTTTGTTTTGCTGTAATTTTTACAGTCTAAATCCACTGTTTCTAGCTCAGGCCATCATTGTGATATTGTAAGGAAGATCTTAAGTCAAATACCCTGTTTGCTGTTGTAACAGCATCCTGGAGCACACCTCCTCCTACACAAGAGCAGTACAATCCAACCAAGCACCCACTCAGTATCAGTACCTTTCCACAGGGAATGAATTCTCTAATCACCTCCTTGAAGACTACAAACTTACCCCATAGGATGTCTGTCTCATTCCCTTTCTAAGATTTCACATATGTATGAAAAGACTATTTGCTATGGGAAACGTCAAAAGGGCGTATTCTAGGATGCAGGTCTTTCTGTTTGCAGGTAGGTGGTTTTGTTTGTGTTGGAATCTTATCTCTGAGGATTGGATATCGTATGCACACAGTTTAAGCTATGCCAAAATCCAAAGAAGCCAAATAAATGTGAGGAACACCTATATGTTCTGTCCCTATACATACTTGTTGCGAGTAGTATATAAAACCATTATCAGGGACAGTTTCTGCAAAAGCTGAAAAGTAACATTGACATGTCAGCCCAACAGTCCAGAGTTCCCCCTCAAAGAGTATATGGAATTAAAAAAAAAGATATTAAAAAAATAAAAACAAAACTCTACCATCTTTATCCATTTAACTACTAGTTCAATCAGAAAAGTAATTAAAACATCAATTTAAACCAAATAATTTCAGATGTTATCTTCAGCCCACCACAATACAAAATATACATTTCCCATGCACAAAATCTAATCCAAAAGTTACAAATGTTTTGATTATTTTTCCTAATTACTGGAATTTTGCTTCCATAAGAGAGAAAAACAACATACTTTCTGAGAAATCAGAATTCCTATATCAAGAAAAAGAAATTTCACAATACCTTGATGATCAATTTAACCTGATGTTAAAGAAAAGCTTTTAAAATTCTAAGGTCTCTTGGTACTTTTAACAGAAATTAACTGGTACTTTCTTTGCCCCGGAACATAATTCCCGGCATGCATCTCTTAATATACTGAAAAAGGAACAGCCCTTGATTTTCAGGGGCAGATGAATGTACTGAGATTTAAACAAACACATTATTATCAATCTAATTTTACTACTGTCAGAAGGGTAGTTCGCAAATACTTTGGACAGAAGACAATTAGGGGCAACCAACAAAAGTTACCTGAAGTTTCTCTGCAGTCATTACTCAAGGACTGGTTTTTAGTTGCAATTAAAAATTCGGCATCGTCACTTCAGTCAGACGCTAAGAAGGTTATCCTTTGGTTTGCAACCCATCACGCGGCACAAACCCATAGTGATCTCCCAGGGCTGAAGTCAGCCTGAGAGCACTTGCACCGTGTATGTGAACAGCACCGCTGAGTGTTCAGGTGTTGGGTCAGGGCCCCAGCAAGGGAACGTGCTACACACACCCCAACAGCCCCTGGGAGCTGAGGGTTGCCTGCTCAGGGCAACAAGGTTACTTGGTGTCTGGGGAAGGGTTTGGTCAGGGATGGTTTGTTTCCACCAAACCTGCTTCCCTGTGTGCTTTTACACAAACATCCCACCTCCCTAAGTGCCGCTGCTAACCGCACAGGCGCTCTGGAGAGCGAAAACTCCTACAGGATGGCAATTCCCATCAACTCGGCGCGTTGGAAGCCAGCGGCGCACCCCTGAGGGAGGCCGCTCCCGCTACTCCCAGCGAAGGCCAAGGCTGGGGAACGCTCGGCGCCCCGCGGCTGAGGCCTCTCGCCGGCCGGAACCGCGGCCGCTCCCCCCTCCCCGCG
>JAVJGI010000014.1:63363099-63411808 GCA_035590275.1 Ibycter americanus | reverse complement strand
GCCGCCCTCTGGCCGCGCTTCGCGCTTTGTCTGCAGGCCAGGCCAGGCCAGGCCGGTCACGGCCCTCACCGCCCGCCGACTCCGCGCCCCGGGACTGTTCTGTGGTGGTGCCTGCTGTGTTGTGACTACCGGCTCGTTAGGAGCTTCGGAAGAAGATGCTTGGGCTTATAAAGCGCTCCTCTGTTGCCTTCAGAATGAAAAATAAATCGCAGTTTATACGCGTGCAGATACGAGTACAGAATTAACTGCGTTGGCGTCGCTGCAACGCAGAGAAGATCAAAACATAAGAAGTAGCCACACTAACTTCAAGTGTTAAGATGAGTGGTATCTTGATTTCTTGATCTTATGTAGGCCTTTCCTGTTTATAACGCGGTGAGTGTTCCAGCCTATGCAGAATTCCAGGCTAGAGGGTTGGGGTTTGGGGGTTTTCCTCATTGATTCGTCTGGGTTTGGATTTTGAGGGGCTTTTGTTGTTGTTCTCCCTCGCGTTCCAATATTTTTCTCTTTGTGTATTGATTGTGTGCCAGGGGAAGAATATAAATGTACTTAGGCAGTTGTCATGGTTCATAAAAGTACATTAAGAGATGGTTTCTATATGTTACGTGATCTTACCTGCAGTGCTTGTTTGAGAAACATAGCTAGGAAACAATAAAAAAAAAAAAACCCAAACCCTCAGAAACTAAATGCTGAAGCAGTCTTTTATGTTTCAGAAAGAAGGTAGTGATCTTCTACACTCAAAAAAAAAAAAAAGTGGAGCACCTTAAATTTTGTCATGAAGCACATTCATAGAAATGTGGAGATACTAATTTGGCACTAGAGTTCTGTTTCCTTTTTCCATCTTGTAATAACTTCTCTTCGGTGCATGCTTGTGGCAGTCTTGCTTTTGTCTTGGAAGTGTGTGTGGTGTTCTGTGTTTTCCTTTCAGCATCTTCAGCTTTCTACTAACCATCCTAGGTTATGTGAGATTTTGTGTAGGTTCTAGTTCCTGTTGAAGAGACTCTTGCAGAAACAGCTAACAAAAGGAAGAAGTTAGTCTGCAAGATACTGTGTTTATATTTGCCATGTGCATTTTGGGTATCAGCAAAATTTGATACGTGTTTTCGTGGAGGTTGCTGCATGTAAGGGGGGAAAAATCTGGCAAGGGAAATGAGACTTTTGAAGATGACATAGGCTGTAAATGGGTTTTATACAACTTTTTATATATGTACTTTCCTAAAAGCCTTGTAAACAAGAGTCGAGGCAATTTCAATTTACAGAAGTTATCCACATATTTTATAGTCTTGTTATTTAGTATTCCTTTCTCTGAGCCAGAGACAGGGTAGAATACACTTGAAAAAGTTACAGTAGTGTAATTACCGTAATTCAACTGACTCTGTTTGTGTGGTATAGTTATACTTTTACCTTTCACTGGTTAATAGAGGTTTGCCAGCAGTGGAGTTAGCTGCTCTTAGTGGACATTCACATGCGTGTCTTGTCTTCTTGTTTATGTTGGGGTTTTTTCCAAATTCAGAGTAATCAAAACTTCGTATGGAGGGTTCTATTTCTCAAAGTATCAGAGTTTTAAAACATTAATTTTTTGAGATGTTTGTTAGTAGTTACTGAACAAGATTCTTTTCACTTCTCTTTATTTCTGGATTGTGTGGGATTTTCATTCAATTGTTTTTCTTTTCTTGAAAGAAATTAAATGGTGACAGAAATTCTTGGCTGGCCTTCTGATACAGGGCCATTTAGCAGCATGGTCTGCTATACATGTATTGTTTCTAACTGCAGCTCTGTAGGAGGCTGAAATGACAAAACTGATTTAGTTCCTTTCTGGAAGACATCCTTGCGGACCAGCTTCTGTAGAGTGAAACCTAAAACAGTTCATATGTGTACGTATGCATCTGCATGTAGATACAGTATCAGCCTAGGGCTGGTGAACTTCAGCAGTATAGAGGTGTTTCTTTCCCTTTACCTGTTGCACAATTTGAACATAGAAGAAAGACCTCGTTGTCTCAAAGGAGAGTACAAAATCATTTTAGAATAAAGCTATGTATGACTACATTCTTGCATGCAGTTGTAGATGTGCTGCAGTAAGGAAGTAATAGCAACAGTCAAGTTCCATTATAAATTAGTATGTGAAAGAGAAAAGTTGGCGGGGGGCATGATACTGATGTAATACTAGTACCAACAAAAGTGAAAACAGTATTTTTTTAATAGCTTAGTCTGAAACATACTTCTGCAGCTTGCAATGAATAAAATACTAGCAAAGTCAATTGCAAGTGATATTACAATTTGTGTTTCTGGTTGTAATATCTGTTTTAATGACAGCATGGACCTCCTTTTAGAGAAAGGAGTAAGTTCAAATTGCTGTGTTGAGTATCTGTGGTAGAGTTTGCATTTTCAGGACATCACTTGACTGCAGAGGAGTGCTCATATCCTGAGATGTAAACTAATTCCCATTAGAGTTGCTGTGTTCCAATTAGAGTTAATTATATAGTGCCCTGAATTACCCTGGCATTCTGTAGATTTCTGAGAAGATGGGTCGGAATGTAAAATTGTTAACAATCTAAAAAGCTACCAGAGAGATAGAAAATGAGGGTTTTGCATGAAAAATGAAGTTGCTGTTAATTCGCTTTCTTACACTAACCTTAATTTAATTTTTCTTTTTAACCATTTGCATGCATAGTTTTACTTTTTATGACCACATCTATTTGCTTGTACTCTTCCACTTCTGTTTTTGCCCTTGACTGTTTACATTATAGGAAGCAAAAGGTAGCAAGCGCCTTCTGTTTCTTTTGAAACAAAAGTGATAGAGATAAATGCCTGTCTCTTCCTTGGTATTTTGCCAGTATTGTGGCCTATGTGGAGGCCTGTGGTTTTTTCTTCATTAAATCAGTTTAACCTCTGCTTTAGGTATAACAATACAGTGGAAAATATCTTCTAAAAGGTTATTTAATGAAAGCAGACTTGTGTGTCCTGATCTCAGGCATAATCAGTGAGGTATTGGGTTTTGTTATGTTGAATTTCCCTATCCACAGAAGTAACTTACCTCATTGTTCCATCATGTTGGAAGAAGCAGGATTTTGACACCCATGATGCAGAAGACCCATAATTCAGCTCTTAATAGGATGAAATGTTATGTTTGTTGTTAAAACCCTGTTAGAGAGAATTAAAAAAAAAAAGTACACAAGAAAACATTGAAATGTGAAGTTGTATAGGTAATCATGACATGTAGCCATCTTACAAAGCAGATTTAAACAGTGCAAGGTGACACTGGTGAACTAATGTTTTTCGCCTTGCGACTGGTGGGCTATAATGCCTGTCTAGTTATGGAAATTCTTTCAGTCCAGTTTCTGTGGAGGAAGTACTATTCTCTCCTGAAGTTGTAATGCTTGTCTGAAAGTGTTGTCAAAGTAATTCTATTAAAAGTCTGTTTCGAAAACTGGGTGAGCTTTTGATTTTTGTTTGCAGTTACAGGAGAGGGACCTCTTGGTGTAACTGGAGGTTTTTTTGATTACATTGTTGATTAATAATTACAGTGTTACTAATATTAAGGGTTAACAGCACTATTAGGGGTGCTAGCATGTGAACACCAAGCAAGATCTAAGATAGCAAATACAAAATATATTTGGGCAGTCTACCATTAGAATTATAAATTTTATTACACCAGTTTTTTGGTGTAAATTTTTTTTACAGTAGAAGTACTTGATTGCTTTTGAAAAGGTACTTTGTAAGTACTTTGGTGCTTTTTGAAAAGGTACTTAACCTAGCTTTGGAGCTAGATTCATTAATACAGCTGTATTTCAGTCAGTCTCACCCTTGCACATTTATTTCATGTAATTAGTGGGTTAATGGTACATTTATGTCTAGTGTCAAGTCCATTAGAGTCTAAAAAAGTACTTTGGTATATCCTAAGGGATAGGGTTCATATGTGTGTGTTTGAACTATGTGGGGGGAGGAAACAATTGAAGTTCCCAATACATTTGCAAAACTAATACAAAAGACTTCTCTACTGTGGCTGGTACTTCTGTCTCACAGATGTAATTCATCAAGATCAGGAATTTACAGGTTAAACAAAAAAAAGAGAGACTGACATACAGCAGTAGAGAAGCACATTGGAATTGTGGTATTTATGCTTCTGAATCAGGCTGCCAGCTGACTCTTTGATGCTTTTTTAATTGTTCCTTTATGAACAGATTATTCCACAGCTGTGGTATGGCTAACAAACACTTTGTTTAACTGTGAGAGACTGACCTGTAGATTTTTGTTTTATATGAATCTGTTCCCTGAGTCGGTGTGGTGTTTTATTGTTTTGCTGTGGCGTGTGTGCGCGGTGGTGTGTGTTTTCTAACTGCAACAAACGGAAGGCTAGGCTAAACTGTTTATTTTAGTATAGTGCATCCTTTTCCTATCAACAAAAAGACAGTGTTGCTGTGTGACAGGAAAGGAGCAGTTTTTTGGCTATTTTTGAAAGTTGAGGTCATTGTGGCTGTGGTTTGCCTGGCTTATACAAATGTGGTGTTAGGAACATTTAAAAATAGTAGCTGGATATCTGACACTTCTGGTTAGTATGATGGGAAAATAAAAGTCAGAATATAGTGTGACAAAACACTGCAATTTTTTAAGACGCAGAGCTTTTCTTTTTTGGTGTTACCACAAACATGCAACCTATTTTGTTCACTGCTCTTCAGCTGCAGTAACAGGAAAATGGTGGAAAGAATTTATTTCCTTTATAGATTTAGCATAGTATTAGCAGTATTACTTTTCATTAGTAATCTGCTGCTGTCTGTCTAGGAAAACATTAAAGGAATTTAAAATCTTTCTTGTGCTTTTCTGATTTGCTTTCTCTAAACTCTCCTGAGAATACATCCATGTATCTTCTAACAATACTCTTGTTTTGGCAAACGTTATCTAATAATGTCTGTTTAGTATCACGTTTGCAGTTTTGCTGGATCAGAACTTTTCTTCTTTTTTTCTTTTTTTTCCCTTCTCAACAGAAGTGAACCAAATAGTTCTTGTAGTCAGAACTGAAGTATTTATGCCCTCTTTTTCCCCTCATCCTGAAAATAAATGTTGGAATTCAGTTTTGGGGGTGAGAATTAAGTACTTCTTGGGTATGCTCTGTGGCCAAAGGAGGGAGGAGTATAAGGAGGAGGGGGGGAAATGCTAAGGTTCGTATTCTGTCTTGTATTACATCCATGTAGTCTCACTAGTAAGTTTATCTTTTCTAGGTTTTATGTATTTATTTATTTAGCACATGCTTATTGTCGTAGCACATCTGTGTAATATTTTTGGTTTTATTCCCTCATGTCTTTAAAGCTGGAGTGCCTAATGCAGTTAGTAAGAGCTGGAGCTTCTGTAAATGCCAGTACAACACGTTTTGCTCAAACACCAGCCCACATTGCTGCTTTTGGAGGACATCCACAGTGCCTGAATTGGTTGATTCAAGTGGGGGCCAACATAAACAAACAGGTATGGAGTTGTGTGTATTTCATGTCTGCATATAGTTTTGGAAGGAGTGCCTTGGTCCCTTTTTGCTGCGTGTATTATCCTTACATTCACATACAGATACGTTATTTTTAATATCAGCTGAAGTCAAATGACTTAATTACCAGTTACAGACCTCTTTCATTATAGTAGAGATAGGAACAATAAATGTCCTTTAAGCCACTAAAGGTTTGGAGAACATTTGTTTTAGGAGATGACGTCTTGCTACTTCTTGAACAAAATGGTGTGCTGCGCTGGTGTTGGCAACATTGGCAAATACTCTGACATTGTAATGCCTCTTTAGGGGAAAGAAAGACTAGTGAAGAATATCTTACTTATTAAATATGCTAAGAATTGGAAAATTCACCATTACCTACAGAACCATGAGACTTTTGTGGTACTTCATGATTTAGTCATGCATCTAGTACATACATACATGGCATACAATAAGGTCTGCCGTGGTTTATTTTAAGGTGCACCTGGTTTCATACTGTTGTCCATTTTAGATTACTTCCAAAGTTTTTCTGGTAACTTCCTGCAAATAGATCAGAAACATGTACTTTACTAACAAAGAAGGAATGGGTGACTTTTTTTTAAAATAATTTTCTGTTACTTTTACTGTATCGATAATTTATTTGGTAGCAGAGAGTGCATTAATATATTAAAATTCCTGTAAAGGAGTGTTTCCTCTGGTACAATACCAGAATGAAGTGCTTAAAACTATCATGCTTTTGGAGAAAATGTTTGCAGTACTGGATGGATCTATTGTGTATGCAGGGCATACATAAGGTGTGCCCTTGAAACAGTACTCAAAATTATTTATAATATTCTATGAGAGTAATTAATACTGCAGCATTTACTAATATAGCACAGCACCCATAAAATGTCTGGTCTGTTAAATCTTGCATCATACTTTTCTTAAAATATTTAATGGCCAGACTGTTTCATATGTGGTAGAGTTAAGCTAAGTCTGCTGAAGAACTTGAACATTTGCTTTTCTAGAGTTTGGTTCTTTTTCTTTTTTAAGCTATGCAAAAATAAGAAATGGGGAAGTTTGTGTTGAGTTTTCAGAAAAGAAGGCTGGTGCATTGAGAACAGCTGTGAGACACCAGGAGAATTGTAGAAACAATGAAGGTGACTGGATGCAGAGGCTATAGATCGCATCTTCTCCTTGATACCTGACAAAAGTAACTTATGCAATAAGTTATTGCTGCATAGTGGTAGAATCTTCAGAAGAGAAAATACAAGAACTATAAATGCATCTGGAGACCAGGTAAGAATGTAAAGAAATGGTGATTAGAGAGGAAACATGGCATGCACAGAATAAAGATGTACAAATATCTGCTAAATGAGAAGAGAAGAATGAATGAAAATGAATGAATGAGAAGAATGAAAGTTTCCAACTATGAGGATAAAGAGAAGAACTGACCAGTGAGGTTGAAATGGAGTTGAAGAACAAGCTTGCTGTCCTGGAACATGATGGGGGGGGGGTGGGGGTGGAAATCACATCTAGTGAGCGAGGTTATAGCAAAGAAGAAATTAGCAGCTAGCCCCCAAAAGAAGAGGAGAAGAGTGCAGAGAGATGTCTCCATGGGCTGAGGGCAACATGCAGATGACTGTAAAGGAAAGCAGAAGGCAGTATAATAAGCAGTTAAAAGTAGGCAGGAAACTCATTCCAGCTTGAAGAAGTCACCAAGACTAGCCAGTGACTCAGGAGTCTTTATAAATTTATGGCCTGTCACCAGAGCAAATCCAAGTAATAGATCTGTGGTCTTCCACAGGAGGAAGAGTACTGTGGTGATCAAATTTTCAAACAGATAGTGGTGACAGTATCGTATAGATTTCTAAGGGCAGTTTTGGATGTTGCCAGGCAAAGGGCACCAATATGGATGATACTGAGTGTTGACACTGTGGAAGCCTTGTATGTTGTTAATGGTAGGCTCAAGTTACTCTTGAATGTAATAACTTTTTTGCCCCCACAAAATGTTAATTGAACATACAAGCAGAGGTAGTTTAGATTCAGTTCAACAATAAAATAAGATAGCTCTAGTTAATTAAAATGTTAGTAGAAACAAAAAAGTCTCTTAAATTCTTTGTTAGGATGCAACTGGTCAGTCCACAGTGGTTTCACATGCATGAGCACTGAAAGCTAGGCAGTGTGCCTTGGTGATACCTATAGCAGCAAACTCATCCCACTGCTATTTGGAATGTTTCATACATGGCTATGTAAAGCATAGTGCATGCTTTGCTGTCCCCAGTTCCTCCCAGCTGTTTATTGAATTGCAGTCAAATTCTACTATTCTTGTTTTATTTGAATTCCTTAATAAATGATCATGGGTCCTTATTTAACTTACAAGCACTTCCAGGTGACCATCTAGGGCTTCCACGCACACTTTTGAGCTTTTGGAGCACTATTTCCTGATGTGTATTTTGTTTATTCCTTCCAGCTCGCTGACTGATGCTGTACTTCAAACAGACATAGTCACTGGCTAATGGTTGTGTGAGGACAAGTGTTCCATGGACACTGGATACAATACACATGCTGAGAAAGATCTGGGAATACTTGATACTTAAACTAGTAAAACCTTGCTTCCAAACTGACTCCTGGTCACTGGCTACAGACTAACCCATCACCTCTGGAAAAAGAAAAGGATAGCTTCTGAAAAGGAATCTACTCGAGTCTCTCAGTCTTAACGTAAACTTCCGGTACTCAGTAGAATTTGCATGCACGCTTTCTCATATCTGCCCTGAGGTATTGTATTGTAGCCTATGCTGCCTGCCCTGAAGTTTAGGGAAAACTTGAAAATGCATATCTCAGTGCTGGTGACAGTTGCCCAGGACTTTTCTCAGGCAGCAGCAGTGAAGGACAAATGCTGAAAACTGCTTGTCCCAACTGTACCTTGCTCCCCAAATAAGTTCTGTGAGTATATCCTGTGATGCCCAGCCCTCTTAGTTAACTGTATATGCTGGCTAGAACCATCTATCTGTCTTTATGATCAGTGGGCAGTTCTTCACCTATCCCTGCCAGGATCACCATAAAAAATCACAGGAGAAAGATGAAGTGCCAAGCAATGATCTGCCTGTTTCTACCCAGCAGTGGACTCAAGGAAGTCCTACTATTTTTATTTTTTTTCTTTAGTGGGCAGTACCTGCTAATAGTTATTAATAATGTGACTCAAGATCTGCATTTGGCTACCTGCCTGCTCTAGTTCACTTTCAACAATGCAAAGCAATTACACTGCTACTTTCCCTGAGATTTTTTTTTCTGATGTTTTATCCTTGTCACAATGCAGGTTGGTTCTGTGCTGTTGTACACATTAACATCAGATAATCATGAGTACTTTTTGATTAAACAGCCTGTTACTTCATTTAAATATATTTTCCCTCTAGCCTCAGCCTGTTACAATAGAAATGTTTATGTTGCCTGTGTTGATTGGCCAGAAACAGTTTTGTGTGGCCTGACTGAAAGAGAAGGGATAAGAAGTACTGCATTCTTACAGGTGATGCAACCTTAATTTTCATCCAGCCAGTTGCCATCATGTGGCAGTGATGGCAGATAGATTTAGGAGGGTTAGACTACCTGTGCTAGCAAGAACTGTAAACAGACTGATATCCTTGGTGAGGAGGAAGAAAACACTCCTTCCTTTGGTATGTTATAGTTTTTGTGTTTTAAACAACAATTTGGACTAAATCCAGATAAAAGTATTCCATCAGTTCTCACCTGTACTCAAAAATTCAGAAGGAGAAACCATGATGAGTTGAAAGTGGTTTTAGCAAAGAGTGAGAGGGGGAAAGAGTAGTCAGTATTCTCCAGCTTCTACTCATTGGCTTCAGAAAGGGTAGGGTGCTGGGTCTAAGAAATCTGAACAGTTTTTGGAAGTGTGATGAGTTGCTAGAACATGAAATTCAGTCAGTTGAGTTACAGAATGGAGTTAGTTTATATTTCTTGTCAGGTAAAATAGTCCTTCTGTGTTTTTGTTAGATATCTATACTAGAAGTATTTTACAAGTACTTGCATAGTGTTGTTTAACCCTGGTAGGCACATAAGCACCACACAGCCACTTGCTCTTCATGCCATCCCCCCCGCCCCCCAACAGGCTGAGGGAGAGAATTGGAAGGGAAAAGTGAGAAAACTTGTGGGTTGATATACAGACAGTTTAATACGTAAAAAAGGAAACAAACCCAAGAAAACCAAGTGATGATAAAAAAATTTCTAAAACCTCCGCACCACAACCAAAAAATCCCACAATTGCTTGCCACTAGCCAACTGAGGCCCAGCCAGTTCTGGAGCAGCAACATCTCTGGCAAACTCTACTCTGCCAGCTTTTCTTGCTGAGCATGATGCCATATGATATGGGATAGTCCTCTGGTCAGTTTGGGTCCGTTGTCCCAGCTGCATCACCTCCCAGCTTCCTGTGCACCCTCAGCCCACTCCTAGCTAAAACACTGGTGTATTATCAACACCACTTTGGTCACAAATCCAAAACAGCACCATACTGGCTACTATGAAGAAAATTAACTTTATCTCAGCCAAAAGCAGTACAGGTAGTTGAAAGCTTTCAGCGTAAATGTGGATGGGGCCTCTCTATTTTAAAAAGAAATGTTTACAGGTAAGTTGCGGGTTTTTTTAATTAAATGAAAGGGGTGTAAAGGTACCAGTGAGTGAAATTAACTGAATCATACCCAGGAACTTGGAGAACAAAATAGGAAATTTGCTCTAAGTTCAACTTGATGATCCTAAAGCCAACAGAATTTTGATCCCAAAAAGAAAGAGGGAAAACAGTTAAAAATGGCTTGAGACTGAACTGAAAAAATAACCATGTCTAAAAGAGGCCTGAGAGTAAGCAGAGTTTGAGAAAAATACCTAATCAGCAGAGGAAATGTCTTTTGAGGTTAAGCAGCATAGTGAGGAAATGCAAACTGATTAATCAAGCTGAGATAGATTTACTGATGTAATCCAAAAGACTCTTCAGCTGCATAAATAAAAAGAGAATAAGGAAGGAAGCTAGATACTTACTCAGTAAAATGGAATAGAAGTCAAAGGTTATCTAGTCACAGCCCCAGGCTAGAGATGACATTCCTTGTCTTTGCGAAAGGGTAGTCATGCTCTTCCAAGGGCAAGGTGGAAGGCGTTAGACAGTGGCAGTGAGCTGCAAAAATAAATGTGCCTATGGTGCCTCATGCCTTTTTTTGTCATCTCCAGGAGCACTGTACACAAAATACTGTCTGCAGAAGCAAATGAATATGTTATCTTGAATGCTAAATTAGTAAAACATGATTAGTCTTTCTGCTCATTTATTTACAATGTGACTTCTGGATTGTGATACAAATCTGGGCTGTTGGTGCAGTGTTACATCAGAAGGGTAAATGGGACCCTGAAAAGTTCTGTTCTAGATGTGAAAGGCCAGTACAAGTTATTGATGGTTTTTTTCCTGGAATATTGTTACTGAAGAGGTTATATCAAACTGAAGCACATATGGGAACTGTGGACAGTTAGAAGGATTATGAGACATTATCAAGGATAATTAGGAGCTTGTAGAGCCCCTCAAAATAAAATAACTTAGTTTGCTCATATAGCTAAAAAAGAGATAGTGAAGAGGTGTCTTATGCATGAAAACGTGCTAGCCATCTAGACCCTGAATTACTTTCAGATGCTTCTTGGTAAAACCTCTGTTATATTGCTTTTTATGTTTGGTGCAATCCATTTCAGTTGTTGCATCAAAACAGAATTGTTCTGAGGTTCATGAAGTACTTTATTTTTCTCTGTATGTGTGATTTTGAATGTGTTGACAGATAAGCCATTTTTCAGTGGGAGATATTTTTTTTTTTCCTTTCAGTCTAGCTCATAACCCAGAGGGAATTTCTTTGTAGAGCTCAGAGGCTATTTTAGAAATTTTTGGTGCAAACAGATTTGTTCCGTAGGAGAACTTCAAAAGTAGGTAATGTTAGCGATGACTGAAATTTAGGTGCTGTAATTAACATGAATGCTATAAAAATCAAAATCCATATAGTCTGACATTCTCTTTAGTATTTCCTCAGTTCCTTAGCTTTTAGAGAAGAACACAAGCTTTTTTGGGCCAGTGATTGAAAGAAGCCCTTCTCAAGACATATATTCTCTTATGAGCTATTAACCTTTTTCTGGTTGTTGGTGACAGGATGGTTAGCTGCTATAAGCTTAGCTTATTCTTGTAATGCATTGGTGAGGAGTCCTTTTGCAAAGGTCTTTTCTCGTTATAGTGTTTCCTCACAGCAACACTTCATAATTCAGTTCTCTAGATCTTATTGTGGGCAACATGCTAGGCTTATGGGGCTAGTGGAGGTTTCTGTGGAGATTTTTGTCATACGCATGGCTAGTTGAGCTAACTTGCCCTAAACTGAACTTTATATGGAATTATTATCTTTTAAGTTAGAGTTGGGTTTATAAATACTAATGCTGAACAAAAGAGGCAATTCACTTCTTTTCTGCACTTTTACCTCTTTGACAAAAGGTGGGGAAAAGGAAACTAACAAAAAGGTGAATCGAAGACAGCTTCTGTGATGGGAAGGCATATTACACTATGAAGGAAATTTTCCTGGACAAATGAATTTCCATGTATGATGGTTAATAAAATTGTGTACTCCATTAAACATCTCTGTAACGTCAAGAAAAGTTATAAATAGAAGAAATTATATAAACTTCATTGGAAAGCAGTCTTCTATTCATCAGCTACAGGCAACCATTTTGGAAGGGCTCTATGGCTCTTTTCTAATCACTAAGGGCTCTAAGGAGTTTTCTGCTATTTTCTGTCTCAACTTCATATCTGTCTCAACTTCATGTCAGCCTCAGCGATTTTCCTTAGTTTATAAGAAGGTAAACTTTGGTACCATTGTTGTTCTCTGCTGGGGGCACTAGGTGGTTTGCTATTTGGCTGAACATGTGTCTTAAGCACTGGTAAACTAGCTTACCCTCAGTGAAGTTGTAACTTGTTATAAAAATCCTTTACCATGAGCTAAAATTGGCAAGGAGAAAATTGAGAGTATGTAACACATAATTAAAATTAATTTTCAAGTTATATTTACATGGTCTAAAAGATGTGATTTAATTTCTTAGAAGCTTGGGAGACAAAAAAAACTTGTTACCTTCTATCTATCAAGATGGTAGTACAATCATATTTTGAATACATTCACATTGCAAATAGAGCTAAAGTGTAACCAGTAGTGTGGAGTTAGGTGTGAACACTTGTGCATAAAGACTGGTAAGTCAGTAAAGGTGCTGTGTTACTTTAATAGCTAGTGCTGATATTTTAATAAAAGGAATGGAGAAGCAAAAATGAGGCACATACAGTTAGAACATGTCTACTATCAGTGGAGCAGACAAGCAAAGTCTGCCAGAAATCTGGAGAGAGAGAAAGAGGGTGGGGAAAAAAGGAAAAAACCCAACCTTGCTATGCATTGGTAGTGTTGAGGGTTGTGATAATTAAATCATGTAACAAACCAGTAACTGAACATTTACTTGATACTTCAAGGCCGTATTTCATTACAGATTCTTCTCTGTGGTTCTTAATACTGATGGTTAATTGCAAGTACTGAACTTCATCTGCAGCCTGTAGATCACGATGCATGGCGTTTACCCGCTGTTTGCCAGTTGCATTTGTAAAACTGATGTAAATTCTCCCTGTTCTCTGCGAAGATAGTTTGTAGAGAGGAGTTGCCTGAAAAGTGGTACACTCCTCCGAGTATATTTGCACATAATACAAAAAGATTAAATTATTGGATGTGCTGGTTAACAATAATGGAATGTGATGGATAAAGATAACCAAAAAAGAAAATCATATGGCACATGATTCAACGTGTATGTCTCAGGAGAGATCTGGCCTGTCCTTGTGAACTCTGGCCATACTTCTATTACAGTAGAACTATGCATACGTACTCCTCACCTGGTGAGTATTTGTGGCGCATTACAGTACTGCGTAAGTGTGTCAACAAGATCTGAAAGCAATCTAGTCCCGCAAACTTGGCCATGCTGCTTCTGATTTCAAGATGACTTGCTCAGTCCAACATATTGGGAAATAAAAGTGCTAGGAAATAAAGGTGTTGGAGTAACTTGTTATAGTAGTATATGTTGTGGGGTTTTAACAGGTTTTGCTGAATATGACTGCTGACTGCTTAGTTATCGGATAAGGCTTATCTTGTTAGATGCCCTTAGCGTTATTTTTTGCTAAATATCTAATGTACATGACAGCCTACTGCAAATTTAAATAATAATAAAGTACCTGATGCATTTGCTAGCTAATAAATGCTGCTTTTATATATCTGCTTTCTTAACTGAAGTGAGTAATGTAAAAAGATTTTGAGTTTAAGAAAGATTATGCTTGACAAAATGTAGTTTGTCTTTACAGGATTATGTTGGTGAAACTCCTATTCATAAAGCAGCACGGTCTGGTAGTATGGATTCCATAAGTGCCCTTGTGGCTCATGGTGCGCAAATAGAGTAAGTGAGGTATTTTTTTTGTTGTTGATTGTTGTGTGTTTAGCTAACTAACTTAGACCAGTAAACATAGATGCTAATGTCAGAAAGAAAAGTCAAAACAGCAGACACCTGATTAAAAGACACTAGACATGTTCAACTGTAATGAAGCCCAAGATGTTTTGCATGTCTAGTAATAGTTTATTTTACTTAAGTGATACCAGTATGCTACATTACTATTGCGTTTATATCTGATATATTGAAATACTTATCACGCTTCTGTCAGATGACCCCAAATCGTACACTTTAACTACTTTGTAGTTATTCTTTTACAACAAATTTACACCTTGCACTGGTGAATAAATATAAAAAACAATGCAAAAGCAATGTCATGTGCAAAATAGCATCTCACACACTCTTCGCAGTTAGTTTAATACTGTTTGTTAGTGTATTGTATATTTGCCCTGTTAACTTTTTTCTTTAAAGGTTTATGTACTGCAAAAACATTCAGAAAATCTCACAAACTTTTGCAACTTTCAGCACGGACAAAATGGATGCAGTTTTCACCTAGAAATGTTGAGTATAAGCTCTATGGCTTATAATAATGTAAATACTTTAGCAATTTGTTTTAATTAGAACTAGCCTTATTATCTTAAATGGTAACTAGTTACTGTATTTTAACCTGCAGTATGAAACTTAAGTTTTGAAATAAGAATCATGTAATTAATTTCTTGTTTTACCCTTTGGTTTCCATCTTAACTTTTTTTGTAACGCTGCCCTGATAAACTTACCATAAAATTTAACTCCTTCAATGGTATCATAGAGTATTCAGGAAATACTGTACCTTTTAAGTTAATAGTAACGAACAAATGGCTTTACATGAAGAGATTGCTTCATAGAAAAATGACACTGAAATAACTAGCGCAGCTGTTTCAGTTATTGACAAGCTCATGAAATCAGTCTTAAATTGATACATTCCCATTTTGTACTCACTTTTGGATATCTTAATATAAACCTGGATTTAAATTTACTGTGGAATTGAGCAAACCTTAATTATCATCATCAATTAGTATGTAATCTTCTGATTGTTACGAAGTATCCAATGAAAAGAGAAGTTGTGGAACTGCATAAACAATGTGAAATGAGTGAGTTAAGAGTCTGATGTAAAGAAGAGGACGTGATATGTCCATAGGCCTTTCAAAAAAAGTAGCTGAGTAACAAAGGTAGAAGATGTGGCTGCAACTTCTAAATTCCTGAACTAAAATTTTGCCTTTTAAACATTGTATTTGCAAGCCATAGACAAAACACTTCTGTAAAACTTGGAGAGTGATACCTGCCTTTGGTCAAAGCTATTTGCAGCATAAGTACCGTAGGTTTACAGCAGTTTTAGTGAACAGGAAATAATTTGAATTCTCAGTTTTCTAACTTTGAATTCCATCTGTGTTTCAGTAGGATAGACTTGTCACAAGTTCTATAGGTAATTAAATATCAAATCCTATCCAAGAAATGGTAAAATCGGGGATGCAAATGCAATAGGCTGGTGGAGCAACCTATGTTTAGTCATTTAGGGGATAGGACTGTCACCCGAGAGAGCTAAATATTTGACTGATTGGGGTGAGGATTTTTTCCCATAGAATCTAGTTTACAGGGTCGGTATGTTAAATTACGCCAAATCCATGTATGTGATTTTGGCACTGTTTAATTTTGGGTTATCTGGGTTTGAAAACTGGCCCCATATCTCTTAACAGTTATGTGGATTTCCTGATTTTTGTAACAACCTGAAAATTTAGATGCTCTGAAAGTTTTGACTCCTTTATTTTATTGCTTCCATTAGAAGAAAAGGAAGAAGGATTTTATCCATATATTTGAGTTATAATTTGTATACATTAACTGAAATGATAATGGACTATATAGGACCAAGGCAAGAATTTCAGTAAATACAGAACTAAGCACTAACTAGAACTAAGGTGCTGATCTGGTGAATATGGCCTTTTTTTTAATGGGGATTAGGTCTTCTAATCCAGTTTTTTCTTTATTTATTCATATAGTTATGATATCAAAATCTAGTTACGTGAAGGTGCAGAAAATACCTGTGACTGCAAATAGTCGAGTATACTGCTTATATGTGGTACTTAACTGCACACATCAAATATTGCACCATCCCTAGTTTTTTATAGATAGTAGAACAGGGATGTTAAGATCTCATTATTACACAAACACTAGTAATCAATAGTGTAATATGGCAAGAGATGTATTTTTTATTATTGAGTGATTATTGAAATACTGCTGCTAAAATGAAGTAACTTGGACTAGTGTAATCTCTGAAACCAGTGTTTACTGTATTTCTACTTTATTCAGTCCTTTGGTTATATTGGAAGCCAAAGAATACTGACAATAGTCCAGCAAGGATAAAAGTAAGAATTTTAGTTTGAATAAAATTGCCTCGCTTGAATTGTTCTCGTTTACTTTATTTTAGGCTTGTTAGCTTCTTGCTTCTTGCTTTTACAGAGAAATACAGTATGTTGCAGTCTCTAAATTTCATGAAGTTGTTGCATTGTTTTCCTAATTGATGAGAGAGAATTTGGGTCTCTATTCCTGTGTAAATTTTTAATAATATTAAAAAATAATAATTGTACCCTAGTGAAAATATTTTGATTTTTTTTGTGGTATTTACCTTCTCATTTTAGCTGAAGCATATTCTGTGCACAGTATGTCCTACAGCCATAAAAATGGTTGCTCCACTAACTATGGTATTCATGGACCCTTGAAGAGGGGGAAGCAGGTGGTCACAATGTCCTCATATGAGTGAAAAGGTTTGCTGTGTAACTGACTTTTTAATGTGGATAGTACCTTTTAAAGTATCCATAGTAACTGCTGGATTTTCACTAAAAGCATAATTATGCAATTTATGTATGGTTAATTGTGTATTATTTATCATTGTGGCAAACAAGTGTCCACAGCTCTTGATGGAGGAAAAGCCTTCTTGGTGCCATGTTTTGTTTTGCTCTTACACATAATTTTTTAAATGTTGGGTATTAGTATAGTTAGATTGCATCACAGCTTATATATAAATATAAAATTCAGCTATGAACACAGGACACTGTTGAATAAAAAAAAAAAGCAGTTGCAGCTGTTAATTATACTGATTTGAACTTCTTCCATTTCATGTCCGTTTGCATGTAATTCACTTGTGCATTGTGTCCACTTATTTCTTAATAAAAATTCTGCAACTGTTGCAGTTGCGTATTCCTTAGTGGCTTGATATAGAGGTAAGAGAGGAGTTTTAAACACTGTTATTATCCTGGGAAAAAGAGAGGTGCAACTTGTGGGATGGGTTGTAGCTTGGTATACACCCATCCAGTTGAACACAAGGACTTGCTTCAGTTTTGTTGATCAAGATGCTTGAATAGTAGCATAGGAAAGCTTTTTGTTTGCCTGCCAGAAATCTGAAGGTTTTGGGGAAGATTGGTTTGTATACCATGATGGGATGCTACAAGACCCCAGAGAGATATGTCTTTTTCTAGTTTCTTATACTCTGGTCTCCAGGTTTGGGGATAATAACAGACATGCTGGGATAAATATACCAGTACATCTGTTTCTACCAGATGACAGTTCGTATTGTGATGTTGATCTAGTTTAGACAGACACTTCAGCCACTTCCTCATAAAGCTGTCTTGCATTCATTTGAATGAGTAAATTCACTCCTCCTATAATGCCAGAAATGTCCCATTTCTGGTATTTAGTTTTTCAGCAAAAACTTTATTCTCATTCTTGTGACAGTGGCTTAATTTTCTTTGCAAATTCATGTGTCATGAACTGCATTCTGTTGTTAAAAAAAAGAAAAGATCATTAATTTCTTTTTTTCTTCTCCACACTGCTCTCCATCCTCCATAACAGAAATCTGTCCAGTATGAATTTTCTAGTGGCACTGGATTTGCCCTTTGAAACTCTTGTTATACATTTCTGTTTGAAGTGATGTCTGTTTCACATTTTTATTATGACCATTCCTGTGATAGCTCAGCTTTTGTTCTTCTTATTTGTACTTCTGAGACTTCTTGGCTTTCTGAAATTTATGCACCTTTAGTGAAGAGGTGGAAGAAGAGCGATGTATAGATTTCATTATGACAATGCAGAAACCAGCCATTCCTTTGTGAGATAAACCCTCAATTCCTTTTCAGTCTGGAGAGGAAACTTACATGGCCTGTTCTCTTGGAGGGTCTCAGGGTTCAGAGATCTCCTTTGTTAGTTTCTAGGCTTCTTCCTGATTTCTTAAAATCTTAGCAGACACTTGCAGGTTTTCAGCATTTGTCTTGTTTTTCTTACCTGGCTAACTTAACTACCAAACTTTTAATACTGAACTGCAGTCCATTTCTGGTGTTAATGTATTTGTGAAGTGCCATTACTGTCATCTTTTTACCTTAGAAGCTGTGCTGCTGCATTGATTTAGTGTAGAATAACCAATGTACTACTTTCTTATGGTCATTAATCTCACCTTGAGAATAATGCTTCAGGTTCTTACTGATCATTTGTCTAGGACAGAATTTAAATACTTTTTCAACAGAGTGGTTCTTATCTGTTAATTAGTATATTAATATTAATGTAATCTGTTTGGTACTTTTCAAACTTGGACTGCTTCATACACAGTTCTTCTGGCAGACCTGATGGCCTGCCCTCCAGATAGCAGTTAAACTGCTGGATTTGTTACTGTTGCACAGTTAGACAGTGCAGTATAGTTAGGGAAAAAATGTGGCTCTTGTTTATTTGTATATAACAAGCATTTTAAGGGCCATCACTGTAGTATTCTTGTAGTGACCATTCTGCAGTATGGAGGCTACAGGTGTTGGAATTCGTTCTTCCTTTCCTGCCTTACAGTAATTCTTACAGAAAGGCAGAGTCAAAGTGGTTTGTACATATCAGTGGTGAAACTCTTGATTCTCCTGCAAAATAATTACAAGTAAAGCTTGCTAATTTCTTTCCTGTTCGGTTTCACACTTGTTTGCCATCATTGTAGAAGAACTTAATGTGGTTTGGGGGAGGTTGTGACCATGAAGGAAGGCAGTAATTTGGATTTAATCTCAAGGAAAGATTTGGAAATACTGAAGGAGAACATAGGTGCGTGAATAACTGATAAATCAAAAAGGGGGAGAGAGTCTCAGTCTTAACAGTAAAACAGAATGGGAAAGGGTAGTTTTCAGTTACAGCTGTTCTGAATAATTGCAGGAAGCTGAGGCAAACTCTTACCAGTGAGTTCCTGTTCAGTTTGAGGGTGGATTGTTCATAGAGGGGGTGGAGTAACAACAGTAGTTACTGACATCAGTTCAGAAATAGAGAAGAATGTGAGAGGTTGCACTTCCTGTGAATACAGTTAAATCCCTCATTAAAGCAGTGATATTTTATGACCTTTCTGGAACATAAAGGAAGTTCACAGGATATGGGTCAGCTTAATAGGGGAGCTTACTCATTAGTGATGAGCCTTTGTGATTTATAGCACTGGTTTCTTGGCTTTTCTTCAGTTCAGAAGAGCTGGATAAGGAACGCTGAAGTATTACTAAGACTTTTATATGAGGATAGCTGAGATTTCTGACAGGAATGTTTGGATTTTTTGTTGGGAGTGATCTTCCTTCACATATGGTACTGGGCTAACATTCACTGTGTAGCTTCCCTTTGGATAGGTAATTTTTTTTCTGTAAGATAAGCTATTATTGGCAACAAACCTGAATGCAGTTAAGGCAGGTGGAGACACCAAAGTGTTGTGAAGTAGAACTTGGCCAGAGCACAAGTTAGATACAGTGGGAGAAACAAGGGTGCAGTATATTCCCAAATACAATAGTCTAGTTAGTTCTAATGGTTAATCCAGACTTAGGTGGTGGTGGTGATCTGCACATGTGCTGTGCTTGATCTGCTGATAGTTTTTGACTGGATGTGATGAGAAAACTGTTAATTGCAATGCGTTTGCTCTAACTTTTGTTGTATTGATTTAGATTTCATTTGCTATTCTAGTTTGTGTCTTTTCAGTAAAGTTGATCATAGTTCAACTAGCACTTCTTGAACGTGGACAGAAAACGAAAGGTAGTTGTGGTGTGGGCCAGAATGTGTTCAGGTTCATCAGAAAAGTTCTCTAATGTGTCATGTGCTACAGGTTACAAGATGTATCTTATTGCATGGAGGCTTTGGCAGCTGTAACTTGGGGAAAATGTTAATTTTCTGTTTCAGCTTCTGTTTTCTTCTTTCTGTTGTGCTTGGTGTTGCTTATACATGGTAGATAAATTTTCTTTTAAAGGGAGGAAAATCTAAGTTGAAAAAACTCTTTTGTGAAGCTCATTTAAAGTGTTTTTTTTTTAATCCAAAAGATCTTCTGTCTGCTTGAGTAAGAGCACCAAGTTCTTTTGGTCACAAAAAATAATTTTGTGTAGTTCAATAGTCTCCCCCTACATGCCTATTATGGGAAAATAATGAAATAATCTGATTCCTTTAGTCCTTTCATTATAGATTTTTATTCCCCTTTTGGCACTAAAGTACTTGAAAATTGGTTTACCTCTTTTCTTTAGTTTTATTCCCAAGCTTTTACTGTCCATGCTTTTTATGCTGAATCTCTTAAACTTTCTTCTGTTTAGCATGTTTGAGAGAAGCTTCCTTTCTTAATTTTTCTAATTCTAGGCAATCATTGGTTTTCATGGTGAGGAGAAACAATGTGATTTTATTTGCTGCTAGAGGCATCTTGGTAGAACCAGTGTTGTAGGATTGTTTATCTTTTCCAGTCAGTTTGCACTGAACCTTTCCTTAATAGCCTTCCATAATGCTTTCCTCATTGTAAGCCACTTTATCTGCAATTCCTAGTCTGTTTCTAGAAACATGATATCAGCAGTAAGGTTAATTCTCATTTTCTTAAAGTTAGCTGGCTAAGTAACTCTTACATTGTCTTTGGATTTAAAGTGGCTGCAGTACTAAAAAGATGCTTGTTTGGAATTAATTTTTGTGAGTGATCTAGGAAATACTTACTTTCATTTTAATAGGGAATGTCTTTTCTGTTGTGCTGTATTACAATCAGACTGTTGTTTCAAGAGTTTCCATAGTCTTTCATACCTTCCTTTTGTGAGTTGTGTTTAGGAATCACTTCTTACATAATCAGACAGGAATTTTAAAATATTGTTGACTACTGATACCAGGCAAAGTCAGATAGGTCTGTATTGTTCAGGCAGAAGTTTGCTTGGAAATGTGCATTATTTTTACAAGAGATACTGAAAATGAAAGTCCACTGAAGTCTTTCAAAGCATATGAAGTGGAATACAGATGCAGCAATAAATCGCCACCTGATGGTGATGCTTGTAGTAATTCTAATGTTGCCTACCATGGATAATGAATTCTTTCTTCTGCCAGCATTTGCTCAGTTGTGTGGGTTGAAGTATCTAGGAGCTGATTATAAGCACGTAATTCATAGTGAACCGTGATTTTTATGTCAAAAAGTGGCTTCACAAAGAAGAGCTTCCTTCTTTCTAGTATATTCACCTTGTTACGATTTTGGAGGATGTTCATAGAAACTCTACCATTGTTTTTAAGCCTAAAATAATTTCAGCTGCCACATGTTTTGTTGTGAAATAAAAACTTGGCACCAACTTGTGCTTTTTTAGATGCCCAGTATGTAATTCTAGCATGAGTTTTTATAGCTGTCCCCAGCAGTGACACACATCTGCTTAGCTAAGAATATTTCTCTTGGTATCTGGGAAGAAAAAAAAAAAGTTTGAAACTATTTCACAGCTTTTGTATTTGGACACCAAAGGGTTAAAACACTTAAAGTTTAGTATTTTAAAATCATTTTGCTTTAGAAATTTTAGACTAGTATACTGATGTTTATATAGGAAACGTTTTTTTCTCACTGTGGGCGTTTTAGTGTTCTGATCTTTTTTTCTCTTTCTTTTGTTTTGTTTTAATCCTTGTATCTGCTAATTTTTGTATAGGAATAGTTACTAATTCTTTTGAAATACAGCCTACTAAATTTAAAGTAATTGAAGCCATGAGTTGACCAGTAATTTTAATCCATTCTATATAAATTTCAGTGAAGAACTGGCAAATTGGTTTCAGGATGAAAGTAATAATGCTTTAAAGGCATAAAAGGCTTAGTATCTTGTTGTTAAGGTGGTCACATGATAATGGCTTACATATTGAATAATGTGCTACAGCACTTTATGTATGTTAATGTAACTTTTAATCTTAATGTTGCCTGCAAATATGTGATCCCTTATGATATAAGTTTCCTGTTTATGCACCATTGCCCGTTTAAATCAAACAGAAGATTCTGAAACTGTAAAAACTACACATGTCAATGTTTTACAGCTACGTAATTCGAATTGACTTGATTTTTTCAAGTAATCCTAGAAAGGGGGAGCATTCCATATAGAAACTGCTGAAACTGCCACAGGTGCTTCTCCGAAAACCTTACAGTTGTGGCATTGAATGTTCAGTATCGCTTCCTTTCTGCACACAAGGCATACTGTTGAGGTATTTGTTGCGGTGATTGGTTTTAATGCTAATCTAGGAATTCAGATATAGAATCTATAGATTTGCATGCTTTGCTTACCCTAATTTACAATTATCTACATTTTTATTTGTAAACTAACAATAGATAAGTTGAGATCAGTGTTTTTTAACAGATGTTACATTGATATACGAAAACTGTGGTTTATTTTCTTAGATTGTCGCATGGCATTAACAAAAACACAGTAAGCTGTAGGTGATGTAATCACTGTTTAAAATTAAACATTTAGGGGATTTTTTTTTCTACGTATATGAATGTTTTTTCAAAAGGATTTACTGTTGACTTTTTGTAGCAAACGTTTGTTTTTCAAGGTATGTGACATTATAAGTGGAAGATAGTGTATTTCAAATGTATTTCTATGTTAAAGACACATAGAAATGTACTTGCTTTTTTTCCTCTAGTAAGTATGAAAGATACGAACAGTTGAAACAACTTAGAATCAAGGTATTTTCTAAGTAAATTCAATATAATTCATAATTCAATGTGAGAAGCACAAGTGCCTATCTTTTCTTTCTACAGATCTTTCTAAGAGTAAATTTTGTAAACTATCTTGAATTAAATCTTTCTTACACAAGTTATATTTAAAGAATTCTAACTTTTGGGGTTTTTCTTTCTGTAACTTAATCATGGTGGAAGTATCTTGTGTATTTTTTGAGAGCTTGCCTCAGATTTTTTGACTTTCCTTTAGTGGACTTCTCAAAACAACAAATTCTGGTTAGATTGAAATAATAAAAACATCCTGCTAAGCTGAAAGTTAACCTCATGTTTATGTCCACCAATCCTACTTGATCAGATAACATACTTATTTCTTTTGGTTTTGAACAACAATTAAATTAAACTCTGAGCCAGCATTTTTAAAAGCATTTCAGAAGAAGGAAGTATCTTAAGCATGTGCTTTATCAGTGTCCTCTTTATAGCTGCTTTAATTTGATACCAGAACTCTCAGATGAACTGGGCCTTTAAAATGGGAGTTCTGGTGATGTCAACTGGAAGGAGAAAAACATTGGGGGGGGGGGGAGGGGGGGAAGTCCTCTTCATGCCAAGATCTGAAGACTGCCTGTGGACATCACTTGATGGAGGAAGAAAAACATGTTATGAGAGTGTTGTTCTAAGCACTGTAGGTGTGTGAATAAATGTATGTACAAAAGTTAGAATAACAGTGCATGTTTTGAGTTTGTTTATAAAACGCCTGTCACTAGAGACCATCTCGAATGTTAAATGTCATCTATCAAGGAACTTCAAAGATCGTCTACTTCTACTCATCCATATTCAGACTTTCCTCAACTTTTCTCAGGATTTTTTTTCTATTTAGAATAACTTTGTAATATGAAAATGTATCTTTCTGATTACATTTGTCTGTCTTTTGCTTTGGAGTTAGCATCTTATACTTCTGTACGTTGAAGAAAACAATGTCTTTATCATTCCCAGCTCCTGGATTTTAGACTACAAGAAGGCTGAGGGTAAATAATACCATGCTTCATGATTCTTAATTTGTTTCTAGTAATAAGAATTACATGGAAATAGTGAATAAACTATAAAGCAAAACAATACTGCCTAGCAAAAGAATCTTAACAGGACTTGACTTGCTCTTTGGAAATTATGTATCTGTTTTCTAAGCATAGAGAGACTTGCCTTTACGACCACTCACCAAAACTGCGTTTAGTCCTGCGCAAGGTTAAGGAATTTTTCTCCTATTCATCAGTTCAAGCCTTCATGTATTTTTCTGTCTGGAGTAGGTGACAAAAATGGAATGGGGTTTTCAGAGCTTTAGTTTTCAGTGTCTGTCCTTCAGTTTTTCCACCTGTTCTGTAGCTGGACTTACCTTCAGAGATGTCTTCCAGTTTTGTGGTTTGGGGGTTTTTTTGTTTTAATTTTGGTTTTGTTTTTGTTTTTTACTGGAGACAGAGGAAATTAAGTTTTTGGAGCACAGCTGTCAGTTTTGAAAGTTAGTCGGCAAGCCTTTAGAAAATACTGCATCAAGTCAGTTAGTACTGCTTAATAAAAGACTGACTAATCATAAAATGCATGTAACTTTTCCAGACTTAGTCTGATTTTCTTTTCTTTAATGTGACTTTAATATGACTTCCTTCCATCCTTCCACACCTTCCTTACTGGTAGCTTCTTCCTTTATAAGATCATCTTTGAAAAATACAGTCTGTGTAGTTTGCTATTTGCTTGTGCTTGTTTCAGCTAGCTAGCCTAGCTTAGAGAAAAACCCTGAAAAGAAACATAAGCTTCTCTTCAAGTCTGACATCTTTGTTGGGGAAAAAAACCTAAACCCCCAAACAAAAAAAAAAACAAAACCAACCAAACCCAAAACAAAACAAAAAAAAAAAACAAAACCAAAACCCAAACCCACAAAACCTGCATGAAATTTCCTGAAGTCATTTTTAAATTCTGAGTAATGCCGTTACAGAAATAGAGCTGTCATATTTGCTGTATGATTAGCAGTAACAAAAGAACAGATTGCCTGAAGATTTAATACCAAACAGTGTGTTCTGAGCTGCTCTGGAGCTTCCGCTATTTCAAGGTATTCAGGGTAGAAGATCAAAACTAGTACTGAAGGGATTTTTAACTTACTAACAAACCTCAGATGGGTGGAAAAGAATTTTTTCCAACAGACACGAAATTTTGTGATATTTCTGTCTGTGTTGTCCAGTGGTGTACATTTTTTTTCACTGCTTTTCTTTCATGGCCTAGATCTTGAAATCGGTTTGAGTTCTAATATCCTTTACTTAGTCAAATCCTTTTTCTTTATGTAGATAGCTGTGAGAAATAAAGTGAAGTGCCTTTCAAGGGATAGCTCTTAATAACTGAAGTAGCTGAAAATTTACTTAAATATAGTGGTTACCTCTTGACTTTCCTGCTTGTTGGTTAATTGATTTATTTATTAGCCATCCAGTCCATGTCATATATAGTCTATGTAATAACCAAATGAGTCCTTGGTTACTACTCCTTCTTTTCACTTCATAGTTTACACGTAATGGCAGTTCATAACCAAGGACTGACACAGGGATTGATACATAAGAGGTGGAACTCCTCTAAGTCTTACGTGTAGTTGGAGCAGTGAACCATTTCTGTTTTCATTCCTGAAATGGTGTCTGTTTACAGTAATGGCTTTTATATTCTTGGCTCATGGACTAAGCTGAGGTAGTTGCTTCATTTTCAGACATTGGCAGTGTTTGAGGTAAAGCATATGCTGCAGATTCTCTAAAAGGTGGCTTCCCAGTACCTTGTAACTACTGCTGTTAACGGGGTAGTTTCACTCGAAGTCCAGATTAGCACTTTTAAAGAATGGTCTAGTAGATGCCCTAGTTCTATAATTCATTCAAGTACTTCAGGGTTTCTAGAAAGGTCTGTATAAGACTGTATTTTTCTCTTATGCACTCAGAATCCTTACAGTGAAGACAGTATTTCTACATATTTTGGAAATACATAAAGCTGTTCAAGTCTGTTAAAACTCTTGTGATACCTGTTAAGAGCATTTTCTTTCCTACTTTGTGCTTGTGTCTGAGTTAGCCATCTTTTTCTTTTTCTTGGATTACTTGCATTTTGTTAGGGTGAGCTAGTATAGCATGGCTAGCTCTTGCTGCCTCTTGTGTTCCCACTAACAAGCTTTTTTTTCTCCTAGAGAAGGGTAGAAAAATCAGCAAAAGTATGTCTTTTATCTTTCTAGGCTGTTTTTGAGAAAGTAAGAAGAGTTTCTACCCATTTTGTCAACTTCTGTTGTCCTTCGCATTAGTATTGGACTGCAAGCCAGTTTAACTGAAATTTGAAAGTCCCAGAATAACAAACTTTGAAATTAATGGAAATTAGCAACTGGATGTAGAAAATATGCTAAATGTTCTCACTGAGAGGGAGCAGAGAGAATTGAACAGTTGTATTCTCTTTCGTAGCAGTTGGCCAACCAGTTTCTAGAGTCATTTAGATCTTGTAATCTTTTACCTGATTGGACTTTTTTTCCCCCCTCTCTTTTTTTTCATTACTATTAAATACAGGAAGTTCTCCTGAAATTGATAGGCTAAATTCAGACTTGGATATTTAAGAGAGACATTTCTAAACTCTCAGAAGCAAGAATATTATATCTGATGTACTTGATTCCCTTGAAAACTTAGGCAGTGCTTCCAAAATACTCCGGTAGAACGTACATCTTTGCCTACCTGTTAAGAGTAAGCTGTTCAGGAAGAGGTGGGAAGGGGACAGATCTAAAAATATCAAAATCCATTACATTTTAAAATCTGACAAACACTGACTTAAAGTTCACTTACTTTGTTTCTGGGAAACTTAACTTTTCTTTCCCAGAGTTTGGTCATGTAGCTTTAGACACTTGCATCTTAGTCTGTACATCTTCACATGCCTCTGGCAACTTACATTGACATTCCTTTGGGAAATGGTGATTCAACTATAGTCTGTCTTACAGTCCTTTTTTTCAAAGCAGAATTATAGTCCAATAACATTTGCAAAGTAATAGAATTACTTGAAGTTTTGTTAAATGAGGTGGTCAGTCAACACCATACTGTTCTGGTCATTTTTTATCTTTCCATAACTTTAATTTGCTCTTATTTAGATTTCCTTTACTGTCTTTTTGGGGCTTACAAATGTAAAGTGGATTTCAGAGAACTGAGCTATTCTTTTTGACCAAAATGGGTATGTTGAAATTTCTGGGTTTTAAGTTGTAGTTGCATTGTTATGTCCATATGCTACACAAGTAACTTAGAACTGCTAAAAGAGCATTGAATGTTGGTTAGCGGGGACCTCAACAGGCTGTCCAGTTCAGCATGGGAAAGGATTGACTGAATTTTGCAGAATTTCTGAAATTGTAATCTGCTCTTAAAATGAGGGGGAGAAGAGAACCCTCTGGAGTTTCAGCAGCCTTTATACTCTGAAACTTTCTCCTAATGCCTAACTTCAAATATCCTTAGTTTGTGTTAATCACATACATACACTGTGTGCACTGGATGTACAGAACGGATTATACTCTGTAGCGGTCTTTCAGGTATTCAAAACTAATACCTCTACCTTGAGATTCCATTTCTTCTGACTAACTAGGTTTTTCAGTCTTCTGGAGTCTTACTTTCTAGACCACTCTTGGCTGCTGTTCTCTGGATTTTTCACTAGTATTCAAGTAAACGATGATATAGACTATGGAATGAAATTAACCCTGATCTAGCCTAGTGGTTTTTCTGATTCTGTAGTGTTTTGATTTCATCTTCCAAATTTTATTTAATCCAACGGTATCCATTTACGGAATTAGTCTTGCTGTACTAGTCAGTGTCTAATTATTTTTTTAGTCTCATTTTTATAGGAAGTAAGTTGCAATGATTTAGGAAGCAAATCTGTGCTTTGTTCTTTCTTTTCTTCACGTGAGCTGGAGTAAGTTTTTTTTCTACTTTGTATGAGTTTCAAGAGATTCAGGTCTTTTAATCTTGTGTGAATTCTTATTCTGTTGGCTGGTCTGTTTCTGGATTTTTTTAAGTAATGGACTTGTCTAAACTACTCTAGCCAAGAAACAAAAATTCTATTTTCTGAGTAGTTACATCTGTCTGGAAAGGCGGAAAAAGCTTTGCAAAGATTTATTGGCATCTTTCACTTCACAGTCTAGTTTCGTCATTTCTGACCCTCTTGTCTCCACTTTTATGCACTTCCTTACAAAGTTAGCCTGTATTTCTAAGCACAGACATGCTGTATGTTTGTGTAAATGCATGTGATGCAGCACTTTTTCAAATTAAACTTCTACATCTACAATTCCTACCTGACTTCATTTATAATCTCCTTAATGCATTAGAATATGCAAAATCTGATGTCATTCTCTCATGCATGGAAGCATCTTGGTTCAAGTAACAAAGCAAGTCCCAGCACTTATGATGTCACACACTTTGAAAAGAGAAACAAACCAGAAAAAAATATACAAGCAAAGCATAACTAAATGTAGCATCTTTATCTATCTATCTTTTCCTATATATGTATATATTTTATTGTTAGGAAGAATAGTGATGATGATGTTACCTTAGAAACCAGAATGCCATGGACAATTTCAAAGTCATGTTAAGTTTGTTTTGAGTATTTGATCTTTTGCTCAAGTTAAAGCAATAGATTGCAGAATAAACTGCAGAAGATGGTAAAATTCAAGGCTTAAATTAGTCTGAAGTTTATGTAAAGATCAGATACTTCAGACTTTTAGAATAAAGCGTTGTGAGAATCTTAAATAGGAAGATGGAGTTTTTAAGGCACATAGTATATTGATTTTATTTACAAGTGTATTGTCTCCCAAATTTTGCTTAGAAGTCAGATATATGTGCAAAAAGTTAAGTTAGTTATAAAACTAAGATTGATAACTAATTTCTTAATGGAAATTTGCTAAGTGTATGTTTTCTCTCATCAGCAACAGATAGATAGTAAGGGCAGCAGCAGGAGCAGGCTAGCTTGATGAATGAGTGTAATTCAGTTTCTTTGTATTGTACAGCTTGAGAAATGCCAGTGGCCTGACAGCAGCAGACCTTGCACATAACCAGGGCTTCCAAGAATGTGCCCAGTTTCTCTTGAACCTCCAGAATTGTCACCTGAATCGTTTCTATAGCAATGGCACCTTAAATGGGGTTCATCAGAATGCAGGTCCCAACCCATTCAGTGGTGGGACAAGTCGAAAGAGATCCTTTGAAGATACGGAGTCTGCTGG
Organism: Ibycter americanus; assembly: GCA_035590275.1. NCBI lineage: Eukaryota > Metazoa > Chordata > Aves > Falconiformes > Falconidae > Ibycter > Ibycter americanus. Next base: position 63,382,684 of record JAVJGI010000014.1, on the reverse strand, counting down.
AGTAAAGAAGGCTAGAACGGAAGGTGAGACCCCAGAGGTAAAAGGGATGCGGTGATACTGTTGCTGAGAAAGGGAAATAAACATTTTAAAGCCTTTCAGAGTGGATGTTGAGTATTATTGACAAACTCACCTACATATCTAAATTACATATTAATACAAGAAGCAGATGAATACAGTTATTCTGTGCCACAAGATCTCATTCTGCCTGTCATCATCTTGGTGTCTTCAGAAATTTCTATTTCCAGAAAGTGCTAAAGTTACATGATGCCAAGAATAATATGTGGAGGAGTAGGAGCTGAAATTAGCTTCTACTCCTTCATCAATTTCTGCCCCTTCAGGAGAGCCGAATAACGTTGCCTTAATTCACAAAGATGCCCGGATGTTCTGATGGTAATTTTCCGCTTCAGAATTAATTCACAACTCAAAAACTGCTTGCTAGATAAGATGGATGAAAGAAATGTCATGGAAAAAGTGTTCTCAAATTGAGAGGGATTATGTCTGTGACATCAAGTTAACAAACCTTAAGTTTCCAGGATCATGTTCCAAGGGGAACTGTTACCTTACAGGAGGATGTAAGACTAGAATGGAACCTTAAGGATTCCTATTCAGCCTTGTGTATTGAGGATACTGCTGCTTTTGTCTGCCAGCAATGATGGGCTAGTACAACCTCAAAGATATTTTTGGTGGCTGTACGAAGAAATCTTTTACATCTTATAAATACCTTGACTAACATGATAGAGAATATCCTCTGCTTCCTTTCTGTTGGTCATCCCATTAAATTCTTATTAAAAAGAATACAGCATTCTGCACTCAAACCTTGGTTCTTTCTCCCCTGTCTAGCCTCAGGAAATGGACTTTGTAGGTCATCACTGAAGACACGAGTTAAACTTTATATTGTTTTAACAGGTGTGACTTTCAGTGAGCCAAATAAAACAAGCTCAAACTCTGTGCAATTCCAGATAATGAGAGGGGAATTGAGACCAAAACAATGTTTCTAAATATGAGTGGACAACGTAAATTACATCACTATTGACACCCTGCAGTATTTCCTTGGCTGTCCAGCCACCATTTCAACTATACCAGTATCGGAGACCCTTAACAGGGTGCTCCATAGCTCATCATAAATGGGATATGTTACTTTATGTGGTTGGTCTAAACTATAAATAATTAATGATGGAGAAGAGTACCCATGCAATTAAATGCAAGACTGCTTTTCAGAAATGATGTCCTTAAGTAGCTACATAGCATGAGAAAACTTAGGCAGTATACAGACGCCCAGAACAGCTACAGAAGGCTGTCTTCAATGCATTTATGTTCTGTTACCAGGAGGTGCTGCTTGAAGTCAGAGATAGGTGTCTTGTTCTGATGAGCTGTTCCTTCTGAATGTTCGTAACCTTTTAGTTTCAGAAAATGGCTCCAGTCTAGTCAATAGGTGGCATTTCCCCACAGGCTGTGGAAGTGGCACTGGGCTAGCTATTTTTATTCTGCATGTTGTCATGAAATAGCAGTATCTGCGTTACTTTTCAGCATAAACAGTTGGCCCAGTGGATAAGTAGGATCAAGCAAACAGACAATATGTTTAAGTGAATGAGATCTCCTAAGCAATTACAGAGATGTTGGAGAAACAATCAGAGTAGGTAATCTGAAATTTTTACCAGTATGATTTTTGTAACACTTGCAAGCAAAGCCAAAAGCTTTGCTGCGTTTGCTTGAGGGATTTTAGAGTATTGAAAAGATGCATCCCGCGTGCAGAAGCTGAAGTTTCTAATCTGATGTGTTTGCCCTCAAAGACATCATCATCAGTAATATTGTATCAATGTAAAAAGTCTATTGGCGTGAGAATGAGTCACTGTTCTTGAGGTCCTTTGTAAACAACAGAGCTGAGTAATGAGAAGTTATCAGTACATCTTTGTGCTTAGCTAACCTTTTTACAAAACAAGCCCAATTTTGTGGTAATTTTGCCCTTACCAAAACCACACTGGTCTGTTGTCCTTCAAAGACTATTTGCACAGGAGATTACAGATGTTCAGAGTGTGCAGGTAGCCTGTACTTGCAGGGAAGAGTCAGGCTTTGATGGCCATACCCAAAATTAAAACAATCGCTGCTTTGAAAAAGCTGCTGGTTGTGACCAGGCACAGTATATGCCCCTTACAAGAACCTGTAAGCAGTAGAGTTGGAAGAAGAGAAATACTTAAGCTGTGCTTCACCCTTTGTCCTTGGATTGCTAAGCTGGGCAGAGGGTGGGGGTTACTTAATATTACATGTATATGCACACATGTATCTGCTCTTAGATGCATAGTATTAAAAAAAAATCATTCAGCCTCGAAGTTAAGTGACACTGATACATGATACACTGCGATACAAACTAATCACTCAAATGTAACGCAAAGATGTGTTCTGAAGGCTGAAGCTGAACTTAACAAAAGTAAATCAGTGGCTACTTTCAGAATATACCCCAAATAGTTTTTAATTTTGGCTTAGAAACATGAGGTGGATTTCATGTCCGTTTTTCTGAAATCGATTGAAGAAATGCCATCCTGTTTCCTGGGCTGGCTGGTAAGAGGGTGGTGCAGACCAGCCCAACTGGTCACATGGCTCAGTGGCAGTCCTCACGCCAGCCCCTCTGGTTCATGGCCCTTGGCAGCCTGGCTTTTGCACTGTGCTGTACGTGCTGCACACATCACTGACTTGCTGTACACAACCGGTGACCGACTGTATTGGTATTGCGAGCCTCAGCATGGCAGCTTTTAGATGTGCGTGGTGAGGTGGGGACGGAGGGCGTGACCAGGTGTACCCTTGAGCTGGCCAGCATGAAACTGCACTTCCATATTCCTCTAGGTAACCAGAAAAAATGCCTTACCTTTCCTGGTTGAGGGTAATTTGAAGCCCACTGATCAAGGGCCCCCGTCTCCTTTGAGTACTGTGCAATCTCTTCGGCCCTGAAACTCTAGCTATTGCTTAAGGTTCTTTAGAAGACAAGTAGTTTACGAAAATTTCTGTTTTGCCCAAGGTAATGAGAGCTGGCTTGCAGTCTACTGAAGTAGCCCTTTATAATATTAAGAGTGTGTGCAGTGTATATAGAAAGGTGTGTTAATGTCAGCGTGACAGCAGCACAGGATCTGCTGGGGTAGTACTGGAGCAGTGATTTGGGCAGTAGATACAAGAGGTAGTGGAGTCAAGCCCATCTTGCATGTGAAAGTATTTCCTACAGCAGTCTAACCACTTGACAGCTTTTCTTGGAAGACGAATCTATTTGTTCACCTCCTGAAGGGTTCCCTGTAGCGGTCTGGTATGAACAGGGGGTGGGTTCCTGGGAACTGGCCCATGGGAGTGAAAGAGGGAGCAGTCCAGACACAGTAGACAAATGTGAGGTAGAGATTGCTTTTTATCTGTTGGGCACACTAGCTGCAAACCCTAAATAAAAGTAACTTAAATTGCTCTTCATTAAATCTATTTTTATATCAGACTAGTAATTGTTTGGTATGTAGGTGTGAAGTCTGATAGTACACTGATAATTCTCCATTTTGAGGAATTAAGATGAACGTGCAGGTACTTAGCATTTACGTGCTCTGCATTTGGAATCTCAAGCATGTCAGAAGCTTTCAGACATGAAAAATTTACATTCCTTTGTAAAAAGCTTTTGCTTTTATAGTCATCTGTTTGGCTGAGTTCAAGTGTGCACCAGTGACTAAACATGACTTTTTTTTTTATCAGTTTACAGCTTTGATGGCTTAATACCAATGATGAATGGAGGAGTTGAGGACGATGCTGACAATATGCACGTTGATAGAGAGTTTGCTGTTGTATCAGGTGGGAGTGGACAGTTTCCTGTTAACTACAACAACATTCAAATGGTTGAAGACACCAAACAACAGGAGAGTACTTCTGTTGGACCAAAAGAAATTGAAATATACACTGTTTCGGCAATGCAAACTCCTTGTCATTGCAAGAATCAATGCGCATTTTATTTTTAACTTAAGTATAAAACTTAGTCCTTTATTTTTGCACATTGTTGTCTGGAGTCTTGAAAACTTGTATTGCTGTAACACCCTTTATATTGGGGTTTAGTAGGTATGGAAAATGGGCTGTTTCACACAATATATTGTAATGGTGAAAGAGAAGGTTTATTAGCAGTTTATTATTATTTCAGATAAACAGAATTCCACAATGGCCGTTTCACTTTTAACCTGAGGCTTGTATTACGTTGTGCCTTGCTTTTAGTTGCTATAATTTCAGGTTAAAGGAAATTCAGAGATAATTTAAATTATTAGTTTAATTTCCATTAAATAGATTTAATTGCTAATAAGAAGACTTGACAGGGAAACATATCTTAGTGCTTTTATAGCTTTGAAAATAACATGTTACAATGAAACTATATTCAAAATAATTCAGTAAATACTATAGAGAATAGTCTAGACGTACACCATGTCTTCAGACTTTGTTCACCCACAATGACGTAAGTGCAGGATCCTGCTATGGGGTTTTTTATGTAAATAAAAGACTTGACATCACAGATCTTAAACTAGTATTTGGAACTAAAGTACCTTGGAAAACAGTTTTTGTGGTTTGTACTGATCTTCATGAAACAGTCAAAATGTTACTAGTATTACTGAATATTAATGCTCTTAAGTTTTTTAAGGGCTGCTTAATCAAGATTCTTTTGGTAACCCCCAGATGTGTATAGAGTTTCAATTAAAACTGTCTTGGGTGAGCTATTTCCATGTACTTTGTAGTTAAAGGCATGGAGTTACTATGATAGTGCATTATTACATTCAGAAATCAATTTTTTTCTTTAAATTGTTCTGTGATATATATGTTTATGCTTTGTACCACAGATCAGATTCACCAAAGGGAATGAGAATTAATAGATATTTTACTATATTAGGAATAAATATATACATATATATATATATATCTCATCAATACTTTAAAAGCAGACCATGATATTTTCCAGTGATAATTACTAAGTGTTCTTATTTATGGAAAAATGATTGTCTTTCATAAATATACTCTACTACTATAGGTGCTAATTTTTAACAAATAATAACATTCTATAATTATCACTAGAACTATTCATTACCTACTTCTGCATATTAACTAACAGTAGTTCCATTTTTAATAAATTTGATTTGGCAAAGCCAGCGTATAAAGATTTATTTTTAAACAGTTAAAATTTTGCACTTTTAAGTTAATAAACACTATATTAAATTCTTTCTGTGCGTTTTCATCACTGAATTAGTAGCTTTGATATCTTGATGGGTTTGGGTTTTTTTCCCCACTTTCAATAAGAGTTTGTGGTTAGTGAGTTCCACTGATACAGTTATTTCAACTCGTGTAGGGACTAAACAGAAAACTCCAATTAGTACATCCACTGAGTTACAAATCGAACACATTTCTTGGCATTGTGTGTTGCTGTATGGGAAGTATCAGTATCATAATCCATATTTCAGATAATATCCATGCAAAAGACCAATAGAGACAAAACTTCATATACTTCCTTGTCAAACAGTGGTACTCATTATGTGTCACTTAAACAGGAACCCAGTGTTTTACAAATGTGGGAAGTTACCAACAGACTTACTGGCTTGAATTGGAAATACGTGGTAAATGCAATCCTATTTTGCACATAGGTTTATGCATTCATATATACGTAAACATATGTGCGTGTATCCAAGGATAATAACAGAATGTAAAATCTTTAAATGTCACCATATAGGTCTGCAGTTTCAACATTTGCCTTGCTCATCTTTACCAACGGAGATGTAAATTTTAAATGTCCTTTACTGCTAGGTATTTTTAAGGCAGAATACATCACTCATTTTTTGTGCTAGTACTTTGAGTACCACTGCAAAAGCGTACATCTCAGACATACTGATGAAATCTGTTTATGGAAATAAAAACTGTTGTACTAATTACTAAATTCAAAGGAGAAATTGCTTTAAAACAGTTGTCAGTGGTTTTTGCATGCACATTTTTAGAATTTTGTTTCCTACTACTAATCTTTTTTAGTCTTCTGTGCACTCTGCTGTTGCTATTGTATGGCATTTTGCATGTGGATTGTACAGATGTTATTATAAACTTATCATTAAGTATAAACCTGCCTAGTATGTTCTCTGGTATGCTGCCAGTTAAGTTGAAGTACTTTCTGAATAAAGGAACTTGGAAACATTTTATATTACCACCCCAGCATAACATTTCTTTGTTTTACCTATTTCAGTGTATATTGTGCTGAGAGAGTTACCACTGAAAAAAGAGACATGAACAAATTAGAGCTGAAAAACAAACAAACAAAAAAAACACCCAACAACCCTTCACTCTCTCACAGATACGCAGTTCTTGTGTGTACATAATCTTTCATCCCAAGAGGGCATTACAGTTAAGGTGGAAAGATACTTTTTATTCGACTTTTCAAAACACTACCCGGAATGTTTTCTGCTACGCTTACTTCATACAGTTAAATGAAAAAAATACTGAGAAGTTCACATTGTCTTTGCAAAGATTAATATAAGCAAATTTACACATTAAATGTAGGTAGATAGTTGCATTTTCAACGTAAGAATCCATGCTACAAGCTTACTGGTCAGGTCTCATTACTTTGAACTACCTATATTGTTACAAATAAAGAAAAGGTAGATTTCTTTTCCAAGCTGTGTACAAAAACATTTTTAAATAAGTGGAATATAGTGGAGACATTTTGATGTATTTCAATTTATTCTTAATTGTTGGTGACAGGTGTATTTCTTAATACAGATATGAATAGCAGTAGCTCCATATTGAATGCACTGACAAATGGATGTGCCATCAATGGACATTTGGATTTCACCACCGCACAACAGCTCAGTGGGATGGATGCCAGGCGCGAGGAGTGTTTAACACCTAACGGAATAATTCCTGGAATAACTTCTCCCAGTAGGCATCGAATTCATACCAGTGGTGGCACCGAGGAACCAGAAAAAGCCATGAATAATTCCACCGATATGTGTGGATCTCTACATCTGAATGGCAGCCCAAGTAGCTGTGTTTCTAACCGGCCCTCATGGGTGGAAGACCCTGGAGATACTTTGCACTACGGACACTACCATGGTTTTGGGGATACTGCTGAAAGCATCCCCGAACTTAGTAGTGTTGTTGAGCATTCCAATTCGGTCAAGGTTGAACAGAGATATGACAATACTGTCCTAGGCACAATGTATTTGTATCATGGTTCCTAGATGAATGACCTTTATATCAAATGCATATTGAAATTGCTACCAAATGAAACTGGGGGGACAGAATCCTCACATAGCATTAGATTTGAAGATTGCAACTTATTGCTATTTTTACACTTTGTTTATATGAAAAGTAAACCTTTTAATTTGACAGCCTTATACAATAGTTGTAGTTTGTCGCATGTATGGGGCTTATTTAGTGATAAAATAGGTGCTGTTATGATGGAATGTTTATTATTTTCGGTTTTTTATTATGGAATGTTCCGGTTTTGTATTTTTTTATTTCTAAGCTTGTGAACACTATCTTTCCCTTTTTAGAGCTGTTTTCCCTTTTATTAAAACAATGTTTTAACTGAATTTTGTGAAGAAAATGTTACGTATGTGCATCACTTAGAAGTAAAGATTTTTCTTTTCCATATCTTCTGCTGAAGCTATGGTAGCAATATCAATGCCAGCTATCACTATGCAAGGTTGAAAGTGGCAATCTTCTGGAGCTTCTCTGACTTTATAGTTTGTACATTTGTTTGGTATAATTAGATGTTCATCTTTAAATTTTTTGAACAAGTTGTTTAAAAACACAGATACAAAATTGGAAGGAGTTACCGTTTCACTTTCTGTAGGGTAGAAGTGCTTTTCGTTGTTGTCAGGCTCTTTGCATTATCGAGTGAGAACGTGGGCTGCCTTTGTTCGGTCGCAGTTGAGTGTGCCTCAGGTTAGCTCTGAATTTGTGGCGGTTTTCTTTGGCTTCTCTCCTTTATATGTACGCTTGATATTTTACCATAGCTCACAGACCAGAGGCATGTTGGCACTGTTCTGCTTTGTACGCAGTTTAAAATTGCTGTTACTTGTTATAGAATTTGCCAAGTCAAAATATTTAACTGTCTTGGATATACATCTATTGTCCTTTTTTTTAACATAATGCTTTGAAAATGTAATGTTGTGTACTCTTTGGGCTATGCTCACAGAAAATACATTGTATTTAAAGCTTAATACACAAATCAAAATTCATATAAGTGCACTATATGAGCACTAATAATATAAGTTGCTGCTTTGTGTTATGATAAGTGAAGAGTGGGGAAGAATATGGTAAATGAGATAAGCCCTCTGAATTGTGTTGATTTTTCTGTTCTTGTTTTGTTTAAAAAGGGACCTTTACAAATTGGATTTAAAAAAAAAAAATAAACATATTACATTGTATCTGAATATGTTGTTTAGACATTATTATTTTATTGACTATTTGAGCAAGTCTTTAGTAGTTTTAAGGTCACATTTCTCCATAATCTTTCTCAGTGCAATGGTGGAATTCCTTGATTTTGTCAGTATATGGAAGCAAATGGGAACAGCCCACTAAGCTGTCCTTGACTGAATTACAGAAACACATACCAGATAGTCTGCATATGAAGGATTGTATCAGCCTTGAACTCCAAAAATGAGTTGAAATACTGACTGTCTGATTTTCATGAAAATTAAGTCTCCTTCGAACATTTTTAGGCAAACTGCTACAGACTACAGAGAAGTCGGTGTTTTAAATAGACCTCACGCTCTATGTGGTTCACTATCTGCATAGAAGATACAGTGTATTCAAACTGCGAGTAGTGCTGATTAGAAAATTAACCAGTCCTTTTGCAGATTAATTGGCCAGTCCAGCAAAACTCCACAGGGCCTTACAAGACCAAGTCTCACCTGAAACAAGCTGTTTCTGGCATGCAGAAACCACTTGGCTCGTGCTTAAACAACAGCACCCAGGCCCTGTTCTTGGACGATTTAATTTGCCGATGTAGCGCCCAGAGGCACGTGTGCTATTGCCATCATACTAACATGAGATAACTAACTTATATTTGTTGTAGCGTTTGTTTTGGGGATCGTTTTAGCAAGCTTGCTGCATATGTTTTGTTGTGCTTCTTCAAATAAATCAAAGCAACTCATAGTTATAATAAGCACTGCCATCTTACGTACGTGGCTATAAATGGATTCCTAAAGGATTTTCTTTGGGTAACAGCTAAGTTTGCATGTGTCTGTTCCGATGGTAAAAATTTAAGTACGTAATTTTAGAAAGACAAGACTTACACTGTGTTCATAAGGCAAGGTTTTTACAATTGGTGTACACTTGGTTTTCATTCACTTGCTTTTCACATCTTTCTGCCTAGAAATACCGTGGAAGACACTGTATTTCAAATTTAAAGAGAGAGCTTACTGGTTTATTTTAAAAAGCACTTCTACACATGTGTGTTTTGCCTGAAATTTCAGTTGATTTCTTTTCTGGCTTAGGTAGATGGTTTTGCCCTAATTTCCCCCAAATGTAGCTTCCTTTCTATTTTGCTTTTCAAAACCCATCTGCGAAGTTTTGGCAGAAATACAAACAAGTACAGATTCAGGCGATATTTTGATACGGAATATTTCTGACGAAGGAGTTGAATTTTGGCAGTGTTGGAAGAGGGAAAAGGGAGGTATTACACAACTCTGTATGTGGTTGCAGTCATTAATACTGCTAACAACTGATCCTCTGATTCCAGATAAAACATTAGCCTGAACTTAACAACAGCAATGAAAGCAGGCTGTCGGCTGAGATACGTATTGGATTAAGATGAGATGCTGCTTGTCTTCAAGACCCATTGCAAATGCTTTCAGACCTTATGAACTTAGCTGAACATTGGTCTTGCACCTGACTGATCAAATCCTGCTCCTTATTCAGACTGGCATTCCATAAGCTAGCAAAAGACTGGCTGTAAGTCTATTTTATTAAACAACTTTAACATACTATCATCCTTCTGCAGTCTGAAACTGAACCCCAGCTTAATATTTATAGCCAAGTTACAAACCACTAAGGAGCTTCTGCCATTCTGATTACCAGTGTAATACATCCAAAAGAGCTGCCTCACAAAACATCAAAGTCCTGAGCACAAAACAAACCTGGAATGAAAAAGGAATCCTGGCTCTCCCATATGCTAGAACCAACCTACAGCACAAGCTTGTATGAGTAACGCACGCTCTCTGAAGTACGGCCTCGCACACTTCTCCCCTTACTTTGTGTCCAGCAAGTTTCTTCCAGTCAATGAAAAACTACACACTTCAGGGGGGGAAGCATGACCGAAAAAAAACCCCTGCAACCAAAACTGGTCCTTCACCATCACGGTACTGCCCACCTTGCCGTCCGGTGCTGGCATCACCAGTGCGGTACGTTGGCACCGCGTGGTCTCCCGGGCATGTGGGGCACTGGCAGCAGCGGGTAAGGCAGCTGGACCGCTCCTCCTTGCTGCTGCCACTGGGTGTGACAAGCTGCAGCTTCCCAGCGGCACCTTCAGATCCTGATACATTTTCTTCAGGGTGGTTACTACCCTGGTGAAATTCTTTGATTGTGCTTTCTAGGGGTCTTTGTGACAAAAGAACCCCACCTTCTCTGCCGTTCTCATAAGTGAATTTTTCTTGTTATTTGCCTCTAACTCTCAAGGATGGCTTCATGCAAAGCTACAGCTAAAACTGAATTCCTTGATGCTCCAGGGAGGAGGTCCTGCAGGCCTTGGTTTGGGGGCAGGTGAGCTGAGGGTGGAGCAGTGTTGCAGATTTCCTACAGGGATAAAAAAGAGGAAGGGCAGGGGAAGCTCCCTGTGCTGGGCAGCGCTGAGATCTGCAGCAATCCCACTGCAGCAGAAGAGGCGGTAGAGGGAGGTGGCACCCTGGGAGCATCCCACGTCGCCGCTGCCACTGGCCTGGGGTATGCAGATCCACTGGGCAGGAAATCTTTGAGACCCAGCCAAACCAAGGGAAGAAAAGAAAAAAAGAAAAAAAAGAGTCTTGTGTAAGCAGGATTTACTATTCCTGGCAACTGGTAACTACATTTCTGCTACACTGCTTAATGACTCCCAGATATTTCACACCTCTCCTTCCGTTCCCAGAGTTTCCTGTCTCAAAGTGGTGACTGGCTGTTCACAGGCAAGGATCAAAAGAACTCTGGTTTAAAGCAGATGGTTTATTTTAAAAGCATATCTGGCCGTCATATTTTTTTTTAAGAAATAACACTACAATAGTTCATAACAGTACCATATGCTTGGAGTACGTATCCAAATTAAAAGCTTTGCCACACTCAAAATCATAACCCCCCGAAAAAAGCACAATGAATGTTACCTGTGGGATGAGAATAAAAGTTAGGCATCTTCTCTCCCTCCAAAAAGCACAAGTTTTAACGAGTAACTTCTCGTTGCTTCTCTGTGACTCAGCTGCACACACAGGGCTTGAGAACCGCTTCCAAATCCATAGGAATTGGCCTCAACTGGCTGAAGCGCAAGCGGGGAGACACGTGTTCGGCACTGCAGGCAAGTCCCCTGGCTCAACCACTGACCTGAGCAGTGTTCCACAAGGAAAATAGCCGAATACCTAGAGCTGAACACGATACCCAGCTGCATAGTATTAATTGTATTTCTTCTTGCCAGGCTAGAATTCTAAGTGAAAGAAGAAAAATTAGTTAGTCTGAGTTTCCCTTCCTGCAAAGGCAGGATGGAGTCTTACTACAGAGGAAATACCACGTATTGATAGAGCTCTTCTCTTGATGTTACCGAAAGGTCAAGCATTGTTTTTCGGTGCTAGCTGGCAGCTTGAACTCACCCAAGACACGTGTGCTTTCCTGTGACGACCACAAACTTAATAGCGTCTGCGGTTTGTGCCGGGTTTTGTTTGGGGGAGGAGAAGTGGGGGTTGGTTTGCTTTTGTTTTTGCTGTTTCTAAAAGGTGTGAGTAGGTTCAAGTCTTAACAACATTAGGTGCATAGTTTGGAATCTCAGTTTATTCTATTTTCTATTTGACGTATTGTATAATAGAACATATTTTATAAAAATCAGTACCAAAAGGGCAAATTGTAAAAATCAGGTAGGTACCCAATGTAAGAAGAACCAAGTAAGAAGTATATCTGTGATGCAGTGAAACACTTCAATGGTAGTTCCTGGGATCAAGCAACTCTCCTGACAATAAGATGTCCAACGAGAAAATTCTGTGAATTCTAGGAAATATAAAACCCTCAGGATTTTTGTATATATAGAGTAGCTGATAAAATGGCTAGCGGTTTATTTATTGGACTATATTTGTAATTATTATTTCAAATCTGCATTTTCAGCTGAAATCCTCGTTTTGACAAATCACAGATACGTCTTCCACTAGCTGATGGGCTGGACACTGTCATATTAGAAACTGTCACCATTTTCCAGACAGATTTACACTCTTCATCTTGGAGCATCATTCTGCAGATGCAGGTTGGCGTCGCCGACAGTAGCCAAGCACAACACTTGCGTAAAGAAATTATTGCCACACGGGCAGAGGGGATCATCGCCCCTGGCAGACCACCCCTCTCCACCCTGGGACCAGCAGCACCTCACAGTCCCTGGTGCTGTGCCTTGCTTGCTGGGAATGATGGAGTCTTGGTGGGCACATCGGCCGCGACAGCCCTGTGCTCCTCAAGGTGCTGATACGCTGCTCAGAGCAGCACCGCACAGCCCCCAGCCAGATGTGTGCCAGCTGCAAGCTCTGTAACCAGGTTAGCATGGCACCCAGCCCCACATAATAAGCCCTGTTTATTAGGTCTTGGGTACTCTGCCTGAGGTTAAGCCTGCTGTGACCTCGACAGTAAAAGGCAGAACGGCTGAGGGAAGTATCCTGCTGAACTCGAAGACAGGAGAATAGCATCACCCCTCAAACTCAATTTGTGGAGCGAAGGAACTGCGGTACACACAGGTGACCTCTTGCACAGGACAGCTGGGTAGTGGGAGGCCAAAGAGAGCAAACACAACCACGATTGCCTCATCCTGAAAGAAGCTCAGAAAACGACGACAAGCTAGCCACACAGTAAGGTGAAAGGAGCAGGAAGGCAGCATCCTTGGTATGGGCGGCTCTTTGAGACAGACATTCTCAAGGACTCACCAGAGATTTTCCAGTATATAAAGATACATCCAAAAATCCAGCGATGAGACAAGTTGAGATCCAGTGATGAGAAATCCAGAGATTTCAGGAACCAGGAGAGGAACACAAGCCAAGCAGCAAAATGAGGTGATGAAAATACTCGGTCTGAGAACAAAGTAGTAACTTCTTTGCCACAGATGACACCAACAATTTGATTAGTGTTAGTGAGTTTTTAAATTCTTGTAAGGCGAGCCATCCTATAGCTGTCCTTTGTCTCCTGTAGAGCGCTTACTATGCAAAGCGTTGAAGGATTTCAGTATAGATGTGCTCCCAAGCTGTGTAAATTCAGGTGCTGGACTCAAAATTCATTTATACTGAATTTGAGCAATTTATCCAGGCACTAGATAAATTCAGACATACTATATCATCACCCTGGTTCTGACAGGAAAACTACTGAAAATTGAGAAGGCTGAAATGTGCATAAAGCAAAACTATTTTTGAATGAAAAGGAATGATCCCAGAAGTGGTATTTAACTTAATGACATTGCAGGACAATGCCTGACACCAGTTTATGCACATACTCTCAAACCTGTATAGACTTGTACATACCTCTCTTCAGGTATATTACTTCTGGGAGCAGTAGAAGGAGTGGTAAGGGGGGAACAAAAAAAAGGAAAAAGCAAATGCAAAGACTAAAGTCTGCTATGACCAGCAGGGTACAACCTTTCCAGAATTAGAGCACTTACATATTTCACAGCCATTTGCTTTCCAAAGGCTGAAGTCCACACGTGATGCAAACAACACACGGTGCCCATTTTATCTGATACGGATGTTTGGTTTCCCTTTTGCTTAAGCAACAAATAGATTTGCCTAATCTAAGCACAAGGTGGGCATGAGGAACTGCAGGTGCTGGCTCCTCATGGCCAGGAGCAGAGGTCTATGAGGGACTGACAGGTATCAGAAGGACTCCAAATCTCCAAGTGATCGGCCACCATGTCTGGTGCATCACTGAAGTACCTGAAAGATGCACAAAATACTGTATATACAGTAAATCTGAATTTTGTGAGGAAGTCAGGAGATCTGGACAAGAAGGTCCTCAGTGCCTTCAGGGCCCAAGCAGATGTCACCTGGAAAAGGTAATGGGAATCATAGAACGGTTCGGGCTGGAAGGGACCTTCAAGATCATCTAGTTCCAACGCCCCTGCCATGGGCAGGGACACCTTCCACTAGACCAGGTTGCTCAAAGCCCCATCCAGCCTGGCCTTCAACACTTGGGGTGTTGGGACCCTCACTGCCTGGCCTGGCCCTTGTGCTGGCAGTGCTGTATGCTGGCTCGGGGGCCATCAGGGGAGGTTGGGCTTCACTTAGGTGCCTTCCTGCACCCCCACCTCTTCATTCATCTAAGTGTCCAACCCTATGTGCCCCCTGCTAGCAGTGTGAGGAGCATACTCAGTGTGTTACGCAGCTGGCTTCTGGCTGCTATCTGAGCTTTCTCCAGGCATTGCCTTCCAGCACTGCAGCATCTTCTTTGGCACTCACCATCGGTACATTGCTGAGGGCATCCTCCCATAAGGGCGAGAGCTGCCCAGCTCGTCCTCACAGGTGGGCCCACAGCAGCAGCACAACACTAAGAAATTAAAACTATAACCCAGGACTTCTGTACTCCATGGTATGATGGGACCAAAGCCGTGGCATGCAGCAGCAGCACCAGCATCTGGTGGCAGTAAGACTGAGGTGTAGTTTTTTCTCCTCCTCTTCTACACACTCTCCACAGAAACATGTTTGAAAACATTGGTTAATATGACTGTTGTGGATTGTGTCCCATTGTGATTATTTGCAAGAAAAGGTTCATTTATTATACGTTTAAGAACAGCCTTCTTCCACATCCCGCTCCTGTAGCATGTCAGGCTGAAAAATCTCCTTTACCTTATCTCAGGTCTCATTTTCAGACCGGCTTCTGACTTCCCAGTCAACACAAATGTGTAGGGTTCCCCATCTAGCGTTACACCATTCCTTGTCCACAGCCAGGAGCCCAGCTCTGCTCTCAGCTCTCCCCCGGACTCTCTGTTCCGCGGCTCGGTGAGGGTGTGCAGCGCATGGGCAGTGCCGTACAGCTGAAGATGAAGATGCACCAGCAAAAAAAAAAACCAACAAAACAGGGAGAAGCTAAAACTGGTTATTCCAAATCTGTTGGGAAAAAGAAACCAAACCAAAACATGGAAAAAAACTGCCTAGGAAATAAGCCCCAGATTGCACAGCCAGGGAGGTGCAGGGCTGACAGAGGGCCAGCTGGTGGGGAGGAGGTCTCAGTCCTGGCGCGGGCTGGGCACTCACCTCTTTGTGAAAGCCTGAACTCTGCAGGAAAACTCTGGAGTAAGAAGCAGACTCCACATCCAGCTTCCCACCTGGAAAGGTTTAACTATAGCCACACAGGACTGAAATAGAGGATAACTAGCTAAGACATCAAAAGATCCCTTTCAACAGCTACATTGTCCCTCTGTCCCTTCTCAGTGTCTCAGCCCAAAGGTTTTTCCTAGCCTCCCATGTGGCTCTTCCTAGCCAGATGCAGCACAGCTGCATCTTCCCAGTTGCCTGTGGCAAACAGGAGATGTTCCCCAACCCTTCCCTGGGCTGCTGACAGAGTACAGTTCCCCTGCTCAGCAGAAGCCAGGGGCTGCCCGGAAAGAGTAGGTGGGGTTTTGCAGCAGGTCAGAAGTGAGCTCCAGTCACTCCCATAATTTCCATTACTGAGGCTTTCAAGGAGCTGTGCTGGCACAGTGAAATCAAAGTGCCTTCTCAAACGGTGAGGTGGGTAAATTGGGAGAGGGTTGTGAGAACAGATGTTTGACACAGAGGAAAAATGAGGAAAGACAAAAGAAAGTGGGGAAGGCATTTAATGAGGCCCCAGCGAACACTGTGCAGGAGCAGAAAGGTCTGTGCACTCCCACACAGCGCCTTGCCTGCGCCGAATGGCGGGAGGTGGGTTTTGGTGTACTTAGGAATCTCTGAAGGATTTTAATCATTGCACATCGTGGGAAGGGGAGCTCAGCATGTGCCTTGCGTGGCATTTAAAATGTGGGAGGTTTTTGTCTCGCGGAATGCTACACGTTGAGCATACTGGTTGAGTTGTTCTGTGGTTGCACCTACATTTCCACTGTGCACACCAGCTCCTGTGCCCTCTTGAGAACCTTCTCCCTGAGACTACTTTGTAGTGTCAATGGGAATGGCACCATGCCAAGGGTGCGTTTTTGGCTTGCACAAGGGACTATGGAAGGCTTTTTCTAAATAGCAATTTGCTGTGCTTTAGAGTACATGGACCATGGGAACATGCGGGCCTCTCTGCACAATTTGGATGTTAGGAAAACAAGACTTTGTAAGGAAAGAAATAGTATTGTATCGGCAAGGAGGCAGAGCGAGAACTGTGCCAGATCCCATGACAGAGCTATCAAATTAGGGAGCTACTGAATGAACTGCAAGTACGGTGAAATGGGGAGGGGGGAAAAAAAAAAAAGGTAGAATCTCATCAGATACAGACTCAATAAATAAAAACAGCAGGTGTCGGTTGCGGTGCACATAAAAGCCAAATCCAGAGAGAAATGAATTGCAATTAGCTGAGGAGACTGAAGATAGAAATGTGCTTTCTATTTTAACATCGAAAATGAGAGCAAGTGTGGACACCTATTTCCCATGGCCACCAGGAATCGGTGGTGGCTCTCCAGCACGGGCACTGAAGCCAACCCGCCCGGCGCCGTGCGAGGGGACCGAGGCTGCGCACGCAGCCCCCTGCCCGGGGCTCGGGGCTGGGCAGGGACCGCAAACCCACCGCAGCGCCTCGGTCCGCAGCTGCAAGCCGTGGGGAGCAGATCGTGCCAGCTCGGGACAGCTGACTGAGGAGGTCTGTCTCTCGCTTTCATAACCTTTATATAGTTCTCCTGAAAGGCTGAATCATCTTTTCTCGCTGCTGTGATTAAATGAACCAAGGCAGGAGGAAGCTCCTTGCGGGGTGTAGATTACTGACTGCTCTACCCATCCTCTGACAGGTGGCTGTAGTAAAGCATCAGAGAAATGTTTTTGCCCGTTCAGCAAGCTGCTAACTCAACTGGATGAATTTACACATACGCCAGAGTCCAACCACATATCTCTCTGCTGTGCGGTGAGGACCACGCGTCACCTCGCTGCCTGAAGCCCTTATTGTTATGTGGGCAGTTTAGGTCTGCCCCTATTGCAATGAATTTATGTGCACTTTCCCCCACATTTCAGTTTCTGAATATTCAGTATTGCACATGTGGAAGGTATCTAAATGGTCACCTCAGTCCTGTGTTTATTCACAGGAGGGACAGAGTACACATACTGGTAGATTGCTTTGTCCTCCAGTCTTTCGTGATACACCTCTGGTGGGTCCTAGAGCAACCAGAGGCTGTACGGATCATCCCAGCCTCAACCCCAAGGAAGCCCTTGACCTCCAGTTCCTTCAGCCCTCCATCCATCCCTCATGTGTACCTAAAGCCCTATCCTTCTGCACGTCTTCTAACACTCTATGAAAACGAGAGGGTGGTAAATATCAGCCTGCAACAGCTGATGATGAAGCCTTCATAGGATTTCACTATCACATCAGCTATTGCTGCAAATTAAAGTGAATAGATTTCTATCAAAATAAGGCTGGAGCTCTGACACTCGGCACTCCTATTACTCCTGCAGCTGGATTAGGGCAGCCGCTGGACCAAAGGAGATGGCCCAAATGAAAGTCCACTTGTGCAGCTTTCGCCTGTTTTTTGGTCTGCTGAACCTCTTGCTGAACCTGTAAAGAGGTTGTAGTCAATTCAGAGGTAATGGAGACAAAACCCACCTTCTAAAACCTCAATATAAAGACAGAGCCTGGGATGTATTTCTGCTACCTGATGTATATATTTGTTGGAGAGAAAGCTGGATGTGAATTGAAGACTCGAAAGAAATTAAATTACTTGAGAGGGTACTGTAATTGAAAAGAAGAGAAACGTGTCTGCTTGAAACAAATTTATTTACTACCATGGGAGAACTGTAATTGAAAAGAAGAGAAACTTGTAGAGCGGAGCATTTGGAATTGACTTGAGAGGGAGAGAAAGTACGGAGCCCCTGCGCTCTGAAATGAATTTCTTGCTTGATTTGTGGTACCAAACTTTGGAAACATCTATACCAATTAACTTGAAAGTGTAATGTTTTGCCCTAGGGAGTCAGGCATCGCTGTGTAGGGATAGAAAAATATGATGCTTTAAGCTTGTTCCTCAGCTCTTACACAAAGTGGAACAAGGCATTGACTAAGATATAACCGGTGGTAGTGCTACATAGATTTCAGGTGCAATGTGTGATGGGCAAGCCCATTTGTACCTAAAATCTACCTGGGGGTAAAAATGAACATACAGCATCCTGAAATGGCTCATGAAAACAGAACTGTCTCAGAGAGCCCTATTACATGAGCAAACCAACCCTGTTTGCCAGCATCTGGCTAGTACTTCACGGAGGAGTTGGTTTGTCCTTCTTATACCAGAAGAAGGTAAGAAGATGGGTGTCGCTGAGCACCATAGAGACTTGTCTGTCATCAAGAGTTGGGAAAGTCTCTCACACCCTTCCCAACACGCGGTCCAAACAGTGGCTGCTCTGCACCAGAAGGCGCTCTGCAGCCTGCCCTGCGGCTGGCAGCCACCAGCCCACTCCTGGCACCGTGGACCTTTACGAAACATCACCATGGGACTTCAAAATAACCAACAGCTCTTTCACTGTAGTTGCCACTTGCAGCCTTTTTTGGGAGTTCACTCAGTACCAAAATGCGGTTCTAGGCTGAAAACAGGTAAAAAATGGCCTTGCCAGATCTGTGCTTGCTGTGCTATGGATCCAGCAACTCGTGTCATTCTGGAAAACCTCTGTGCTAGGTTTTCTCAGCCACAAACTCTACAAACTCAGGCTAGGACCATACGTCTGAGCTTGGTTTTTTTCTGCCTCACACATCACCGAGTGCATTCACGACCATGCAGGGCACTGAAGGTTTCCATTGACACCTCTGCAGCCACGGGGCAGGTGGGATTGATTGGCCGTGTAATAGGAGCTTGCAAAAGGAACCAGCTGAGGATGCACAGGTGGAGCGGATGCCTTAAACTACTTCCTTTCCCTTGCAATAGCTCTGTAGGGTAGCCATGAGTCAAGCGCAGTTACAGTTTCATTTTGTCATAAGGCTCAGGTCACTCTCTGGCTTCAGGGCTTCTTCTCAATGGGGTTGTGCTCAATATTTATTTCTTTGTGAGAACACATAAAAAAAATAAACATGCATAGAGGCTGACTGAGGGACAATCTTATCCAGTATCATGTTTTCCCTGATACAGCTTTCTCACCTCTGACAATTTCTATCTAAAGGAATTAGGATCAGAGGATCATAGGATGGGATCACTGAGAAGTTCAGGCTGGAAGGGACCTCAGGTGGTCCCTCATGCACCCCTGCTCCAAGCAGGGCCAGCTGTGGGATC
>JAVJGI010000014.1:63332884-63362830 GCA_035590275.1 Ibycter americanus | reverse complement strand
AAGCCCCGCTGCCCCAGCCTCTGCCCACAGGGACACCCTCCAGCCCTGAGCATCGCAGGGGTGAGCTCACCCCAGGTCACCAGCATCTTTCTGCACTGAGAAGCAGCAAACTGGCCACGGTACCCGGATGTGGTCTAACAATGAATGCTGGGCAGAAGGGACAACCCCTGCCTCAACCTCCTCACTGGGCTTCTGCTGATGCAGCCCCAGATGCTGCTGGCCATCTCTGGAGCCAGGGCTCGCTGCTGGCTCCTCCCCAGCTGGCTGCCCCAGCCAGACCCTGTATCTGCCCATCAGTTTTCCATAGCCCTTGACTGCCTCCCCTCCATTAGTTGGTTTTGTTATTGTTGAACCTGTTTATGATTTCAACTTCTACAACATTCTTTGCCAATGAGCTCCACAAATTCAACACACACTGCATGAACAAACACTCCTTTCTGTTTGCTCTGTCTGACTGTTTCATTTGGTGACCCCTGGTTCTGTGAGAAACAGTGAATAAATTTTCTTATGTAGCGCACAGTTTCACAGCGCTATATCATATTTCTCCTCAATCATCTATTCTCCAAGAAAAGGAATCCTATTCTGTTCAGTACTTTTTATGAAGTCGATCTATACAGCAGATTCTAGTTATTCTCTGTACCGCTTTTTCATTTCGCCTATAACCTTTTGAGATGAGATGACAATATATCAAAAGAGGATGCACCATAAATTTATAGTGTAATGATGTGCCCTGTTTTGTGCTGCCTTCTTTCTCCAGTAATTACCAAGAGTCTCTTTACTACTTAACACTGAACTGATGTTCTCAAAGCACTACCAGATCTTTCTTATGTGGCTAGAGGAAATGGAGGGCCCAGCATTGCATGTATGTAGTTCAGATTGTTTTCCCTGTCCCTGTGTGAATTACCATGAACGTCATAACACCAACTTTAACCTTTGACTTTATTTCCAGTTAATTGGTACCATGAGATCCTTCTGCAGCTCTCTGCAGTGGGTTTCAATTCAGATAACTCTGGATAATTTTGTATGACCAACAAACCCTCTTACCTCACAATGGATGCTTTTCTTCTTACATCACAAGTATTTTGAATAATGTAGGTCACAACATAAATTTCTACCAGATCTCACCCATATTCCCTGTCCAGCTGCCTATTTATCCCTACTTTTAAAGCTGCTCTCAGAAATTTCCTATATCCTCATTTCTTCAAAGATCTTGGATAAAGGGCCTTATCAAGAAGCTTTGAAAGAATTGGCTTGACTAAATACACCTGATGAAACAGGATAACTTGCCCTACAAAATCCACATTGATTCTTTCCTGTATGTCCCATTCACCCATGTGCCTCCTACTTCTGTCTCCCATTAGCCTGACAACCAGACTGTCCTCCAGAAAGTCAGCTCACCTCCGTGATCTCCTTGCTGGCCATTTTAAAAAGAGATGCCACATCAGCCAATGCCATCCCCGTGCCAAGATGGCTCACCTCACCAGCGGGTGACATGCCGCAGGGATCTGACACCTCCACCCCTGAAGTCCTTGGCTTTCCTGCCGGAGCCCCAGCTATTGGTTTGGTCTAGATTTTCTTCTACTGGCACATTAATCTGAGAGATATCCTTAGGCAAAGAAAGGGTTCAAACTCCCCCAAGGGAGTTTTCTTAATAGTTTTTTTAATAGTTTTTAATAGGTTTTTTGCCCTCTACTTCCGAGGAAATTTTTCATGCCTGCCATGCTGTGGTTTTCCATTTAGTCTGCCAGAGCTCATCCTCTTTTGTATCACCCTCATTGGGAGATGCCTTTCATTTTCTGAAAGAGTTTATTTATTTACTTAACTTCTAGTAGTGTTCTTTAATGTTTAAAAACACAGAAATGTAGCTTTTTTTGATTTCTTTGAGAGTCCTTTAAAATACATTTTTCCATTCATCCTCTGATGTAGTGTCCATAAAGTCATCTCGGTCCCATTAGATAGCTTTGGCTGTACCTTTTAACAAGCTTTCTCACTTTGACATTATTGTAATGGACTTTTTTTTTTTTTACCCTTCCTTTCCTATACGGATGTTTAAATTTAATATGATCCAGGCCTAGTGTACCATTCAAGATTAGATCGAGAATTGCTTCTTCTGAGTTTTCTGGTGACTTGCTGTGGCTAGCCGTGCATGCACTCATGTTGTCTAGCACTTCAGTCTCTGCACCATGCTCCGTCATGATGGTTCCTTGTCTGCATGGGGAGCACCGAAATATTTTGTGCTGTCCATCCTCCCACCCTCTCTCATCTCCCTTAGTTTTTCCAAGTCCTTATTGACATCTTGGCCAGACGGCTGCTGGCAAAGCCCCAGCACTGTGACTCGTGCAGCTTAGCTATGGCACTGCTACCCACAGGATTCTCCGCTGCAGCTGAGACACCCCCACCCAGCTTCACCCTAGGATATTTCCTGACATTTCCAGCACTGTTCCCCAGCTGGAGCGAGTTCTTGCTGAGTTGTTCCTAAATACTTTGTACCCTGAATGACCACTGACCAAGCCCCAGCATGTGCATACGTGCCTTCTGTGGCAGCACTTGGAGTACTACAGCACCCACTGGCAACATCTCCCCCCGCTCCCAGCATCCGAGGTGCCCGCCATGGGGTCACCCCAGCTCTACAGCCTTCCATTCCCCTTTAGTCCCTGTTTCATAAAGTCTTGTTAAAAGAAGACTCTAATTATTGTAATTGTTCTTTGCGCACTTTCTTTGCTGAATTTTGTCAGCCTCTGTCCTTTTTATCTCTCCATTCCCCTCCAGGATACAGAAATTTTAATATCTTCATCCACTGAAGCCACAACACCATAACCTCTGCACTTTTCCCTGCCTCTCAGCTTTCCCCTGGCCATTTGATTAAATTGCCCCATGCCTGCTTCCACTATGGCTTCAGGGAACAGTTCTCTTCACCAGGCTGCCTGCACAGCTGAACTGAAGTGAAAGACACAACAGCTGCTTTGCCATTAGCAGTTACAACTTCGAATATTTCTACGGCACAGTTCTCTGGGCTGGGAGGTGCCCCTATTTATTTAATGCTTATCAGACTAAAGGACAGACACTTTGTAAGTACTTTAAAGAGTAGGCTGCAGTGCTTGTTAGGGGTGATAGGCTTGAGTCTCCCTCCCTGACAAACCATACACATGGGCATCCTACAGCTCAGGACACTGCAGCATCTCTTTCATGCCCACCCTTCAGGCAGAGAAACTGGACCATTAAGCTAGCAGCTGTGAATGGTACAGGGAACAGGGTCTAGTTTATTTTAGCGCTTCTTTCTTTCTTTCTTTCTTTCTTTTTTAAATTTATGTTGGAACAGTTAATAAAGTAACAAGTGGTCTATCACAAACTGCTCTGCAGCATCTGTTGAGAATGCGGGTTTCTACACACTTGGAAAAAAGAAGTGCTGCTTCCCACTTCCACCCAAAGCAGCTGGTTTCCCACAGGAGCGTTCCTGGCCAGCTGCTGCTCTAAAATGTACTTTGTGTGACCACACTGCTCAGAGAAGTCTTGCCCTGCATTTCCTTACCAATGTGATGGTTTGACTGTACTGTAACGTGGGCAAAGCCTCCTTCACGGAACCACCGGTACTCTTTAAAATCTCTCTCACAGCTAATGTGTGCGACCTAGGGGAAGAACCTAAGATCAGCACTGACCTTCGGAAGGTGGCCAGTCTGCATCAGAAGATGTTCATAACACAAACCTCCTTCAGTTATTAGGAAACTACATGGATCCAGACTTTCTCAAATAATGAAGGCTCTAAAATATTAATTACAAGGTTGTTTTCCCTGGCATAGATGAGAAGCGGCATTATGTCAGCGCGACATTGGTAAGAGAAGAGCTGGTACTTTCCCTTTGGGCTTTGCAATAAAAACCTTAGGTAGGGCAAAACCTCCTTTAAGAAAGCTGTGCCCCAGTGTGCTGCGCTGTTATGCCTTGCGAGGAAAGCAAGGGTGCCTGCTCGCTGGGTCTGCAAAGCAAAACAGTCTCATCCTCTGAGGGGGTGGACTGCTCACAGTGCTTTGTAGAGGCTCTGGGCTGCCCAGTTGTGTACTGGAAAGCCCCACGGGTCGTCCCAGCACAAGCTTCTCTGCAGGCGATTGAGGCATATGGCTTTGTTAGGGAAGAGAGAGGGTAGCCTTCACCTGGAACAAACCCAGCGTTTCTCCATAACCTACCTGAAATGAAGGTGGACCTGGTGTAAATGTGTCAGTTGTCTGCCTTTTACTGTAACATTTGAGAAATGGTTTTATATATGAGCAGACATATCATCCTAACAGAGAGAAGTTGCAGGTTTTAATTGAAAGCCGTCCAGGTAACTGCCCTAGAACAGCTCTGAAAGCCCGAAGCAGACAGCTGTTCACCGACACAGGCTGGAACCGAGTGTCTGTCAGCCTGTGGGTCACCATCCTGCCAGGTAATTCCTCTTCATGAGCAGAGCAGAGCAGGAGGACTAGGGAAGACGAGGGAGAGGGAAAGCTGGAAACACAGGAGCTGAGGCCATCCCCCTGGGCTGTGAGACAGACTTGTTAGAGCCACAAGACCTCTCTGCTCTCAGCCCTAATAACCCTAACCAGCGGTGGCCCTGACACCCTTCTGCTGTGGCTCCCCAATGGGGGTACCTGGTGTTGGACCCACGGCGGCACCGCACACACCCTGCGCGCAGACGTGCCGGGGAAGCTTGTGCTTGTGCACACGCAAGATCCGTCAGCCCCTCCATCCTTGCTCCAACTGTGTCCTAAGAAAGGCACATGAGAGAGCTGGGAGAGCATTCCTGAGAAATGTCTGCTGCACCCTCACAGTGTCATCAGTCCAAGGACAGCCTGGTCCAAGACTGGGTTAAACATGAAGAACCATGTTACCCACTCACTGGACTGTCCTGCAAGCCCGCCTCCCTCGCATGTCCCCTGGGAAGTCAGAATAAAGGAAGAACCACTTGTTTCTTCATGCAGGATGTGTGGGACACAGAGACCACATGGTCCTGCTCCTCCAGCTTTTCACTCAGCACAGAGCATGGACACCAGCTCTTCTTTAGGCAGGAGCTCTGAATGTTTCCAGCCCAGAGCCAACACAGCATCCCCATCCCGCACGCATCATGCGCTGTTTGATCCTGGATCTGGCTGGCAGAGGCAGTAAGCCAGCAAACACGGCTGTGGTCCATCACTGGTCTTGGGTGCCCAGTGTCAGGGGGACCACTTGAGGCATGAGGGATTTCTTGAGCTACTCTTCACTTGGATAAAGTTACTAAAAGAATAAAGAAGGTGCTGTTAGCCCCGTGCCTTTCACAGCACAGACATACCAGCTCATCCTCTCCTTTCTTTTTTTGCCTGTTGTTTCTCCTGCAGCCTAATCAGGGCTGCAGAACTTGACTCTGAACTCAGTGCTCAATGTCAGACAGAGATCTGCATCTCCTTCAATTTTTATCACTTTGGTGGGAACGATTAATGTGCAAGAGGGACAAAAATCCCTTTAAATAAAAAAACAGTTTTACTTTTTTTGTTTGCTATCCTCAAATTATGTTAGCATTGAATTTTGAAGGTCAGGGCTGGAGCAGTACAACTCATCACTTAAGCCTTTGCAAGTCTATTATTGCGCCAATTTCAGAAGGAGAAATCTGGAAAAAATTGCCAAGGGAGATCAAGACCGGGCTGGTGACAAAAAACTTGAAATGAAACAATGAGGCTCATTGTGATGGTGACTTTATTAGCTTTTCCATTTCCTCCTAAAGCATGCTTCTCCCACGGACCTTAAACGCCAATGCTCTGTGAGAGAACCCCCTGGCATTCGGCCTGACAGGTCAGACATCCATGCCACCAGAGTCATGTGCAGCCCCTGCAGATGCTGAGGGCATCACATGAACTGAACAAATAGAAATGTGTCAAAAGTTGGGCACTTCAGAGCGTACAAGTGGCAAGTTTTCATGCAGCTCACAAAAAGGTTCTTACTGTCTCTGGAAGGACAAACCAAAAAGTGCTGCCGCAGAGGGCTCCTTCGGTATGTGTGATTTGTATAATGTTAGGAAGTCAGCTGATGGTTGCAAACGGTTTGACTCTTGAAAGAAGGGGTAAATAGATGAGGAAAAACTGGCAGATCAAGGACTTTCTACTCAAACAGCTCACATTTTAAAAATACTTCATTAGTATTCTCACATAGTGGTGTAGTGCATGGCTAAGCATCAGCACAATGCGGAGGTGCTCTGCATTTGTAGAGCAACATGCTTTGGCACCTCAAGAGCAACCAAAAACTGTCCATGTGCAAACAGGAATAAAAAAAGTGAGACTAGGATGCCTCACTAAAAAGGTGTTGTTTGAAGTAAAGCAGGGCCAAGCAGGGAGAACAGCTAAAGCACAGGATGGGTAGCAGGTGCAGTCTTTATAAGTGGGTTAAGAATTTACACTTGCTTAACATTTTACTTTGATCAAATAAACCTGTTTTGTTTCCACTTTGAGTCTTGTCTAGTAATAAAGTGATCTCATAGTGAGCCAGGAGATGGTGATGTTCCTTACAGAAACAGAAAACTGCTGAGCAGGATGGCTTGGGACAAATTAGCAGGGCATAAGGTTTGGCATGTGTATTGGGGGATGTCAAGCACAGGGGTGTGGGTTTTTATAAGTCAGCTGGCAAGCGTAAGAGCTAGTAATATCAGGTGATAGCCAAAGGAGAACTACTTCCACCGACAGGTTCTTTGGCAAAAATCTCTGCTTTTCCACAGCAGAAAAGAATATGTTCAATGAAATAATAAATAAGAAAAGGGCAGATGAAATGGAAGTCCTGGTACACGTGGAAGACTTCACTGCTTAAACCTGTGCGTGCGTTGCCTTCACCCACAAGTTCTGCTCACCCTCTGCTCAGGCTTTGCTCAGCAAAGAAGTCCTGGCAGTCAGCCCACGGCCCTTGCAAACTCCGATGAAGAGTGACTTGCCAGGGATGGTTTTGTGATTTAAGGAGATCACTTTTTACTTCCTTGACTCTAATCAGGTTGATTTATACCACCGAAGGATTTGGACCATGCACATGTCTGAGAAGCGTGTGTAAGACCTCTGATCTGATGGCAGTTAATAGCCTGACCTTGCTGACCTTGATATCCACACTATGGACTGTGATGTGTTCAAAGGGCTCGAGCACTTCCCTTTGGTTTGAGGGATTTTTTGGTAGCTATTTTTGAAGCCCCGATAGATGGCTGAAATATCACAGCTTTGGGTTTTCCTGCCTCGTACCAGACAGCTTTTGCACTCTAGCGCTAACAAATCACTGCACCATCACTTCTGAACCCCGGCTTAATGCAAACAAAATCAGAACCACGTAACAACTCCTGAAGATGGATTCATGTTACGATACTAGTGTCATGTAATTCTTTCTAGGTCAGCTTTGAATGGCATTTGTGCATTTGTAATGTAGGAACGGCTGGCTAAAAATGAAGTCCTGGACTTTTAAATGACTTGGCACAGCCTTCTGGGCCTGAATGTCAAGTCTAGCTAAATATGTCTTCAGGGATCAGATTTGAGTTTTCAGTCTTCAAAAACGTGTTGGAGTACCAGCATCCCTTAAGCTTTTGTTTCTTGGGGAATTTGGAATGAACGTGCTTTGCCAGTGTGATATTTTACTTCCTAAAAGCTTCTGAAGGGGTAATTCCGTCAAAAGCAATGATGTTGTCGGCTTTTTTTTTTAATTCATTTTTTTATTTGGGTACCTTTGAACCTTACACTGCACTTGTTCACTGTGTATGGGCCACACTGCAAAGTACCACAGTTAGTATCTAGTTCAAACTCAAACTTTGAAACTCCGTCCAACCTATTCAGACGCAAAAATCTTATTAATACATTCTCATTTGTGTATATTATAGCAGACCACATCTTTGCTGACGTTGGGATGGATGGAATGATCTGATTTACTGTTTGGGAATTGTGAACCTACTGTATCGCATCTCTGAATACCACCATTCATTTTGAAATGCCCTGAACTAGCGGTGCTAGGAAGACTCATTAGTGTGCTGTGATTCTAGGTGTGCTACATCAGTCTTAACAATTACATGCTTGATTTAAGATTAACATATTGTGAAACACGCTTGTATTAAGATACTGTTTGTGACAAATGAGGCATCAAACATAACAACACTGCTCTCCACAATGTCAGAAGGCTCATCTTTTCTTTTTTTCCTATAGGGCATACTAAATCATTGTCTTCATTACTTCAGTGCTGAAGTTTTGTGACATTGTTGGAAAGTCAGAGGGCAGCAGGGTTGCATAAAGAAATGTGTACATTGAATGGAATAGATAGCGATGGTATGAGTTAATTCAGCAAGAATGACTCTCCGTGTAAGAAAGGATATGCCACTGCCTGCATAGGTTTAGCCTGGATTAAAATTTAAATAACTGGGTTGGTCTTTCTTTTCAATGGGATCCATGAAAAGAAAGTTATTTTACTTACAAGAATTAAAATGGATCATACTTCAGAGTGTGGGCATAAGATAAGTACTTTTCAAAGCTGCACAACTCTGCTCATGCGCCCTTTCTGTTTAGAGAAGAGCTTTTCTTTTTGCATGACTGGGTTTGTAATAGCAAATATCACCATCTTGCTGAAAGGGAGGGCTTGAAATTCTCCCTTGAATTTCTCCTGCAAGCACGAGCAGCTGGCACCCGCGGGCACACACCGCCTGTTGAAGTGCCTGCCACCCGGAGGGCCCTTCCCTTCGGCGTGGAGAGACGTGGCACCTGGGAAGCACCCGCAGAAAGCTGGGCTGCGGGCTGCGGGCTGCGGCTGCGGCGTTACGCTCAGCTGAGCCAGCAGAGCTGCCCACAGCTGAGAAAAGGGAGCTAGTCCCACTTCTGCTGCTGCTAGCCACACCATCCCACCACCTCCTTTGCATGGCTAGCGCCTTTTCAGACCCTCACCTGTGCCCATTTATCTATTGAAATGGCAAAACCTGCCTACTGCTTTTGCTCCGAGAGGAGCCCAGTGCGTGGTGTACCTGGCAGAGGTGGTGGTAGGAACTCTGGCCAGGGGTTGGGGCAGGAACCACCCCCTTTTGGCAGCCGTGAGCCGTTACGCTGGCTCATGCCATCTTCTGAAACCTTACCCCCAGACAGCTGCAAAAGGAGGAACAGCGCAAACAGGAACCTGGAAAGGAGAAGGCAAAGCAGCTTCTTCCACCTCAGCTTGACTTTTCCTATGTGACGGCCGTCTTTAAGAAGCTGGTGAGAGGAGAAGAGCAGAAAGAACGACAGCAATGGACACAGGTGCCTGATCAAGATGTAGCACAAAGACAAAGAGGCAGATTGAAGCCCTGTGTGCCAACATCTCTAGTAGTGTGTCTTTTCAAAAAGAAGCCATATGGTTTCAAGAGTGAAATATATCTTCCCATATGTAGAGGCAAGCGCAAAGACAAGTCCTCTGGGTGACCAAGAGCTCGTGGGACTGCCCAGGACACATCGCTGCTGCAAGGGCCATGTGTGGATGCATCGCTGTCTCCTTCCTGGTTCGTAAGCTGCACACTTTTGGTACTCTGGAAAACAGCCCATGGGACATCCGTGACTGTAAGGGCAATGGTGCGTGCAGGTCTGCAGCCAGCTCCCAGACTGCTCCTCAGGAAGTTGAGGGACAAAACCTCAGACAGATTTTGAAATCCCTTAAGACCCAAGGGATGCTGACTGTAGCTTTACTCCTACTCTTCTACTCTCATTCTCTATACCCCTGATATTTCTTCAGTTGATATTGATCCACTTAAGATGTATAAAGCAAATAACTGTATTTAACAGTCCTAGTTGTGAGCAATCAAAGAGCTCTTCAGAATCTCAAAATCTGAATCTACAATGTTTGCCCTCAGGCAGGAATGCCATTAATAATTTAAGATGTCTATATGCGATTGAACAGTAATGGTAATTTTCAGCTACAAGGGATCAATCTAACAGTATATTCCAGATCTCTGTATACTGTGGAAACAGCGCTTCTCTGGGTAAATGCCATCTTCATATACAGTGAGCTCTGAAAAATTACAGCCATTTTTCTCTATGGTTCATTTATAAAGCTTTCTTGAATCCCAGGAAAAGCCCTTATAATGTAACCCGCAGCTTGCATGCATATCATTGCCTTGCACAGCCAGCAGAGCTGCTGCTGGCTCGCCCTGTGAGTCCGGTGCTTCTCCAGTGTCCAAAGCCTCAGCAGTCGGGGGCACTGGCTTCAGGTGCCTTCCTGGGGAGCAGCGCCAGGGCGGCCGCCGGCTCCAACCCCAGGCACAGTTGCCCATCCAACATGGAAGGCTGAAGGATGCAGTTAGATCTCAGAGAATGTGCTGTTTCTGCAAGAAGGCATCTTTCAGGAGGATGCCTGGCCACCAGTGGGACCAAGGGGACAAATCTGCGGTGGGTCCGCCTGCAGGGTCAGCACCTCTGTGCCAGCCCGGTAGCCCTCACAGGGAGGATTGGTTGTGTAGGTGTAGAAATTGCTCCATCAAGCCAAGGGTGTAAACCTCTGCAAAAAGTATTTTCAGGAAGGGCAACGATTGAGAAAACAAGTCAGGAAAATATGAACACAAATAAATCCCACAAGAAAGAAACTGCTGTAAAAACACGCAGGGTACCAGTGGCAGCTCTCTTACTGCAGAGCGAAACAGGGCACCGCTTGCTCCAGAAGCTCCTAAAATATCTGCTGATGTGTCTTCCCAGCAGGTGGCCAGTGCAACCTTTGCAGTGTTATACATAAAATGCCACAACATCCCCTCTGCAAGGAGTACACCATGAACTAAGCCTCAGTCTAAGGTCTCTGCTGGCTGCCTGTGCCTGGAGGATGGCACCCATCCCTGTCTTCATCCTCCTTCACACGCTGCTGGATGCTTTCCATGTTGGCTGTCCCTACCTGTGGCCTTAGAGCCATGGAAATTTTACCAGATGTGGTTGGCACTGTAACAAGAAAAACCTGCCTGACAGACAAGGCTAATGGGGGGAGATAAATCAGTTTTTACTGGATTTCTCTGAATTCAGCCTCCCTCAACAAGGATTATTATAACTAATTAGGCAGAGCTCACTAAGAACGCTCACATTTGGAAGTGTGGTTTCTTGATGGAAGAGGAAATTAAATAGGATGTGATCAGAGAGCTGCACACAGAGGGAAAATGCGGCCAGTCCAAACCAGTCAGTTTTCATCAGAGACTACATGAATGGATTAGGTAATTTGTTTTGTTGCACCCAGAACATTAATAGGTGTTACATAGCACCGTAATTTGCATTTGCAGTAAAAGTATCTGATATACATCCTTGAGGATTTTGTTTCCCTCCTGCCCTCAGCCCTTTCTTTGCTTGGGAGGCAAGGATGCACAACTCGCTTCAACCCTTCCAACAAGCAGAGCATCCTCAGGTGATGCTGAAATACCTGGAACGTCCCCTGAAGCAAGGGAAGGGTGGTGGGAAGGCCAGAGAGGAAAGGGAGATGGGAGTCTGGCAGCAGGAATCTCTGTGGGAACTGCGAGTCTGGCTGAGGTGCCTCGGCCTGGGTGGTCAGATGCTGTCCTGCTGTCGGGCTGAAGGCTACAACCTGGTGGGGCTGGTGCCCGTGTGCACCCACGCACCAGCATGCAGCCCCACCACCAGCTCCTGCTCCCCCCTTCAGCTAGGGAGACCCCCCCAGCACCAAACCTCCAAGGCAAACGTAGGTGTTCAGTGCCCAGAGTTGTAAAGCTGGGAGGATGCCAGGGCTCCGCAAGCTGAGGAGCAAAACAAGGAGAGGAATCATAGAATCATTCAGGTTGGAAAAGATCCTTAAGATCATTGAGTCCACCAAGGAGCTGCAAGGTGGACTTGGTGACGGGGCACAGCAAAAGCACTGTGACAGGTCAGTCATAACCTCTGGTGTCTCAGAGCCACCCCGGCAGAATTTCTGGAAGACGTTTCAGCCAGCAAAGGAGCTTTAGATGAGAGCAGAAACTTGCTCTGCTTGGTTGTTGGCAGGTGTGATCCCAGCTCTAAGAGGCACAGCTCTGGTCTAACTGTCATGTGAAACTACATCCCAAAGGTCATAACTGCTCCTGGGAACGTAGGTCTCCAGGCAAATCTCTTTTTGACATCACACTGACATATAAGAACTGGGAAGCATATTAAAAAGTGGTACTTTGAAGTGACAGTACCTTTTTCTTGCCTGCTGTTGGCAGGGTCCCCGAGGCAGTCGGAGACATGAAGCGACTCGCCGTGCAAGTGGGAATCGGAGTCTCTGCCATGCCCCTTCAGCACGAGTAAACAGCAGGACTGCGTCTAGTAGTCACTATTTGCAGTCACGGTCAAACACCAAACACTTGCCTGTGTGCTGCTAATGCAGAAAGCGGGGGATTGAAAAAAAAATGTTGAAAAAAAATGTCGCTGATTTAAAGCAACGCCAGGGGAAATCCCTCAGGCTACGAACTCTGCACAGCACACATTGGGGAATGTCATCCAGCAATTCCTGCTTCACACTCTCCCCCTACCAAAATTGCTGGGCACTTGGCTCTGAACACCCTTCTCGGGCAGTGACTTTCTTTCTCCTATAAGCTGAAAGAACAAAATCATAAACAGGTGTATGAGAAAATTATTGCCTCAGCAATAACCTCTCCATAACCAAGCTAGCAGGAAGGAATCGTGTACAAAAAGGACTCTGCAGTTAGAGATAATGGTCGCCAATAAAAGCTTCAGGCCATGTCACTGAAGCTGTATATTATCCATGGAATTTACAGAATCTATTTTAATTTAGCAGCTTCCCCTAGAATAAGGACGAGGCAAATAAAAGGCTCCAGAGGAGCAGTAATAACAGCAAAGCTACAGAGTTGTCCGAGTGGGGACCAGCAGCTAAAGCTTGAGGCAAGATGATAAATAACTGAAGATCAGAGCCCAGCAGCGTGTGGTTTCCCCCAGGTGCCTCGTGCTGCAGCATCACTGCCTGCAGGAGAGCCCGGCTGCTGCCACGAGAGGAGGGCAGGCGATGGCTGCCTGCATGGGGCAGGCTGGGCAGCACCCGGGGAGAAAGCTGTCCCTGGGCTGAGGGACCGGGCATCGCTCCCTAGGGCTGCCAGCCAACCCTTTCTGCAAGTGTCCTGCTTGCTAAACAGTGTTTCAAATTGAAAATACGTATGTGTTTTAGTTAAACCTCAAGATAAAGGGAAAAAGTGACGACAGTCCCATTTACGTTGCCTGCCAAAACTTAAGCCTGTTTCTGCTCTGCCCTCCTCTGAAGGTGCTACAAGACCCCAGCTTGCTCCATCCGCAGCCTCCCACCAACTTGCTGCGCCACCCTGATCATATCGATACCTCCTCTGTACTTCAGCCTTCACTTTTACCCAGAGACGGGGTGATAAACTTACTTTTCCAGACCACCCATAAATTCTCAGGTAGCAAGCTGTTGGTCTTTAAAAACAAGTATTGATATTTTTCAGCTCTTCTAAAAACAGTGGATTTTATTTGTCCTAACACTGCTGCTATTTTTTAAATCTTATTTTCCTAGCACATTGCAAAGGAAGAAAGAGGTAGAGGTGTGAAAAAAGCTGCTTGAGCAGAGTTAGACTGAGAACATTGATATTCAAAGGGGGACCTGGCTGTCCAAAGCCCAGCCCACACACATTTCATTAAAGCATTCCTCCTAATACTACCTGTTTGCTGAATTGCTTATTTTTAAGAAAGGAAAAACTTACATAATACCTAGTTCAGACCAAAAAAAGCTGTACAAACAATTTACAGGGATACATCAGTAGCTCAAGCCCACTGCGCTGGGGATTGCAACCTTGCAGATCACCATTGCTTTGTGGGCACAGAGAGAATGGGGGAGAGCTGAATGCCGGCATTAAGGGAAAAGACCTAGCAGACATCTCTCCTTTGGCCTGTCTCCATGCCACCCAGCCTGAAAACTAAAGATGTGGTTCAAAAGGGACTATGGATCACTCGAAAATACTGATTACACAGGTCAAAAACCAGCTGAGCTGTGCCCTCCACGCAAGGGGACAGGGGCTGGGCAGCAGGGGCTGGAGGAGCTGTATTTCAAGAATCAAGGTTGCCACCAGACCTCGGGAAAAGTTCTCTATGTCTTATGTTTCTGTTAAGGTCTCTGGCTTGACAACGACTTGCTGGTGCTTTGGATATACCGCAGAGTGAAATTTCACTTTTGAAAAAGGTGTCTTCTATGCCATGGAAAGATGGCTTGCAATTAAACAGCTTACCAGCTGCAGCGCCCAGCTGAACTGGCTGACAGCACGTGCGCACATCTGGGACGCTGGATATCCCAGGCTGCAGAGGTCCCCTGTGACACCAGCATCCCGGTGGTGCCACAGCTACTGGCCTTCACCTCCTTATTTTGTGCCTCAGGTACCACAGCTCTGGTGAAAAGCAGTAGGTTGTGCTTTGGCTGCACAATGCCCAGCGGTGAACACAGAAAAGGGGCTGGGAATCCGCTCCGGCAGGCTGTTTAAATGATTATTTCCTGCTGGTGCCTCTCTCCACAGCTGCTGTGTCTATGTGAAGTCAGTGTGGACAAAAGGTGCAGTTCTCTAAGGCAACCAAACTGCAGGGAGCAATGGTACTGGCAGCCGACGGCAGCCTCAGGAGCTTGTGAGCCCAGAGAAGAGCCAAGTGAACACTTGGAAGCATACAGCATCCTCTCTGGAGCTCTATAGTGCCCTTCTAAAGTGGGATGGAGACAAATCCTAAGAAAAAAAGGGAAGGATAATCCTTGGGGCTGCATGCACTGTAGTACAGCTGGAGCTTCTCACCATTCAGAGGGCACTTCTCTGTTGCAACTGAAGTACATAAGGACTGCTCCTTAACCAATATGAAGGAGCTTCTCTCATGTGCTAGAGACGTGTAGCGGGGACGTCTGGATAAAGGCTGAAATCAGCAGGGTTTGCCCAGGCTGCTCTGACACCCCTGCTGCAACATCCTTCTACAACTTTCCACTTGTAAAGACCTTAATCTCCTTTCTTTCCCTCTATTTCTCTGCCACTAGCTGCTAGCTGTCTTTTATTTCATAGCTTTCCTAAGGCTGAGTGAGAGGTAACCCTTGCAGATCTCATTCCTGCACAATGGGAGGCGAGACAACCCTATGCTGCTGCTGCTGCTGCTGCCGCCACCCTAGCGACTAATGCCGTTCCTTTGCTCTCCTGTTAAAGGATCAGCTCATCATCCGCAAAATAAACACGAGCTCTGCTGGGGCAGCGACAGGGACATGGGTAACAGGACTTCTGCTCTGCGTGCCTGGGGTCACCACGTTTCACCTACGCTTGCTCATCCAGCTCTGGTGAAAAGGAGAGCCTGGGTGGCTCCGTGGGAAGGGACTGGGGTCTGCCAAAGGCTTTTCCCTTTGGGTGTCTCCAGACTTTCTCCTAACTTTGTGTGTGAATGGGGACTTCCACAGGCCCAGTATGGACTGCAGGCAAGTCCGGTTTCAGCAGAGGTCTAGCCTTGAGCTGCAAGCTGCAGGGCAAAGCCGCAGCAGAGGGGGTGGCTGTCATTCCCTGGATGGCATCATGGGAAAAAGAGCGCGGATGCCTGAGCATGGTGGCTCTAGGGGGTCAGCATTTGATCTTTCACGGTCGGAGACCTAGGTCTTGGATCGCAACACAGTGATGATACCTGGAGAGGTTTTGATGCTGATACTGGAAGTCTATCTGATGTAAGGCAGGTGAATGTAAATGGATCTTTGCTCTAGTGGGTAACAGGACACAGAAGCAGAGACAAGTTTTTTGGTACAAATGTCTCAAGGTATCTATCTGATACCTTTGTTTCTACCCTTTTGGAAACACTTGATTTTTTAAATTGCTACCACCCTAATATATTCATATCTTTAACATCTTAACTAGCAACTCCAACTTACAGAGACCAAATTATTTTCCTTGTTGGTATATTTAGCAATTGTCTTATACTTTTCCCATGGTACGATTGGCAAATCTGCACTTACCCAGTTACTGTGGGCAGGGCATTCCACAGTAACAGAGGGAATTATATGGAGTAATTTAACATGTCCAGTCCCATAAAAGCCTGGCAACATTTGTGTCATGGGAATGTTAGCAAAAATCAAGACCCGCTATTATAACAAAATGAATCCCCATTTGTACCGGATCTTGTGAAAACAAGACTTACTGAGTTAAAATATCATGTGAAACATATTTGAAATTCCAATAGGCTTTGGTAAAAGCTGTAGGGGTTCATCTGACAGCAGAATAGGCCACAGAAGGATCGGAAGGATGGACTGAGTGATAAGACACTGTGCATGCAGATAGTCAGAGATGTGAGATATGAAATCAGTAGGAATTGTGCTTATGCATGTGAATGACAGTTTAGTCCCAATTCCCAGTCTCCTGCAGCAGCACCTGTTCCTGGGGTTCATTTCATCTTCACTCTTGCTTCTGACAGTACGCTTCCAGTATACGCAAGAGAACTGGTTCGTCTTGCTTTGGGCTAAATAAATTCAATGTTGCAGAAACAGTTCCCTGTCGGCATAAAGCAGATAAATTGCAGCAAATCAATAAACTTCGGTTTTGCAGGCACGCTACCACGATCAAGAAAAAACACCCACTGATGGTCTGCATGCCCTCCGGGGCCGGGCAGACCCCCGTGGCCCTCTGGATCACCCTGCCCCATGAGCTGCCAGGGCTCACAAGGAGAGAGGGACTCACTCACTCGACCCTTGGCTCATGCCACCCCACCACAAAGCTCACTGCTGCTATTTTTGCAACACAACCAAAGTGCCCTTCCCTTGCTCCACAACCTGCCAGCCACTTGTATCTCCCCTCTGGGATCCTGAAGTGAGAAAGAGACATAATGTCCAGCAGCAGACTGTCACAGAGGATTTTTTCCCAAAACAGTCCAAACTTGCCTGTGTGGCAAGTTTACAGCCAGTAAACCTGTTGTGTGGGACACCCCCACCATGCTTCTTGTGTAGACTTTGGCTCACAAACATGGCCATTCATGGTCAGTTCTCGAGCCTTTCATGTCCATCCAGGTCCCAGGACGCGGAATCTGTGCGCTGAGGCAGGTGACATCCCATATATGTCTCTTGGACCAGGTCCAGCCCTGTAGGAAAAGCTTTATGTCTCCCCAAAGCCTGTAACATCAGTGTAGTTTGGGTAGGTGTGGTACTGCTGCTGTGCCCAGCTGCACACCCCCAGGCATCACAGCGGCAGCAAATACGGCCATGCCAGCTTGGGGGTTCACGCCTTGCACAGAGGACAAGGCAGCAGAGGCACCAGCTCCTGACCCACAATATAGGCCTGTGCATGAGTTTATGCTGTCTTCTCTCACTCTTTTCAACAAAAACTTCATCTTCCTTTCCCATAAATATGGTATCTTTGCTGCAAATTTCCTGTTTCCTGAGGTACAGGATATATAGAAAGAAAATTGCAATTATGAAAACACCACTCTGAAAAAAGACAAGTTCCATGTTGCTCCAGTCACATGGACAGCTAAGCTCAGAAAATCCCATTGCTACAGAAGTTTATTTAGGAAACTCAGAATTATGGAGTGTTTCAGCATCAAACTTCTTCCTGCCGCTGTGAGCCTTTCAAACAGCTCTGTTCATACCCGGATGCTAAAGTAGTAATAAAAAACCAGCAGCCAAAAATAGATGTCAGGTTTTGAATTTGTCTAAAATGGATCAGAAACAAGATGTGAGGAGCTGGGAACTCACCTGAGGCACAGCAACAACAAAACATAAATCTTCAGACAAATTATATAATCCAGGGACTCCCCTCTCCTGCACCCTAATTAAGGAGAAGGTTTAGAAAAGCTGGTGATATATTTTCATCCATTTGTATTTGACAGAAAATAAAGCACCATGGAATACTTTTCTCCAAGGGGGAAAAAAAAAAGATCACCCTGCAAGACTCTAAGGCTATAAACTTGTGTCAGGATCAGTTAAGGATGGGTTAATAGGGTTACTCTGCTTATTTACTTTTTCTTTACAGTGCTGATCCCTGCGGATGAAGCAACAAGTTTTTCTCCAATGCTTCAGTGAATTCTTACATTCAAAGAGTCAGCAGGTATTTCCCTGTGGACTTCTGGCGAGCTGCGTGAATTCCAGCTGCCCTTGCTGAATTGCACAAGGTTCCTGTCGGCCCCCTGTGCCAGCCTGTCCTGCTGGATGGGAGCCCCAGCACTGAGCCTAGTGACTGGTACCACCATCCCAGCCTGGTGTCACCAGCAACCTTGACAAGAGAGCTCTTCACCACTTCCTCCAGGTCACTGATAATGACGATAAATGGGACAGGTCACAGGACAGACCTGCAGTACTCCGCTCATTACCAGCTCCCAAGAAGAAGGTAAATGACCCATTAACCACGACCCTCTGAGCCCAACCATCCAAAGAGCTCTTACGATTCTAGTTGTCCATCCATCCAGACTGCAAATTCCCAGTTTAGATGCATGAATATTATGGGAGACAACATTGAAAGCCTTGCTAAAGTTTAGGTGATCAGCATTCGCATTGTTAAAGGTGAAGGAAATGAGATCCAGTGCTCTCCCCTCATTCACAGTTCTGCTCATTTTGTCACAGAAGGTAAACAGGCTGGTCAGGTACGATTTGCCCTTGGTAAAGCCATGCTGAAGGTTCTCATTCATCTTCACGTGCCCAGAAATATGCTCCAAGGGGACTCACTCCATGATTTTCCCAGGGACCGAAGTGAGGCTGACCTGCCCATAGTTCTCCAAATTGCCCTTTTGGCTTTTTCTAAGACAATCATATGTAACAACCTTTTCCAAATCATGCTACATACAAGCAGTCATCTGCACACCCAGTATAATTTGTGTACAGTCCTTTCACCTCTGTCCTGCCGTCATCTTCTTGACCGCCCAAGTTTACCTAAAATTATTTGAGGGAGTGGCATGAGAAATGTTCATATCCCTGTGAAGGGAAATCCCCTTCAGACAGCTGGCTGCTGGGAATCCCAATCCTACAGCAATCGTTTCTGCACCTACAGCAGAAACCCAACCCTGCCCCCTAAAGCCTGTCCAAGTTCCAGCAGTGCTGGACAAGGAGAAGTGACTGTAGTTACTACTGTCACCTTGTCCTGCAAGCACGTACGGAATTTCCCCATCCACGGTTTGCACACGCTACCACAGATGGTCCACTAGAAGCAATTGACAGGTAAGGAGATAGATAAGCTTTCGAAGATTCATTCAGTATATTGCAGAGAGTGAAACACATCCACTCAGCATGTGTATTACATCTCTCTGACTCACTCCCACGCCCACCCCCCTCATAAAAAAAAAAAAAAAAGTGCAAAAAAGAGTGAGTGTGGGATCCTTGTTTATCTACTAGAAGGACATGTCCTAGGTACTGTCTATAAGAGTCAGTACAGAGACCCCAGGGACAAAAAACTTTGTAACTTTGTTAACCAGTGTGTCCAAGATGCTAATAAAACAGACTCCAGCAGTTGCCAGATACGGAGCAGAGATGCTTCACCTGTATTTTAACTGGAGGGAATCTCTGCTGTCCAGAAAGACCAGGCGAAGGTCCAGCACACAAAGGAGCAACCTGCATTGGCAGCACATCTGAGTCTGTGGCTCCAGTTTTTATACTTCAAGCAAGAAATTGATCTAAAAGGTCCTATGTTAGAAAGGATGAGGCAATGAACCCTCCTAAAGCTAGATGAAGCAGTTAAAATAAGATTTATATCAGGTTTACAAATAAAAATACACCTGTTCTTCCTGAGCTTTGGTCCAAATCTTTTCAACTAGTCCTCCAGAAGTTCCTTTGGTTTCACCTTTTATATGTTTGTAGCATTAGATAACAGATCTCTCCACTTAACTCCTGAAATATTTCCTGAAATACAAGCATCTGACATTTGCCTCAGCTACTTACAGGAAAACACGAACAGTTTACTCACGGAAGTTAATATTTGTGCTTTTTTGAGAAACTTGCTTAGCTATGGCTTGACAGTGAGTTGAGCTCAAATATAATTTTGCCCACTTCTGCTCTGTCGGACGCAGTAAGAGGACCCTTGGCCTCTGACTTGCACAAAGGTTCTTTGGTTTCCCTTGAAACCTCCGTGGAAGTGGGTGCTACCTCCTGGTCAGCGGTGCCTTCTGTAACATAACATCTGTAGGTGGTAGGACACCTTGGTAACCCTCTTTTAACTTCTTTAATATTCACTCGTACAGCATGACACAGTTCTGGCTTTGCAAAATATTACTACTGCCCCTGCACGTAACAGCCTCCAGTCCTTTCACCAAAAGTAGCAGAAGTGGAGGAGTGTCACATACTTTGTGTTTATCTTTTTGAGAAATGTGATGCTCTATTTCATTTGAAGCTATTTAGACAGGAACCCTTTAAATCTTTTGTAGCCCAGGAAGGATTACTTTTGATAGGGAAGTCCTGCTGTTCACCTTACTTCCACTCTTCACGAGTCTCTCCCTCCCTTTTGTAAAGGTTTCTTTGTGTTGATCCTAAGGGCTCAGCATAAGGAAATTCTCATGACATCTTCTATATTCACAGAAAAAAAAGTATTATTTATATGAATGTGGATAACAAAGATTGAAAGCAGTATCAGTAAGTTTAATTTAAAAATATTACTTTTGTCTTCTTGAAGTTGTCTCCAATCCAAGCAGAATAGGATCAGCAGATTAAAAACTGAGACAAAACACAAAATAAATCAAATCCTGATAAAGCATGGAAATGCAAAATCAAGTCAGCTAAACAATCATATTTCTGTTCTGTGGTGACACTACGCCAAAATGATGTGATCACGATCAAAGTTTTTAAGTGACTGTGACCATAGATCAGACTTGATTAAAGTTCAAGACATGTTACATTCATTTCCTTCTACTTTCAGTGTCCTCCAGGGACACCTACAAACTGAAGCATTCAAACTCAGGGGACTTTTCTGAAAGAATTCCCCTTAATCTTTTAGTTGTTGAATAAAATCACTGTGTGGAACATACATCTAACAATTCATCTTTTACTGATACGGCTCTCAATAAATCGTCTGTTCCCAAAGTTATAAGACTGAAGAAGCTATTATGAGAACAGACCATTTTATTTCCGATGAAACCATGCAAATCTCAAGGAGAGAGGAGGCTGGCAGCAAGAAAAGTCCCCTGATATATATCTTTTAATTAACATAGCAAAACATTCCTTTCTGTATGCAGGTAAATCATTTATGCACAAGCCATTTGGGTTTCTCATCCTTATCACTAAAACCCTTTTTTTTCCCCAAAGTTTGATTTATTTTGGAAAAAAAAATTGAACTAGCAAAGTGTCTTGTATGATGAGGAAGTTCAGGATGTATAGCACTGAGGGGACGACAGTCATTTAAATTGCATTAATTCTTCCACAAAGGGAGAGTATAAAGGTGACGCTATCTGTCTTGCCCAGGTTTTACAAAATTCACTTAAAAGATCCAACTTTGTGTGTGTATATAAAGATATATATATATATATATCAAAATATATAAATTTTTTTGATAATGCTGAGTTACAAGCCCTAGATACGTTCATCTCTTAGGGATTTACCTGACATGTGAGCAAGCCAAATGCAAGAGATCACTCCATTTTCATTGCATCGTGATCCTTTCCCCAAAGCATGAAGCAGAAGTTGAGGCCGGTTCAGGCAGCACCTGCACCTGCTGCCTGCATCTTCTGCAGCTCCCGCAGCGTCTCTTCCAGCCCTCAGTCTCGGCTGATGGCCGTATAGAAAGGCTAACTTAAAGTAAGCTTTTCAAAATAAAAGTAACAAAGCAGCTTTAAAAATGAATGTTAGTGTCAATACCCTCAGGACTATATTTGATAAGCAGTCTGAGGAATTGCCTTAAAACTTTTTTTTTTTTTGGGGGGGGGGCGGGGGTTATAGACTTAGTGTGCAGGCACATGGTGCTTACAGCACAGTGGTATATAAACTCAAATTACTGTCCTGCAAAGAATTCTGTCATTTCAGACTCATTTTTTGCTCCCTACTTTACTAGTTACCTAGAATTTGGATGGAGGTTAGATTTTCACCCCAACAACTGAAAGGAATTTTGATGTCTACAAAGCGTCCATCCATCTGACCGGGGTTACTTCCACACTCTTCATTATTGCAGCACCTGAGAATTCATGACCTTATGTCAGATGGATGGTGTGCAAAGTCTGTAAAAATGGTTAGCTGAACTACCAAGGCATTTCAGCGGGGACAGCAAAGCCAGCAGCCTGTCTCAAGGATGTTAAGCCACAATGTTTGCTTACACTTCTCAAGTAAGAGCTGGAAATTCAAATGCTGGTACCTGTTTTTAAAACTTGGTATCAACCGCCTTTCGCCTTCTTCCAGCAGAGCTGCAAGAGCGATGAGGTCCTGCACAGGGGACAGTAACACACACTGGGGCGAGGGATGGTAACCACCATTGGCAAAGCTGTTTATAAAGTGAAGCGAAGGATTAATTTAACCCAGTAATCAGGCTTCGGACACCAACAACCAGAAGCACGCAACTGGGGAGAGCCACCAGCCCTCCACGCTCGTGTCCTAGCCACTACCAGAGCTCTCCTGCTGTGAGAGGGGACAGAGGTGCCTGAGCTTTTTTAGACGACCAACAACACTAAGTGCTTACTGGGAAAAGTCATCTGGGCATCCTGAACTCAGGGGAAAACCTTAATACTGTGCCTCAGCACTTTCTACATGTACTTCGTTTGCTCCAGTGCTCTTCCTTACGGTGTCGTTCCTCCTCCTGGTTACGTCTGGGACTCCAGTAGCACCTGGGAAAGTAAGAAGCTGCGTGAAGCATTATTAGGTTGATTATTTTTTGACATTACATTGAATGCTCACACTACTTTTTGATACGTAGAAGCAAGAAATTAGCTCTTTTGAGCTATGGCTAGCACAATGGGTGTGTGTGTGTGTGTGTGTGTACACAGAGCAAATAGGCCATGAGGATGATGATAAGTCTAGCTAAAACAACAGAATGCACTCCAAGGATATTCAAAGATGTTTTGAAGCATTTCTGTTACAGAGAACTTTTTTTGTACTATATTCTGTGAAACCACTTACAATATTTTGTCCCTCTCTTTCGTTATTATTACAATGTAAAAGATTAACTAAAAATACTCTACCAAAAAAATGAGACTGGTGGAGCAGTCCAATTCAATTGTATTTATTCTGCACGCTCCACAAAATTAGGACACAGTTAATCAGCAACTGTGCTTAATTAGTAAGAAACCTGTTTAAACCTAATGATACACATGGCCAGAGTTGCTGCCGCTTAATGGAGACAGTAGTTCTGCTTAATTGGGATGCTTTCAGGTGATATAACAGGTGAAACCGATGCTTTGCTCTGCTGTTTCAGGCTCACCGTGGTTCTCTCTCCCCATCCCGCCGGGAACATTTTGCAATTGGAGCTGACACAGCAGCCATCGGGCTCCCTCGCTGCCGCGTTTTGCCTCTTGAGCTCGTGCCTTCAGCACCAGCCCTTCACCGCCAGCTGCCCCGCTGCAGAACACATCTGCTGTCCGAGGACGGGGGCGATGCAGGGGTAAGGTCTGCTGCCAGCTCCCTTGACTTGAGTGTAGGAACAGCACCTTCCAGTAGTCAGAAGGACTTTTATCATCAGCCCGAGGTTTCAGCAACAACAGTGTGGACCTACCTGTGACACCTATCACAGATCAGCAGTGATTACAGCTGCCTGAACGTTTTCAATGAGAAATTTAAGAAGTCGGCTATTCCTGCTGCTGTGACTTCCTTCTCAACAAACACCTGCTGATTTTTATTCACTGTGTTAATGCTACCATATGATAGCTGCTCACTAGCCTGTGGGAAGTGAGTCAGAAGCCTTAGCTCAGCTCCTGGAAGAGCCTTTTCTCACTCAAGGCTTTTGTTGGCAACCTCAGTGGGAAAGGGTCACAGAGAGATTCAGACGTTTCCTCAAACCTGCAGATGATCTCCCCGAATCACAGCACTGTCACCCTGCCAGGCAGTATAAGAAGGCTGGCAAATTAGCTGGTCTGTCACGCAGAAATAACAAAAACCGGCTCAAAGGATGACAGCTTCTCGTGGCCATCACATTCACTGCAAATAACTAAGAAAGTAGGATTTGTAAAGACAGCATTTTAGACAAGATACCAAAGCCTGAACAAAGTTTGCACAGTACACAGCACTTGGCAGTGTGTCAGTATAACATGAGATGGCTTCACTTCCATCAACAAAGAGCTTAGTGCCACAGCAGAGTCCCTCACACCTAA
Organism: Ibycter americanus; assembly: GCA_035590275.1. Taxonomy (NCBI): domain Eukaryota; kingdom Metazoa; phylum Chordata; class Aves; order Falconiformes; family Falconidae; genus Ibycter; species Ibycter americanus. Next base: position 63,338,690 of record JAVJGI010000014.1, on the reverse strand, counting down.
CTAAAGTAATTAATTGTGCCCATCAACTGAAATTAGACCTCTCAAATGGTACCGTGCCGGTCCAGTCAGCCCCACGGGTGAAGGAGCGGAACAACACCGCAGCCTGTAACAGGGTGAGTTGAGAAGATTACACAAGTCTTGGAAAAATGTGGAAAGGGATGTAACTCCAAGCTGCTTTGCAGATCAGCAGCTGCCTTTTGCAGAAGACTGAAATACAGGAGGCCACAGCCAGCCTTCGGTAGCTGGAAATACACTTGTTTAAAGGCAGTATAAATAGCACTCTACTGATCCACCTTCAGCTGAACTTTCTTACCATACTCCTTTCCACCTTCGTTGTTTCCTTCTGGCTTTTCACATTCAAAACGCCCTTTTTCATTTCATGAAAAAGGCTTCATTTGAAACGATGTCTGTACTAGTTTCTAGATGAAGTTTCACTGGGGTTTCACCAGTACAATCCTGCTAAGTATTGATGTTCTCAGCGTAGGCTGGTGGGAGGACAACAGAACAGCTGAGGCAGAAAAGACGAGAAAAGTCAGGATTACCCACAACAGCAGCAAGTAGAGGGAGGGAGGAGCAGAAAAGACCAGTAAGTGCATAGGGAGAAGAGAAAACCAGAAGGCTTTAGGGAGAAGAGGAAAAGAGAAGGGTAAGAGAATAGAGAAATTCCACACCAACCCTAAACCACCTCAGGAGCAGGAGATGTGATTCAGAGTGGTGGTCTGACCAGGGCAAAGATGGTTCAGTGTAACATGACAGTCTGTAGCGACTGAAAACATGAATGCACACACACATGCACTTAGTGTACCTATTTACAAGTAAAACAGGACTTGTCACTGTGGGCGTGTCTGTCTGGCAGGGAACATCCATGCAAGGTGATGTGGTGCACCTTGGGGCTTTTCAGTACATCTTTAGAAAACACCGAGCCCCTGCAACTGTCTCGTGTTCAACTGGATCCAAAACCTTGTCCCCCCTACTTCCAACAGAAAGACCTGCTGGAATACATAGGCAAAAAGCAGCAGCATTTTAGCAGTATGATTTCACTGTCCAGGAAGCAAAACAACACAATTATAGATTTTAAGAGAATGCTGCGTTCCACAAAAACTCAAGCCAAGCCTCTCATATTCTTACAAGACTCGTCTGACCCACCGGATTTCACAGCCTTCGCTTCCACAGCCTTCCTGCTGCTGGTCCCATTCCCTTCCCACTTGCAGTGAAGGCCCGCAGCAGGACGAGGAGACGAAATCAGCTCAGCCAGAACGCTGGCCCCTTCAGCCACACAGGTGAAGGAAACAGTCTGACCAAGCTCTGCTGTAAAGCTGAGCGACAGAGGACTGGGACACCCAATCTAACACATAGCACCTCGATCACAGCTAGTAGATTTTTGTATGAGGTGACCCTGAAGAACAAAAAAGCCTACCCTGGAACAGTACGTTGAAAATGCTGTAACACAAAAGATATTTCTGCTGACAACAAACATGTAATAATTTATATCCATAGCATAAAAGCATGAAAACAACCAAATGAGACCAGCTCTATGCTATCAATTTTTAGATAAGTGTCCAGGTCCGGGAGTGACTGCAAGCACAAAAAGAGTGGATTTGGATGGAAAGTTAAATGCTATTTTGGCTCTCCTATGACCTTGCTAGCCATACAGTCTATGAAGATTCATTATCAGAACTGTAATTTGGTTACCACTACAACAGTTTCAGGCATCCTAGTGGCAGCTTGTGGGAGCTGCCGAGGTTAAAGACAATTTTTTTTTTAAGCTATGCGAATGATCATTAAACATGATTGCTAAAGCAGCAAACTGTCAAAGTTGTTTCATTTATTTCTTAATATCACAGCTGTACAATTTTCATACATATAGCAGGAAATGCACATTGGTTACACAATGGCATTTGGCTGCATTTCCAAGTATAATACAGTAAGTGCAACTACACTTAAAAATGTACATTTATACAACTTAAACAAATTAAGGATTGCTACACTACTATCTGTGACAGTATAAAGCTTCATTTATGTTAAGTCTCATTACTAAACCACTTCCTGGTTAAATATAAAACATATTCAATCATTTTAAAATGGCCCTTGTGGTACTTGGCCAGCATATAAAATATTTGTTGTGTAAAATTTAACCATTAACTTTTTTTTTTAAAAATAATCTTCTAAGCCTATTTAAACATTTGCTATTGAACTGTTATACTGACACTTTGTAGCAGGAACCAAATTTTACCCTCCTTTTTGTTTGTTCTTGCATTGCTTATCACGGAAAAAAGGTTACATTTGTAATGTATTGCAGCTTTATTCAGATACAACCAGATGGCTAAACTATTTAACAATTTTGCTCAAAAGGTAAATAACATTTTTCATTAAAGAAAATGAAATTACATTTCAGAGATATTTGTCATCAAAATTTTAATGGGTGGAGTGCTACCAGCACTGAAAAAAAAAGGAGGAAAAAAAAAAAAAAGTATTACTTTTTCTTTTAAGACCATCCAAATGTTCAGTTTAAACTCTTATAACTTTACTTTTGGAATACATTGGTCCACAGACCACATTCTTGTTACAGTTTACCAAATGAAAAACAAAACTGTTTATTGCCGTCCCTGTAACAGGAATGGTTCAGTTTTAAACCTCCTTTAAAAATATACATTTTACAATCCTTTCACCTCAACAAAGGTGACACTGACAATAAATACACTGGTTTGGTGGTGTTCGTTTTCTTCACTACGAAAAGTCTGCAAACTACCTGTTGTAAGCCCTTTCTTTTTTAGACTTCTCCAATGCCTTGTCCATAGTTTTCTCGTTTTCCCCTCTACATTTGGGGCAGTACCATTTGCCCTTTGGTTTATGATTGAGTCCCACACAGGAAAAGTGAAACCACTCGATGGGGCACTCATCATTATCACATCCTATCATTTCTCCATAGGAGACTTGGTTGCACAAGCAGTATGTTGGCTCGTTAGGGTCAATAGGAAGGTCTGGGGGAGATGCTTCCCTCTCTGCTTTAGCCTTGGATCGTTTTTTCTTCTTGGACGTTTTTGCTTTCTTCTCCTTTGGAGTTCCTGAGGTGATGTCATCGTGATCGTGATTATTTGAAGCATTTTCTCGATTCTCATTATTCCTTTGCCGCCTTGATCTCTTATTGTTGGGCTTTTCAGCCTGTGCAATTGTCTCATTCTTTGACTTATCTTGGCTGGCTTTCCCACTGTTTCCAGTGGTATCATTAGTCTCTTGACAAGTCTCAAACAGTTCCACGTGGCTGTCCACTTGCCTCGTTCTGTTCTCAACGAGCTCCACCATCTGACTGACTATTTGGATCTTCTCGTCCCCCAGTTCCTGACTCCGAATCAAGGCTCTCTGTATGCAGTGCAACATTCTTCTCTTCTGCACAGCATCTGTCTCTCGTTTAAATTTTTCGTAGTAATCATCCAGGTCCTTCAGAATCTCTGCAAGGAAGAAATAAAAACTATAAATATTTTCAACAGGGAGAATGTTGAAACAAAGCCTTCCCATGGTTATTTTTCCACGCAGCAACACCTTTTTGTAACGTACAAAGCTGACCAATGACAGATTCCCCAGAGCTGATATCTGAGAAGTGGCTCATGACTCCAGTGGATTACTTTTGTTCTAGTCGGTCACGCAGGCATAGAATGCAAATGCTGATTTATGAAAAAAAAAAAAAGTAGCTCAATATAATTTGATGCATGTTGACAATTCTTCCCTTTAAACTTATCAGTAATTTAAAAGAACTATCTAACTAAACAAATACACACACACACACACATCCCCTCCATCAAAAGTTCCGGACTTAATAGTAAAATTGGAGGGGAAATTAATAGCTTGTTTTCCTGGACATTTTCTGTATAACAGCATTAATATTTTTAGTGAATGACTGAGAGTGGGAGAAAAGAGAGTGGGAGAGAAAGCAAGCACAAACCAGTGTAGAAATCAGATGCTGGGTTACTTAATAATCACTATCATACTTGACAGCTAGTGCAGAAGAACTCCAAACACATGGGGCTGGACCCTAAGCTATAGCAATTTCATCCTGTACTGCTGAGTTACTTTTGCTGAAAATGTGAGGCCACTGAAATCTCTAGGACTGCAGAATCAGGATTACAACATCCAAGATGTCTAAATGATTTCCTCTATACACTTCCTATAAAAAACCCTGTTGTTTACTTTTTAAAACACAGAAATATAATCCTTCATTAAATATTCACTGCTGAGAATGAGATGAAAAAGTTAGAAGGTAACATTAAAGATGATATACAACAACTGGTGCAGCCAGAGCTTCCAATTTAAAATGCTAACACTGAAAATATGTTAGAACTTGAATTGCACCTCAAGAATTGTTCCAACGGTTTATAAGAAGAACAGTGCAGAAAAGTGTTTAAAGAACAGTTCTAGAAACCTATTTTTAAATACTTTTTTGAGTTTCACTATGATACTCAAATCAACTCAAACATACAGGACACTCAGCGTTTTGCATACTACGTCCTCAAAAACACACAGCATGTTTTTCCTACATCTCCTTTCTTCTCTGATTTTCTCTTTCTCCCAGAACGTTAGAACATTCTGCCTTAGAGGAGCAAAATATAATGAGATCTAAAATCTAAGCTCAATTCACCTAAGAGAAATCAGGATCTCTTACACATGCAAATGACATTACCAAAACTTTTTTAAACTTTTTTTTTTTTTTAAATAAGAGAATACAATACATATACAATAGTTATCCTGTGACTTAGGTTTTGTCTTGCCTGGGCAGATTTGTTGAACACACGTGTTCGTAATTTCTAGTGAAGACATGGAAAACTTATGCAAGTTTTACTGTAGTTTTTAGAGCTGCAGCCTACACTTCTCATATCGGTTAAGCACGATCTGTCAGCTGGTACTACAATATAACCTATCTGACCAAAATTAGTATTTCAATGTGTTATTGACTATGTTAAGCAAATGCCCTTTTTTCTACCTACAAAAAAAAACCCCAAAACCAAAACAAAACATGCACACACACATCTCCTCCAAACCACCACCACCAAAAAAATCCCAAACATACAGAAGTTTAAGTGTTCAGGAAGGCTAAAAATCCAGTGTTAACTATTTTCAATGGCCGAAATGCAGAAGTTTTACGTTCTAAGCTTTGGCACTTGACTGACGTCATCAGTTTAATCCATCTGAATCTGAATCTTTCACGACGAATACTCTGAATATCACAAAATAATTAATGACTTAAGTTAGGCATTAGGAAAACTTCAGTTCTAGTATCGCATATGTACATTAACTCGACAGCACCACACCACTTCCCGAAAGAGCTGTAATATGCAGGGGAAGCAGTCGGCTGCAACGATCTTGAATTCTGCAAAGCCCTGCCGAGCGCGTCCTCGGGCAGTGCCACGTTTAGCGTGTGAGACACCGTGCGCAGGTGCCTTTTCAGGGGCGCAGGCAAAGGGAAGGGGCTGCTGAGCAGCGGTGTCGGAAACGCGCTATTCAAGCAGCGCAGCAGCCAAAAAGGAGCAGCCCGACAGCCGTGGGCCACGGCTCGGAGGGGGCTGCAGCACCGTTCCTCGTACCAGCGTGCTGGGCTGGAGCTGGCCGCCCCGAGGAGGCTGCGTTTGTAGGAATTCCAGAGAGCTGCTTTCCCCTGGCGAGCTGTAACAGAAAGACCAAACAGCAGAATTTTGCGCGATTTGCGTGTTACACAACTGTTCACCAGCGGTGAACGCGCACCCCCAACGCCAGAAACGACACTGAAATGACAAAAAAAAAAAAAAATAAAGGTCCCGTGCGGGGGGGAACGTTT
>JAVJGI010000014.1:63192937-63319791 GCA_035590275.1 Ibycter americanus | reverse complement strand
GCAGCATCTCCTGAGGAAACTGGCCGCTGGGGGCCGGGCCGGGCGCGCTGTGCCAGGGCACGCCGGCACGGGCGGCGGGGTGGGGGTCCTGGCGCAGGGCCTCTTCTCCCTGCGGAAGCGTAGCTTTCCCTCAGGTGCGCTGTGGGCGCTCTGTCGGCACCAAGGAAAAGCCGTTTAGGGTTGACCATTAAAAAGATGCTTTTAAGGTTAATGGATAAACGCATCTGTTCTTAAATCTGCAAAATGCCGGGTAGGTTAAAGGCCTTTTTGCATAGTAACACTTCAGTGGCTTACTGTGTTTAAACCCCCCCGCCCCCAGATGGCACAGCGTTTTCTCTGTAGGTCGTTAGGATAATTACAATAATAAACAGGCTTCATTGTAAGTAACTTTGGAAAAGTAGTTTGGGCGCAGCAGAGGCGGGTGCTGCCGGCGGTGTCAGGACGAGGTGCCGACGCGAAGGCGCAGGGAGCTGCGGCTCCTCTCTCCTCATTCTTGAAAGAACAAGGAGCATTGGGCTCTCTGGAAGAGCAGGGGTTTCCTCAGGTAATTGCTGTGTGAAGGTCAGATGCTGATTTGAGCAATTCCCTTTTAATACAGGGGATTTCACAGCTTCTGGTCCCGTTTCCATTCAGAAACTTGTGATGGGTTTTGCTCGATGCTGAGCTATCACAGTGCTGCACAACTGCTCCTTCTTTCTGTAAAAGGGAAGTTTTAAAATACCGGTCATGTAAACACGGTTGTTGGCAACCTCTCCTTAAATGCTGCTGTACTGTTGTGTGCGTGTGGTGGTGTCTTTTTCCTCCTTGCTTTTGTCCAGCCATAGCAGAAAACTAAGCTAGCTTTTTACTGGTGATATAAAAATTGAGAAAGCTATATTTTGAATTATTTTGTTTGTACTTAGTACCTTTAGGGGAGCTTAAAAAAAAATGGTTAAATACACAATTTGTGTATTTGAATCTACAGTTGTTGTAATAAGGTTATGTTACAGTTTACCTTGAAATAAATACAATTTAAAGTCACCACTTGAGAGCAACTGTATAAAAAGATGCTAATAAATTTCTGTTCTTCATCACTCATTTGAGGTTCTCTAATCTGGTAGAGCCTATCTTCCCTGACGTGTAACAGGGGAGGGAATTGCAGAAGTGCTCCTGTCCAAAGAGGTGTAGTGGATCTAGAGCACAATATTTATAGAGGTGAAGAATTTCATCTTTTGGTCTTGCAGCTCTCTGGCTTTTGGATGTCCGCTTTTGTCAGTGGTTCTCTGTGTTCTGCCTTTTGGCTCTTTTGATCAAAGGAGGGAATAGGAAGGCCTTGCTTGCTCTGCCTGTTCTCTTACCCATCTCTTCTTATCCTATGTCTAAACTAGCAATTTCAAGCTTTCCTAATGTGGCGAGATCTGCCATGTGTCTGTGCCACCTGGGTTTGACCTCTTCGCTTGCTGATTTAAGAAAGCTTAGTTAGGGCTGAATATTGCCTTTGGAGTAGTGTATCGTGCAGATAAGTAGCTTTGTTTATACTCTTTTCTGCTGCCTCTTTAGCTCCTTCACGCATTGTTCCCTCAGTGTTGTTGTGCAGCGAGATGCTGGCACTGAAGACCTTCCTCTCTCTTTTCTGATCAGTTAAACCCTCCAGCATGTGAGGAGTTGGCTGTTCCTTCCCAGTGTCTGTAGTCTTGCACGTGTAAGGGTTGGCAAGCTGTTGCTCACCTGATTTGTTCAGGATGGTGGAGCTCTCTTGATTTTATGTATTCTTTTTAAAAAATTGTGGTGTTTTTTTTTTTTTTTTACCCCAGTAGCTAGGTCCAGCTATAGAGCTTTGGTAGGTGCAGCTGAAATGCATGCTGCTGATCGAGATGCCCTGGGAAAAAACATGAAGTCAGGTGGAGTGGTGGCTGTTGTTACCGTGCCACTCTTGTAAAATACCATCGTTTTGTTGTATTCTTGCAACATATTATCACTAGAATTCCTTTTTTTTCGTCCTTCTCTCATTTGCCTTGGGGCCAACACGGCAGGTAATAATGCAGCAATGAACTTGAGATCCTTTAGAAGAATTTGAAAATAGTGGCATTATTATTTTTCTCCCTTCCTCCTTCCCCTCCACAAAGATTTTTTTTTTATTTTTCTAAATAAACGAACTTTCTGTAGTAAGTTGTGCTTCCAGTCTTCAAAACAGGTGCTCTGTATGCCTCAACACAACATCCAAACCTCATTCTATATAAAGAAAAAAAAATATCAGACAGGCAGATAATGCCATCTTTTTCCCTCAGTTCTGAGGCTGGCCTTGATTGTGCCAGTATGAGCTGCAGCCTAGTTGGCATCCAGGTTCCTGGCCGAATGCTTGGAAATAAGAGTAAAACCAGGCAAGAAAGAAGATTTCATTCAGTCTCTTGTGCCTGCTCTGCCACCCCCCTGATTTTGACTGTCTGTTTTTTTTTCTTTTCAGTCCTGAAGTGGTAAGGACCCTGCTTTCTGAGGTGTCAGGAGATCTGCTCTGGCTCTTGCAGTGTTTCTTCCATCAATTCAGTTGGAAGATTAGAGGAAAAGGAACAGTGTGAAATTTGTGTCTGCTCTGGGAACTACGACTGCAGGGCTGTTAAATCTAATATCAAGCTTTTGATGCTGGCATTGTTCCTCTGAACAGGGTCCAAAGACAAATTTAATATTCTTACGGTATCATGTCACCACATTAGATGAACCGTACTCCCAGTGAGCTGGTATTCGTTAAAAACTATCTCCCTAGCAGCAAGGCTTTCAAAAAGCCTTTTTCAACATGGGCACAGTGCGAGCAACAACAACAAAAAGTGTTTTTCTTCATCAAGATACTACACATCCATAAATCTTAATCTTAATGCCACCTGGTCCTGCAGCTAAGGGGAGGGATGCAAATCAGTTTCCAGTATTTGCTTACACAGCTTTGCTCTGACAGCCACAGGAATTGCAGCTTGTAGAGGTGAAGTGGAAGCCTGTAGGTCTGTGGGTCTCCTTTTGGGCTCTATTTTCTCCAAAGCCAGCAAAGACAGAGGATTCTTATCACCTTGCAGGACAGACCCAGAGCCTCTAGTCACCTTCTAATATCTCACCTAATAATTGGGTTTTACTCAATCAAAGTGTATTTTGAGACTTACAAGTGGAGAGTCTGCAAGCAGAAGAAGGGGCTGCCACAGCCCTGTACAGCTTGTGGTTATGCCAGTCTATCAGCATTAAATACTCTGCTTTGTGCAAAGAGCCTGAATAATCTTGAGAATTTATTCTTAAGTGTAAATAAAAGAAAATAACCCACAGAGCAGCTCTCCTTTGCTATCAGAAAAGATCTGTGGTGGTGTGTGAATGAAATAGTTTATCGGTGGCTGGTAGCTGTAGTTGTTACTCAGCCCTAAGCAAAGTTCATTTGAACCCTGTTTTATTTCTCCCTGTTCTTCTGCCCTGTGGCTTTTGAAAACCTGTTAGACTATACGAAGCCTGAGGGATGTAATTCAAGAATATCTGATCTGTGTGTCTTCATACTGTTCCCTTTGAGAGGGTCTCCTGGCTCACATGTAGCTTCCAACACACTTTGGTGCTTGAATAAAGAGATGCAACAAAAGAAAACTCAGAAAATTTGATGTAATGTGTCACTAATGCCAGAAGAGGGTAGGCCAGTTCAAGGGATATTTGCTTGACTTTTGTGCAGGTGTTAACTGGTTCTGGAAAAGCATTTTATGCACTGAAGACCTTTTCATTGCAAGTGTTGGAGTATTTAGATTGTCCCTGCAGCTGTTAGTGCTGTTGGTTATTTTTAAGTTTATTCTTACTACTGCATGTTTAAAAAATCATGGTTTTTTTCTCTTCCAGCTCCTATGTTAGGTTTGATATAATTCGAAGGATAATGACTAGGTTCTTTGGAATTGAAGTTATCATGGTGATGGGGATCACAGACATAGATGACAAGATAATAAAAAGAGCCAATGAGGTAGGTGTTTGCTGCAGTCTGCAGTCTGACCCAAACTTTTGGTATTTTCTACAGCTACTTACATAGGAAAATTAACCTAGGTTTGTTGAGTTTTTTTGTTTGTTTTGTTTTGTTGTTGAGCGTTGTCTGTTTTAATAAGTAGATCATAAATGTTGAGATTTCTGGTCCCTGACATGGCTGTGGTGGGGCCAGGAGTCTGGAACGGTGGGCATCGAGCCATGTGGAGGTAAATGGGTGCAGAATTGTGTGAGGGTGAGAGGCAGGACAGGCTGTGTTACAGCACCCACGGCTGGGGTCCTCCTGCTTGGGAGGCCAGCAGGGAACAAAAAGCCAGGGTGAATCCTCAGCAGAGTGAAGGGTGCCTTATCCCAAAAGCAACCCAAAACTTAGCAACCAGGAGGCTTCTGGCTGAGTTCTGGGGAAGTGTGTGCGCTGTCGATCGTTAAAGACAATATATATAGCATTGACACGTGCAAGGCTGAGGGCGGTTCCTGAAAGGTGTCGAGCACCATCTAGCTGCAACATCAGCGCCTTGGAAAGCTTTATCAGTCTTGTCTGAGTTTGTCACCTAGGTGTAAGTTGACATTGAGTGTAGGGGTAAGTGGTGAGACTGGGGCTGTAAGTGGTTCTCAGTTGCATTTTAATCGGACCTTTTTTACCAGCTGAGCTTGGTGAATGATTATTCCAATTATTTCCTTTCTTTTTTTTTTTTTTTTCCATTTAAATGCTTTTTGGACCCTGAAATGCTAAGAATGTATTCTGTGTTTTATTCTGCATTTTGAATTTTTTGTTTTGTTTTTAGAAGCTGTAACTTATGTCTTCTGGATCATAAATGAATGTGTTGGACTGTAAATGAATGTGTTACATCAAATTGCAGTTGCAAGCTTTAAGCTAGTTTCTTGGAGCCAGAGAATTTGACAGCTGTCACTTTTTTAATCTTTAAGTAAACAGTTACTATTGAAGTTAAATACAGGGTACTGCATTCAAACAAATAGTAGCACACCGCTCCTGTATAAATGCCTGTGTGGTCCTTTAGTCCATTTACTTGCAGTTTGCTAAGGCAGTAAGCTATCTTAAAAAATTAAAAACCCCAGGCATTATAAGTCTGTCTGTGAATTTTAGAATTTTTCCTTATTGTCAGAACATTATGGAGATTATGTTTGAGGAGGTGGAAATGACATGATGTTTTAAATAATTTGTGTTCATTGTCTGTATTCTTTAGTCCTATGAAGTAATCTTTTCATGGCTTTTTCGTCTTTTTCATGCCTGCTCTGCTCTGTACGCTTTGTTTGGATGGCCAAGGCCTCTACCTCAGTAGCTTGATTTTGTTGTTGAGACCTCTGTACCTGAAGCGTTACAGTGGTAGGATCAACATGCCTAAGCTTGTTCCCCACCCTCTGGTGGGTTTCATCTAGAGGAAACGTGAAAGTTGGGTATCTAGTCTGATGAGCGTGCTGCATGCCCTCAGTGGTCCTTTGAGAGAGAGAGATGAGTGTCTGTGTGTGTTGAACATCCATCTCAACAGGAGGAATTTCCCCATCTTCCTCCTATAAGCACCTTTGTGTCTCTGTTGATGGAAGAAGCAGGTGAGCTGTCTAGGGAGATGAGTCTGGTTGCTGGGGGTCTGGAAGAGCGCACTCTCTGGTCTGTAGGTAAAAGCATGCCTTCGTTTCTTGGTGCTGAGCATCTTCCTCATTTCATTGCTGGATGAGCATCTGGTCTGTCTTCACCAGAACTCCTGCCTTGTCCAGGAGCTTGTCCAAATAGTGGTACCCACCAGCACTTCGAAAATCAGATCCCTTAAAGATGTTCCAATAATGAATTGGAAGTGTTGAAACTGGATTTATTTTGTTAATGATTCAGTTATCTGCAAGCTGGAGAGACTGAGAGTATGTTGTGTACTCCTCAGAGAAGATGTAAAAGCTCATGTTTGAAACACTTTGATATCATGCTTTTGCTTGCTAGGGCAGGTTTTGCTGTCATACATCTTTCAAGCTCTGATGGCTTCTGAATATTTGAGAGCAAGTATCTTGTCACGTGCAAGTTGTCTCTTTCCTTTTGGGTTGCACTTTCTTGTTAGCTTTGTGAGGATCCCTGTTCCTGTCCATCGCCCTGTGAATGAGAAATGTGGAGAAAGTGCTTGAGAAGTGCTGCACTTGATGAAGCATGGGACTGAATTTCAGTTCATTTCCCCTGATTGTACAGAGATCTACAAGTAACCATGATCAGCTGCAATAGCTTATTTTTCTTAATCACTGAAAATTAATACCTTGTCTCATCCTGCAAGTCTCTGATCTGTCTTTCTGACATTTAGGTGGTATCGGTGTCCCCTGCCAGTAAGTTGAATGAATTTTATGCCCTGTGTACTGTAGTATATCTTGTCACTGGAAATGGAAGACCCTCTCAAGAGGAAAATAATGAGAGAAGGAAGGAGTTTATTTTAATCTTTGGTTGCTTTCTCTTAAAAGATATGTATTAATATTTTGGTAATTCAGAAGTGTAAATGAAATACTACTTTTAAGTTATTTATAGCTTATATCTCCTCCCCATGAATGTTAGATTAATAAGCTTTTCTGATTCTTTACCTTGGGGGCTCTGTAAGTCTTCCAGTTAGCTACTGACTGTCTGATATAAGATTGCAATATTTTATATTATTACTTTGATTTATGATTTACTAATCTGCTTCTCTCTTTCAGATGAATATATCGCCACTAGCTCTTGCTCGTATTTATGAAGAAGACTTTAAACAAGATATGGCTGCCTTAAAGGTACAGATATTCAAGCTTCTAAATTTAAGAGTATTTTAAAGCAATTTATTTTGGTAAGGAATCTGATTTTGACAGTATGATCTGAAAAAATAAATTGCTTGTGTGTTGAAGCGTTGCCTGGAAACTGAGTACTGATGTACTTTTTTGTTCTTCTGGAAAAATATTATACACCTTTTGAGTAAGGAAATGGGGGGAGAAGCAAACCCTAACTTTAGAATGAACAAGTTCAGTTTCTTTTTTTGTGTGTTATCTTAAATTCTGCCTATGACCTTTTTTGATACTTGCAATTTATTTGCTTTTAAAGATAAAATGGAGGAGAATGTTCTTTACGGTTGGTTTCTTAGAGTGAAGGGGATTGTAAGCAGTGTGTTTCATGCAGGTAATGAGATGTTACTTTTTCTTTAAGGTCCTTCCTCCCACAGTATATATGAGAGTGACTGACAATATTCCTCATATAATTTCCTTTATAAAAACAATAATTGCTCACGGACAAGCTTACGCAACCTCGCAAGGTAAGACTTTTAGCAAGGCAGCTCCTTGTTCAGCACATGTACAGGAGATTGGCGCTCTTAGTAATCCTGTTTTGTGATCAGAGGAGATACCCTGTGCCAGGCTTTCCTTCTGTTGATTAACAGACAGGGTGTGAGCAACGTGTTTGTGATGACATGGGTGGGCAGAACAACTATTACTCAATTTCTATGTTAGATGTAGCTCATTACTTAATGTAATTGTTTACTGTAATGAACTGCCATCCAAGCTGCTGTGGGGAAGTCCTAGCCTAGCTTCTACAAGGGAGCTGGGGGAACCTCTTAGCTCTAAACAGGAGGTGGGTATTTCCTATGTGCTGTAAAATATGTGCCTTTGAGGCACAATATGTGGACTTTTTTTTTTAGCAGAGCTGGTGGTGGTAGAAGGATTTGAGTGCATTATAACTGGAGTAGCAGCAGGCTGCGCTGCAGCCGAAGGGGATTTCTGGTTGTGCATGGGCAGGGGAGAACCTGAGGAGATCTCCAGAATACAAAGTTACCCTGTATGCAGAATGAGTAGGTGTGGTGAAGTTACTGAAGAGTTCGTCACATGGAAACTTCTGGCACTACTTTTGCAGTATTTCTGAATATGTAAACCTGAAATTAAAATGGGAATTGAAAGGACGTTTTGTTTTGCTTTCAGGGAAGTGTTGTCTCCTCATCATGAATGTGCCCCATCTTTGCTATAAAACTGAACTTTTCTTTTTCTACTAGGAAATGTTTATTTTGATGTTAAGTCTTTGGGAAAAAGATACGGAGTGTTAACTACTATTTATCCTGATACCCAAGATGAAGCAGGTAAGTTCACACCACCAACTTGTTTGTATTAATGTATTGTTTGGAGTCGTGATATATCTATGCGTAAACTTTAATTCAACAGTCTGGAACAGTTTTCTAACCTGTTGTGTATAGCCAACGTTTTGGTTGATTAAGACTGCATTGCTTTTATTGAGGCACTCGCTGTTGCCAGTGTGAGAGGAAGCTTGGTGATCTCTTTTCATACTTGATTCCCTCTATACCTTTGCTCTGGTACCTTAGAACAATTAGGATTCTTAATCAATTTTATTTACATACTTGGGAGTGGTACATACAAATTTCATAGTGAGGTGCTGGTCTCAGCCGTTGCACTAGCCAGCAGTGAGATAGTAAAGGGTAAATGCAGGGAAACTTCAGCTACCATGTTATTGTTTGGGCAGTTGCACTCCTCTGATGCGTGCTAACTGGATGAATTTACTGCTTTCCTTACTTCCCACCAGACTACTGCTAAGCAGCCTATTTGTATGAGGGTGAGCAATCTCTTGATAGGCTGTGCTAGAGCATGCCTATACCCTGAGCTGTGTGGTTTTTAGCTGCACTTATCCAGCTGCTGAGCAGGGTTGCTGAGCCTCTTTGTAGCTTCCATAAGTTGGGTCTGATCCGGTCTCTGTGTTGGAGAATTTGACGCGGGTCTCCTGCATCCTTTTGCATGCTGAAGTTCAGTATTTTTTCATTGAAAAAATCTGTTTGCTATTACTGAAAATGCCTGGCAGACTGATGCTCAGGTGGATTGCAGCCAGAAACTTCTCACAGCTGCACTTCAGCATTACAACTCACAGAGGGAATGCGTTTTGTCTATGGTTATTTAGAGGCAGTTATTGACTGCAAAGGCAGCCAGCAGCTTCCTGGGCTGCACTGGGAAAAGCATTGCCAGCAGGTCGAGGGAGGTGATCCTTCTCTGCTCGGCACTGGTGAGATTCCTGGAATGCTGGGTCCAGTGCTGGGCTCCCCAGTGCGATAGAGACATGGACATACTGGAGAGAGCCCAGCAGAGGGCCACAAATACAATGGAGGTACTGGAGCATCTCTTCTATGAGGAAAGGCTGAGAAAGCTGGGACTGCTCAGCCTGGAGAAGAGGAGGCTCAGGGGCATTTTACCCATGTGTACAAATACCTGATGGGGGGAAGTAAAGAAAACGGAGCCAGGATTTTCTCAGGGGTGCTTGGTGATGGGACAAGAGGCAATAGGCACAGCCTGAAGCACAGGAAATTCCACTGTTTTTTACTCTGAGGGTAGTTAACAGAAGAACATGTTGCCCAGAGAGGCTGTGGAGTCTCCATCCTTGGAGAGATTCAAAACCTAACTGGACACCATCCTGGGCAGCCTGCTGTAGCTGAGTCTGCTCTG
Source organism: Ibycter americanus (assembly GCA_035590275.1). Lineage (NCBI taxonomy): Eukaryota > Metazoa > Chordata > Aves > Falconiformes > Falconidae > Ibycter > Ibycter americanus. Next base: position 63,310,383 of record JAVJGI010000014.1, on the reverse strand, counting down.
AGCAAGGGGTTGGGCTGGATGATCTCCGTATGTGCCTTCAAGCCTCAGCCATGACTAATTATGTATTTTACTCTTTCCCCTCAAGTCACTTACAATTAAATTTGCTGCTACTTCTAAAGACTTTGACTGTTGTTTTGCTTATAACTGAGAAGGTGAGGAGTGCTTTTTTTGTAGCAGGTATACTCAAAAAGAGGCAAAAGGGGCATAGAGTCAGCCAGAGCTTGGCAAACTAGCGAAAGAGCCAAGATGAAGATTCATTGGGTAAAAGTAGGGTTATATTTCTGTCCCTTTATTTCTTATCAAATTTAAATGATGAAGCAGGTGTAATGGATTTTTGTAATGTGCTTCTCTTAATATTGCATGATGATCTGAATAAAACCTGACTCTGTATAATATCAATAAAGTACAAGCCCAATGGCTCAAGAAAAATGACCATCTAATAGATCTCCAAAAATAGCTGTGAATCATCGTTAAGATGTGTTGATACTGGAATGCTCCAGAGATTAGTTCAGACCCAGTGATACACTATGGTTTTGTTAGTGATCTGAAATAAGTAGAGGAAAGTAAATTGGGTATCAGTTGCTGATGAAACAGGTGAGTCGTGTTAAACAAGGAAACTTAAAACAGTGCAAATAGCTTGCCAAGCTGGATCCTGTCAAGCCAAATAGGTATATTGTTCTGCATAGGTCAAATGCGAGGTTATGTATTTGTCAGCAAAAAAATACAGAGTCCAGAACCGCATTCTGTGGCTCCTGCCAGGGAATGGTGTGTATCCGACCGGGGGTTATGAGCCAGCAGAGATGAACTCTGTGGTACTGTGGCAAAAAAGGACTACATCCTTGGCTGGTGTAGTGAATGAAGCAGTAAATATGGCTGGGGAGGAGTACTTTGTAGAGAAGCAGTTGGTGAAAATGGTACTGGAAGGTTGCTACTGTCCAAGAATGCTAATTTCCATGTTCTTCTTGGGTTTATAGAATCTGAACCAGAAACTATTTGTGTCCCAGAGAAACAATTGTGTGGGTTGTTTTTTTTTTGTTGTTGTTGTTGTTTGTTTGTTTGTTCATGGGTTTTGGTTTAGGTTGTTCTTGTTACCTTTTCTGCTGCAGTGCAATCTGTTTGTTGAAACAGGCTGATAGGTAACTAAATGAACGACATAAAACCAGAGAAGGCTAAAAGGAGTAAAAGGATAGGATGTATTAAAGAATCATGAATCCATCTTTTTAGCCTGCAGAAATCTCATTCAACTTTTTTTTTTTTCGAATGCTTGATTGGCAAACTGGAAGCCCCGTATAAGGGGTAAGGGCGGAAAGTCAGAGGAAGAGAAGCTGAGCAAAAGAGATTAAGAACTGAGTAGTTCACTAAACACACATTTCCACTTGCTTTCATTTGGTCTTTTTTTTTTTTTTCTTTGAGACATATCCCATTAACAAATCACTTATTCTTAGCAGTTGATACTGATAAACGACATGGTAAAGATTTTGCCCTGTGGAAGGCTGCCAAACCTCAAGAGCTATCTTGGACTTCTCCCTGGGGAAAAGGAAGACCTGGATGGCACATTGAGTGTTCCACAATATCAAGGTCAGATTTCTTGGATTTTAAATCTAGTGCTGGTTTTTGTTTTCAGTCACAGCACAACGGTAGCAGCAGTTTCAAAAGTGTTTTCCAATCAGTAGAAAGCACCAGTTTCCATGGGAATACTTTGTGCAATTTGGGATGTCACATGTGGCCCAAAACCTCTGCTCTGTGCTAATGGTGTAGCTGTCTTGTGATGTTTTGGCACCTTCTCTTGAGATAGACTTGGTATTTAAAATAAGGTGTGCAGGATCACGCAGTTAATCAGCAAATCTTGAACTGAGTAACCAAAGTTTTAGTGAAAGTTATGGTGATACTTTCATTTGCCTCCCTTCCACTCCTTGCAGCCTCCATGAGACTTAGTTCAGTGTGTAGTGCTGTGTCAGGAGGACAGCATATGGGATTCCATCCTGACTCCAGCAAGTGTATGAGATCTTGCTGACCATATCTTAACAGCAGTTGTAGATGTTCATGCTAATAACCTAAATGTTACTCAGCTTTCTTTAAAAATCAGCCATAGTATTAAATATTCTGATTTCTCTGTGGCAGTATATTCTGTGGGCATGATGTGAATTGTGCATAGTAGTGTTTTGCTTGTAGTTGTTTTATATTAATTTGCTCTTAATTTGGGAGTTTTATTTTCTCCAGAGGATAGTAATACTTTGTCCTGCACTGTATTAACTTATGACCTATTAATTTGTGTGTTAAAAAAAAGAGACTTTAAATCTTCTCTCCTGGAAGGTTGATGGTGATATTTAGTTTTGCATTAGTCTCAGATCTTTTTTTGGAAGCTAATAACAAATTATTTGGATCTGGCCCTGTTTAACTTATGTTTTCAACCCAAGCTGAAAGCAGATGGAACAGGTGCTTTAGGTTTCTCTTTCATATTCTTTGCTGGTGCACCTGAGATTGTTAGTCATTACTAACATTGCGAAAAGCATTTATAAGGGTGATTTGCTGCCTGTAAATAGTTTCAGCACTGTGAAACAGTCCTTAAAGCAACTAAAGTGCACAAAAGCGTGCTGTATTTGAAGTGCAACCTGTGACAGAAGTGCACAGGTAAGAAATGCCAGTTACAAAATGGCTTGTCTGCTAACGTGGTGCTGTTTATAGTCTGCATTTCTTTCTGTAAAAACTTACTTTACTGTGGCTGAGTGAGGCTCCTGCCATGTAAATAAGAGTTGACCCATGCAGAGCCTAAGTGTAGTAATCCTGGACTGTGAAAAATGGGGAGCTTATTTTGGTAAGCTACCTGAAGTGTTTTGCTGTCCCAGTCAGCTCTCCAAGGCCCCTGTTAAGCAATACCTACTTACCCGTCTCTTTTGCCGAAGACCATAAAGCATTTTAAGCAAGCTAGGTGAACTAATTTTAAAAAGTCTTTGAAACATGCCTGGGGAAGGTGAATGAGAAGGACATTGGTCTCTAGTGCAGCATGGAGGAGGGAACCACCTGCTGTGGCTTGTGCCTGATCTCCTTTCTGGGGTTTCCCTTGTGGTGAGATGGGCTGTTCTTCCTGCCCTTGAGCATTTTGCAGATCTGTCTCTCCCCAGCTCTTAACGGTTGTGCTGGAGGAGACAGCAAGTGGCCAGTGCTCCTCTGTAGATGTCACAAGGGAAGGCATGAGCCAGGGCTTAAGCTGATTTTGGGACAGACAGGAGGAAGCAGAGGGGTGTGAACTTGGGAAATGGTAACAGCTGGTCTTTATTCTGTCTTCTCTCCGTGTTTTCTTTTCTTCCTGTGCCCCAACAGCTTCTGCAGAGCCATCATGAGCCAGAGTGTTTTGTCCCAAAAGGGACAGAAGTATTAATACCTAGCCAACAACCAGGAGTAACTTGTCAACGTGACATATGGGAAGACTGTGTGTATCTGTGTGTACACACACGTGCATGCACGTGTGGGCCTTGCCTTCTGTTTTCTACTTGTGTAGACCTTGCATCTTCCCCAGCTTGAGTGTCCCTGGTTTCTGGGCACTTAGCGTTCATTTACCTCCCTGTGTTGTCTCTGTTTAACAGATGGGCAAAGTGAAGTCATTAACTTGCCCAGTGTGACCTAGCAGGGACTGGCTGGAGCAGTGGGTAGCGTAGCAGCCTTGACTCCTGGTGTTTAACCAGAAAGCATCTAGGTCTGTCCTACTGCCACATGAATACCTTACTTCCAGCCACCAGTGTTTGCAGAGGCCTATGCCACGCAAGTCCATGGGTGACCTGCACTGATGCAGCCGTGGTGTTGGGGTGAGAGGAATGGCCTTGGGAGACCAGAGGCACTGATGCTTTCTTTTGACATTATAACAATATAAGACTAAGCATTTCCTACCATAACTGCCCACAGTCATTGCCTGAACTCTTACAGAAAAGGTACAAGATAGAGAATAATAATACCAAATTTACAGAAATGTTCATCACTTTGAAGTTTTTAACTTCACAGATGAAGGTGGCTGTCTGATGCTGAAACTAAAGCAGAACAAGGAAAGGCGACATCCTGCTTGGCATTCTTTAAGTTAGAAAAATAATTGCTCCTACTAAGGATAATTTTGTGGGCAGATATGGGTCCTGTCCATCCAAGTTCTTCTGCAGTTTTGGTATCCAAGATCTTTGTAAAGTCTTGTTTTAAAACTGCAGTGATTAAATTGTACGCTTAAATTTATGTTCTTTTGTCTTATTCTTTTCTGCTTTTCTTTTTGTAAAAACCTTTTGTAGTATTCTACTTACCGACCAGGAAAATATTGTTACAGTGCAGTGTTTGGAAAGCAGCTGGACATCCATACCGGTGGAATAGATCTTGCATTTCCTCATCATGAAAATGAAATTGCACAGTGTGAGGCGTATCATCAGTGTGAGCAATGGGGGAATTACTTTCTGCATTCCGGTAAGTAAAATACTAATCACCCAAGAGGCCTGTACAAATGTAACAGTTTGGATTTTTAGACTTAGCGTTTCTATGGTATGAAAACAGATACTCAACTACAGTGACCAAGTTCCTGTCCTCACTAAGTGAAGAAGCATAAATGGGAGTGAATCTTGAAAATGTAGAATTAATGCTTTTATTAATAAAGCAGTTACAGTGATAAAGCCCTGAGTTTCACCTAGGGAAATCTCCAAATAATAACTGTATATGCGTTGTCCATGTACAGTGTTTACTCCTAATTTAAAAACGTGGGAAGAAGAGTGTTTTCCGGTACAATCTCATTCCCTTTCATTTAAGGGTACCCTTTGTGATCTTTTTAAATTGTATTTTGGCTGTAACAGTCCTTCAGGAAGAAGGTGAAAATAATTGATACTTTCTATATGTGTTTATGTAGTTCTAAACCAGAAGTTCCTGCTGCCTTAGAACCAGAACCTACAGTATCTGATGGCAAGGAGTGAAGGTGGCAGGTGGGCAGATAGCTGATTGTAATGCTTTAAAAACATTGAGAGTAGAATAAATCAGTCTTGTTTTCCAACATCTCCAGGCACCAGTTGCTTGTGGGCTTAAAAATGATTTTTCAGTAGCATGCAGAATAAAGTAGCCTGTGTTTGTAAATAGGTGAAAGGCTTTTAATAATGATAAGACATCTGTACTACTGGAAAAAAGAATGGAGAGAATGCTAAGATACATGAACTGACAAAGCTCACAAAGTTGTGATCCTGCAGAGAAATATCTGAGCTGGGATGTTTGTATGGTCTGAAGTGTGTGGGAAGCCTTGCAGGCAGATGCTTTGCTGCAGCAGCCAACCACTGGACATTCTGCGTGTGCAATTCATATACCTCTGTTTAAATTCTTCTGGGAAGCTTTTTTTATCCACCAGTAGCATCATGCCTACTAATGGATATGAGAAACAAGATTCATGCTGAAGACCAAGTGCATCAGATGCTTTGGTCTACTCTGGTCAGGCATGGCCAATGAGGTTGCTGGTGGCTAGAGCTAAGAAGGTCTGTGAAATCTATGAGCTACATAAAGACCAAGTCACTTGCCCCTCAGCTCTGTAGAAAAGTGGAGACATTAAGTCTTGCCACTGTAGTCCCTTAATCCTCTCTAGTGCTTTGACCAAATCCAGTGTGTCTCTGCTTTTCTATGAGTATGGGTGACTTGGTGTTGGTGTAGCTTATTAGATGTTGGAGACCTTGTCTCTTCCCTCAGAAATGAAGTCACTGATTATGCCTGATTAAACTCTATGAAAGTGTCTTTTACTCACTTGGTCTTCAGCATACGATACTGCCTGGCATTAGGTAGAACTGCTCCTTGCTGCCTTTGCATGACAGTGCTTTGAACTGCATCGTTGTCTGATGCTGCTAGTGCTGTTCCTGTTGATGGAAACCTTGAAGTTTGTTCTTCCTATTGCACTCATGGTGGTTCTGGGTGGTCACCTGAAGACAATGGAAAATAAGGTTCCAGTCTGCAGTCTCTCTTTTGCTGAACAGTACTTCGTGCAAGATGTCTTGCTGAGCTCTCTGAGCTGCTTCTCTAAGACCTGCAGAGTTAAGCCTATGGTACGCTCTGTGAATTACTTGAGCTTCCTTTTTTGTATATATTTGTACTGTATGGAATGAATATTGAACTCTGGTTTCAATTCCCGATGTGGACCCTGTTGTAAATCAATAGCAATTGTCCAGAGGCTGGTGCATGCTGCAAGGTATGCTTAGCTCCTGAAGTGCTGGAGAATTTTTTGCACTTCCAATGAGATGCACTGGTTTCTGTCAGGTGGAGCCTTCTGCTGAAAACTATTGAATCTGACTTTTCGAGCTTGGAATTGATACTGTAGGAGAAATATTCTTTGAAACCAACTAAAGAGGAGTAAATTTGTCTTGGGGGGGAAAAAAAAAAAAAAGAACTTAATTCCAAGGGCAATTTGTACACTGAGGTTCTCTAGGAGCTGACAGATTACATTCATTAAGTCAGAAAACTTTGCTGGAGGATGATAGTATGAATTATTTAGGGCAAATGAATCAGCTTCAGAAACAATTTATTCTGGTAACAGACTTCAGAATTTTAGCAGGCTCAGAATTGGAGGAGCAATCCCCATTAGAGGAAGAAAATCCCTGCACTGGGGATAAATCTTCTTATAAGGACTTTATTTTTAGACTACTTGTACTCTGGGAAGAACGCCAAGCCAAAGTTGTGAAAATCCTTGTATTTTGTGGTTCTTTAATGAAATCATTCTAAGTGCTGAAACTCTTGAAGAAGAATATTATTTCAAATTCCAATGTTACCTGTACCTTATTAGGAAAACACAGTCAAACTATTTTAAGCTTGGCTGCCTAAAGTTAAGTAAGTCAATATTTAGGCACCTTTGCAAAAGAAAAAAATAGTAATTGTACCCTTGCTCTTCCTTTTCTTCCAGGAGAAGTTTGTGGGTTTTACTTGAGTTGCAAGAGCTGCAGGTGTCCAGTGTTTCTGACAGCCTGAATTTTCTTATTGAGGGCCCCAAGTTTTAATGATGCAGGGGTGAAAATGGCCTCACCTGCCAGCAGTCAGAACAAATACAATGAAAATGAGATTTTTGGTTTGATCATAGACTTCTGCTGCAGCTGGTTCTGTATGCATAGATCTCTTGATTCTTTCCTACTCTCCATAGCGTGTATTGTGCAAACGTAAATTTCCAGGTGGCTAAGGTAGGCGTGGAGGTAGCTTTCTTATATTGAATTCCCACTGCTTTGCCTCATTGTTAGAAATAGTTAAGAAGAGAAACCAGATGCTTTTCATGTCCGTTTACCGGGTCTGAGCGTGTTGCTTTCCTATCCAGATGAGCGTAATGGAGATTTTATCTGCATGTGGAAGAGAGGAGGTTCCAGGCAAGGCTGCAAAAGCAGTGCTGTATGGAGAGTAGCATAAAATTGAAACAGCTGCTTGGGCTGCTGAGCAAGAAATGCCACCTCTGCCACCACCTGTAAAAGCAGAAGCCTGATCGTATGTTGCCCTTGCAGAGCACTCTGAGGCATTGGTAATGCTGGACTGCCAAACCTGAGAGAATGCTGAGTGCTGATGGGGTAGTACAGAGTAAGAGAAGTTCATGCTTAGAAGTCTGCCTCTAAGTACAATTAAGTGCTGGATCCTGCATGTCACGAAGTGCCTGAAAATTGCGTGTCAGTTGTGGGTGCTTGGTAACTTACAGGATTGCTCCTTTTATTAGGAGAAGCCAATCAAGGCTTTTAACATCTCTGAAATGATGCTGAGTAGTCTTTCATTGGCTAAATGTTCAGCATCTCTCCAGTGCTGTGAATAATTGATGTTTTCCGTTAGTGGTGGTGCTGTGGCTAGCACAGATGAGGCTCTGGGGCGTACAGCCTGAGGTTGCCCATCTCCTGTCTTGCTTCGACAGAACTTTCAGTCCTGAAGCCAAGCTCTACATACTCTCCTAAATGCAATGGAGATAGTTACTGCCTTTTTCCTGTACCACAGAGCTGCAAAACAACGGTCAGTGTGGCTACTGAAAGCTCTAGTAATGCTCAGAGACTGCATTTGAAAATAAGCTAATTCAAATTAGGCATCATAGCTGCATCCCTCCCTCCAGACTTCAGAAGACTGAGACAAAGAAGGGGGGAAAATAGGGAATGTGCAGAAAATTCATTTTACACATAAGGTATTTTGAACAAGCACAATAAACCTGGATTTTTTTTAAAAAAAATAGTGTAACAGCCACCAGCAAGTAGTAAGTACAGAAAATTGTTTGAGTTTCAAGAATGTTGTGATGTGAGATCACTGGAAGATCTTTGAAGGTCATAAAATATTCCTGAAAAGCCAAGAGTAACAGATAAGGTACTTTTCTGTGAAGATTGAAAAGTATTTGCTTGCTTGCTTGTTTTTACCAGTCTATCATCAATTCTGAGCAGGGAGACTTCTTGTTTTTACCTTGTCAGTGTCTCTGCTCGTGGTGGTGGTGGTTTGTTGTTTTTTTTTAAAAAAAACCATTTTATTTTCCTGTGTCTTAATTCAGCCAGTGAAAGCTGAGAATTGAGAGGTGTGCAGGACTGCAGGCAAAGCTGTTGAAAAATGCTACATGTTGCATTGAAATGGTTGGCGCATATCCATCACAGCATATGCTGCCTCCAGCGTTTCCAGTGGCTCAATGCAGTCTTTCTCATTCGCTTTGCATTCAGAAGTGTCCTCATTTATCCTGATTGTTGTTTGGTTGTGGTTTTTTTTTTTCTAGGGCATTTGCATGTTAAAGGAAGTCAAGAAAAAATGTCCAAATCATTAAAAAACTACGTATCAATTAAGGTAATCTCTCTCTATGAATTGAAGCAATGTATGTTTGTAATACGTAAACATTAATCACAGCCCTCTTTTGAGAAAACTTCAGAGCATGTGCTTACGCTGTGGCAAAGGACCTGAAGTGGAGTGTTTCTGTTGTGCTGATGTACCTATTATTGTGGATCTGGATGTAGGAAACCCATTCAGACTCAGTGTTTGCTTATAACATGGATCTTGCTGAGCTGAGAGTGTTTGTAGGAGCAGTGTTTGTGCCCAGACTTCTGCACTATAGGTTTATGACTGGACTCTATGATCTCAGATGTCTTTTCCAACCTAAATGATTCTGTTCTGTAGTGATGGGTTCTTGTCTGTCCACTCTTAATAGCGTATGTGCTTTTGGGACTTAGAAAAGAGCAGGTATTTTTCCTTGTTCTGCTTAGGGTGAGATGGGACAAAGTGTCAGCATTTTGTCAGGAAGCTGTTGGATGTCCTGCAACTGCACTATGCCAGCGGTCTCGTATTCTCCTTTATTTTTATATGGTGACCTTGCTGATGCACAGAGAGCTTTTTCTTTTGGTATCCACAAGCCATGTGAATACGCTCTGTTTTACCACGTCCCAAAGTTTTTGGTGTAGCCTGGAGCAGGGTTTCTCTGCCAGGCCTGTGCAATACAGCTGTGCTTGGCGCAAGGGTCGCTCCTGAGATGGCTGACACCTATTGCTAGAAGTGGGTAATTTCTGTCCTTTAGACAAAGCTTGAGAGGCTGTTTCAGCACATATGTTCCCCTTTGCCCTCTCAGAAGACTTGATTAAAATCCCCTTAAAAAGGGGTTCAATATGAGCTGCTTTATTCTTAATTCTCCTGATGTTGTCTGGGTACAGCTAAGCCTTGTCTCCCCTAGGAAAATTACCCGTCACTCACAATTTTCACGGAAATTTCCTGAGTCTCAGCAGATGTTGTGGACGGGGTGGAGAAATGGCCATGAGTGCAATGCAGGCAGTTAAAAGTAATGTCTAAAAATGCTCCCCTTCATGTCTGCAGTGGGACTTATTTATGTTGAGAAAACAAAAACTTCAAATACGTCTCTCTTCCCTTGCAGTCTCTGCTTTCAATTTCTGCCCTTAGACATGGCTAACAAGTATTAATCCTTCCCTCTAAGCAATTTTTCAGTCCAGTGAAATAAAATTTCTTCTTGTGCAGCCTTCCTGCATCTTGAAAGTTAAGCCCTGTGTGGAAGTCTTTATGCCCATTGCAAAAGAGGGGAGACCTGTCCAGGACCTGCCCTTGGTCCTGCTGCTGGCTGCCTGCGTTCCAGGCTGTCACCTGGGCACAGCTGCCCCGAATCCTCCACATCCAGCTGCCCTGTTCCACCTCTCCCTTATCCTCTTCTCTGATATTGTTTTTTTTTTTAAATAGCTATTAATTCTGACCCCCAAAATCAAGCACGTTGGGGTAATGCACAGCTGAGCAACCTGCTTTGAAAGAGCTGTCATACTTTCTCTGTACTCCATTTTTAATAAAATGCAGTATTGGTTTTTCCAGTTCAGATAGTCCTTTTCCGGATTTGAATTTATTTCCATACTTTACTCATATTGTTCTACCTCTGTTTATTAGTGTAAAGCTTCTGGGCACTTTGTGTACACTCAGTGTAACAGTGTTTATTTAAAAAACAAAACAAAACACACCCCCTCTGCCCTAAATCCTCAAAATAAATAAAAAAAACCCCCACCCACCAAAGCAAACAGTATCACTGTCTGTTTCTTGATTTAGCTAGTTGTTATTGCCAGAATTTTTACTTTCACTTGAAAGACTGCACATCGCTGATGCTTTGCTACCTTCAGTGTTCAGGCTGGTTTAGTCTGGTAGAAGAAGCTGAATTTCAAAATGTGCATCTTTAAGCAAAGGACGCTTTCCGAATTTTCTCAGTTGTACTGACTTCTCCTTATGATTTTCTATTTCAGTCACTTCAGTGGTACAAATTTATCATCACCAATTTGCAAATTAAAAAAACCCCAACAAACAGGCAGGAATGCAGTGTGTGATCAGTCTGCCACAGTGTCCAGCCTTGCTGAGGGCAGAGTTGGAAGTGATTGAATGTTTTATCAGTGTACCTGCCAAGCATGTAAATAGTTCTTTATATTATTAGTGTAAATTAATTATGCTTGTAGTAATGGTAATAATTTACTATTTACTATAGTAAATTACTTATAAACTAGATAAATATTAGAGTGAAATTAATGAGGTTTCATATAACAGATAAATTCTAGCAATATTAAAATAAAAAGTTATTTTTGTTTACTCCCTGTTTTCCTTCATATTCTAGTCTTGCAGAAAAAGTACACTTACTTTCTTTTTCAAGAAATCTTTCCTTTTTTTTTCATAACGTTTACAAAACTTAGAAGCTCTCCTTTCCTGCAAGATTTTATCCCCATCTTTTTTTGCAAAGGTCTTTATACCGTGTATGTTTGATTGTAATTACAAAGTACTTTTCGCTGTCTTATATTTGACATTGTGTGTGTATATTTGTCTTACATGGAATTAATTTTATTTAGTTTGGGCTTTAAACCAGTGTTATAGTTTAAAGCTTTATGCCTATCTTAAACTACAAAGATGGGTTGTTTGTCATGTTAGTTTGTCTGAAATATGCTGTGGAATTAGTGTAAGGGGGTGGAACAACTCCGGAAGAAATTGTTTGATAAAATGCTAAAGCTGTCTTTTTGTGGGTGGAGTTTAGGATTTCCTGAAGAAATTTTCATCGGATCAATTCAGGATGTTTTGTTTGCGCAGCAGATACAGCTCAGGTAAGGAAAAAACCCCTTATTTGTTGGAGAGATGCATGGCTTTCCACACGTGCTTCCCGAGCTGGCGATGCAGAGGTGCAGTGGCGGAGCGAGCTCTCCCTGTGGTGCTTTGCAGTTCGCCTCTGGTAGGAGGAAAGGTTGGCAGTGCTCTGCAGGGCTGCTCTTTGGCTCTCATTTTGAAAAGCATCTCTACTGAGCACAGCACATAACCATTTGTCTAAATACCTTCCTGAGCCGCAGTTAATTGCAACTCGCAGTTAATTGCACTTTCAGTTAATGAATTACCTCCATCTCTGATTTGCATCTGTTGCAGTCGCTTGTATTTCAGTCATGATCAGCTGGTTTTTGAGATATATCTAGGTAGAGCTTTGCCTTATATTCCCACAGGGTATGACAAGGGCTTGCTAATAACTTTTTATCTCCCTGCTGTGTTACCATTTTTTGTCCTGTGGAGTTACTGAGTGTTCAAGCATTTCTGTAGTGCATTGCAGCTCACTTACACCAGCACTTGATAACCTAACGATCATCTTACCCTGACAAACACTGCTGGTGGGGAGAGGTGTGGGAGATTCTATCAGCTTCCCAGTCTACACTGTGGTGTTTCCAGCAGGCAGATGCTGCTTTGAACTGGAAGGGATTTTTGAATGGATAGTGTTTTTGCCAGTTTATTGGGGCCTGCCAAAAGCAGATGGTACTTCCCTAACCACTGCTGGGTCATCTGGCTTGTTGCCTGTACTGACATGGTAAGGTAATGATGGAGTGTGGGGCAGCACCTGCTGCATTATTTCAGCGGGTCTCTAGCTGCCTTGGATAAAGCACCTCTAGTAGTGTGACTGGGAGAGCTGGCATAGTTAAGGCTCTGTGGCTTTGCTGTGGTCCATCAGTGTGCAGAGCTGCAAACCTTTATAGGCATGCAGTCTTTGCACTGAAAAGTCTTTTTGCTTGTTAACACCTGTAGCTGCTTGCAGGAGCCACCTGTCTGATTTTCCTGGTGGAGCTTCCCTCTCCTAAGGCAGCTGAGGGCATCGGGAATGCCATGTATCACTGGAATATTTCAAAGCACGGGATAGTAAAGAGACTGCTGGTATTAACTGCTGACCTCCACAGTGGTAGTAAGGGAGGAGCGTGTCCAGGTGGGAGGCTTGCTGCAGAACAAGCTGCTGTTTGGAGCAGAGAGGGGACAGTCGGCAGGGAGCACCGCCACCGCGGGCTGAGGCGCTGGGATGGTGGCATGCCTGGCTGTTTCGGGGTGATGCTGCAGGACAGTGACACACCTGGCTGTTTAACTCTAGGTCTCTGTCAGGAGATGAAATACATTGTGCACACAGAAGTGGCTCCCCAGCTGCAGCTGGACCACTTGGAATTCTTGAACAAATGTGTATATAACATAAAAGAGGGGAAAAAAAGCTAACACCTACAACACCGTCATATATATGTTTATCCTGTAAACAAAAGCCAAAAGGCTGACGATTTCTAAGCCTGCCTTAGAGCAAGGAATAGCACTGGAGTCCTGCAGCAGAGGGCTGCAGGCCAGTCTTCTCTGCTGCTGCATGACAGCTGCATTTGAACCTCTGTGAGAGGCGTGAGCCTTTTTTTGCCTTACTTCTAGGTTAAACACCTTTCTGTGATTAAAAACAGAGGGCTACCTATGCAAATATAGGTGGCTTTGAAAGGATATGGTGGTGTTATGTCGGAGTATAGTGCTAGTAAGCCCACTGGCAGATCGATTGCTCGGCGGTCTGCTGCACTTGCCACCTCTGCCTTATGAAGTAGGGTGCAGCTCTTCGCAGCCTGATGAAGAGCCAGAGCCAGTCTCTGCTGAGCCAGGTATTTACTGTGCAGCCTGTCAGTTTGTGTCCCTGCCATCAATTCACTTTGGTCTAAAGATAAGTTTACCACACTCCTTTTTGTCTTGCTGTCTGCTTCCCAAGTATTTTTATTGGAAGTGAGAACCCAAGCACCTTCTGTTTGTTCCTAAAAATGTTTTTGTAGCCTAACCTGTTGGTGATGGCTCCTGCCATCCCTGCCTGGGAAGGAGAGTCTTTTGCAATTGCTAAAATCCAGGTCTGAGGGCTCAAGTGATGTTACTGTGCTTGTTGCGTCCAGACCACAAAAGATCTTTGTAGGCATGCAGGTGAAGGCAGTGCCTGACAGTTGGGAATGGCGCTGTGGTTTACATGGATCTTGGGCTTGGCATGGGCCTTTTTTATGGTCTGGGCTACCACCTGCCTGTGTGTGTGCTGATGGGCACCTGAGGACAAGTGGGACTCTCCAAACTGCCCCAGCTATGGAAGGGCAAGGGCTGGAGGGGTGTGTGCAGGCAGGTGTATGTGTTTTGTGGGAGTGGGGGGCCCTCTTCTGTGGCAGTCGTTTTTGCAGGGAGGACAAAGCTGCATGCCTTGTGAGGAGGAGGAGAAAAGGAAGAGATTTTGATGCAGGACATCACCCTTCTTCCATAGCATGTCTCTGTGGGGGGTCCCTCTGCTCCATCGCCCACTCTGCCTGCTCAGTCTGGTGGGGCAGAGCTGCCTGGGGTTAAGCTGAGCTCTGGGGGCAGTGGTGGTAATCCAGGCTGATGCCTCTGGCTGTCCCCTTGGCCTGCATCACTACCCTTCAAGCCACCTGGGGCTGCTGGAAAAAGGTCTTCCCTAGGTTCCCCAGGCAGTGACGTGGTGCCCCACTACCAACGTGCCTGCCAGGCTGCTTCTGGGTGCATCTGAAAAGGAGAGGTGCTGTCTCTGAAGCCCTGTTGGACCCCGTGGTGGGGCACTGCTTTTCTTCTTGCATCTTGTCAGTAGTGGCTTTGTTTTATGCAATTAGGTGAAGGGGTTGGGAGCCTGCTGCAGGCAGCAGGGTTCTGTCCCCAGAATGCTCTCCTGGTCACCAGAACCGCTCCAGTGATTTTGTGTGAACCTGAGTGAACTGTAACATTCTGATCCCTATGGTCTTCGGTTTCTTGTTGGTGCTAATAAACATGCGTTTTGTAATTTTGATGATGTAGTGATGATGCCCTCAGTGGTGGAGGAGGGAAGGAGCGGGGAGTGTGGTGAAGGTTTATAGAGCTGGGCTTGCCTGTGCCACGCAGTGGGGTTTGCAGTGCCTGCAGGCGATGGTTTAGAAAAATGCCGTGAATCAAGGAAGAAGAATGGCTTTAATCAGAGCAGGCTGCATCAGGATAAACTTTCATCACATATTCCTTACAGAGTTCCTGTAACCAGGGTAATCAGTTGAGTAATCTTAGTGGATATAAATGATCTCTTTCAATATCTCAGTTTTCTAAAAGTCTGTACATTCGTCTTTTTAAAAGCTGAGTAAAGCTTAATTTTAAAACCAGTGTTAATGAGGCAGTAATGCAGATTTTTAATTACACACAAGTGGAAAATCTGACAAATATGGGTCCAGGCTTATGCCTTAGTTATACTGGGGTAAATCCTACAGAAAGTCTGTTTAACCAATTAGGCTTCTCTGGGATTTAGGCTAATGGGACCAAGATCAGGTCTCACATCTGGCTGTTTCTGCCCTCTTAGATCTGTCCCCTTGCTCAAACTGTCTGCTCTAAGGAGCCTGTGTCTGGGCTGCGTTGGGCAATTGCACAAAGCAGTTGATTGTAATGTGTGCAGAACCAGAGGTGTGAGATTGCTGTGGAAACTACAGGTGATGCTCAATGCTGATGAGATTAGGAATACGCTGCAAACTGTAGTTTGGATGTACCTTAGTGCAGAGGTCAGGCATAAAATGTTGAAGCAATACTGCGCTGGCTACGAATGGCACTTTGATTCAGGTAATCAGCTCTGGTGTGATAGTGTGGGAACGACTGCATTTTAAACTTGGGCCTGTCCTTGGTGGACACAACTTCCACCAAAGTCAGGTGAGACGTCTTGTGTGGGGTCCGAGTGCTCTTTTACAGAAAATTGCATGTTACTGTGCAAATAAAAAAAAAATGCCTCTTGCTGATGGCGGCTTGCAGTGAAAGTAAGGGGGCCAGTGCAGCGCCTGCACTCCTGAGGGCACAGGCAAGGTGAGAGGAGCCTGCTCAACCCTAAGCTAGCAGAAGTGGAAGCTGATAGTTCCTGAAGCACAATTGCCTGCTGAAGCTAGAGTCCTGCTGAATGCAGTGAGGGCGTCTGTGTCCGTGGATGCCATGTTAGTGGCAGGGACTAATGTTGTCTTCTTGGTTAGCAGAAGAGAAGCACTGTAGGGTTAAGGTATAGCAGAGCTCTGCTTAGTATGCAATGAATCATTTACCTTAAGGTTTTATCTTTCTTTCCAGGGACTATAAGAGGCTTAGATGTAAGTGTGTAAGTTGGGTGTGATGAATCTCATCCCAGACATGCCCTTATGAATTTAAGCAGTTTGTATTTTCTCTAATAGTTGCCATTGAAAATTGATGTGGTCAGCTTGATATTGTGAGGGAATTGTATACCTAGTGAATAATCTAGACTGCAAAATTTCAGGTCTGTCTAGTTATTGTAGATGTTGGTGGAGCAGCCCTTTAGCTGTAAGTGCCTGTATTCACCGTAGAGTTAGTAGTGAGGGGTTAGGTCTCTTTGGAGGTCTCCAAATACAGATCATGTCTACATAAATTGGAATAGGAGCAAAATTAGGGGTGAGATCAAAGGTATGTCTTGCCAACTTCAGTCTGGGGGAACGCTTAGAAATACATCCAGTCCAAATGTTTTGGAGTAATAACTTCACAGAGAGATTCAATAATGAAAAAAAAATTGAAGTCCAGTAGCTATTGCTTCAGTCAGCTTTTTTAATCAGTCTGACACCTTTCTAGTAGGTTATACTTTGTCACATGTAGTAATTGTCTTTTATATTGATGTAGTGCACATGAATAACAGAGTTTTTAATTAAATGTGCAATTAATTGTTTGAAAAGTTTGCTACGACAAATAACAACAAACTTTTCCTGGAATGACTTAATCTCAGAATATTGTTCCTATGTATGACAGACAACATCCTCTCTATCATAATGCTCTGGTAATTTTTTTTCTTAGCAGTAGAATTTAGTGACGAGAGCATGGAAGATGCAAAGCACCTTCTTCAGGCAATCTCCTCATTTACTACAGATGCAAATGCTTATATAAAAGGACAGCTGTTATGTGACCCTGTTAGAGAAGACATACTATGGGAAAGGTAAGTGCACCTCCTGTATCTTAAAGATTGTGATTATGTGAGCAGTAGTTTGCTGACAGGCTCAGAGGGGTGAACAGTGTGGTGTTATGAGCTCTGTTTAAGAAGCAGGACAAGAAGAAGGACTGAGAAGCAGTCTTCCCTACCAGCCCTCACCAAGGGCAGCTTTTTTCATCTTCTTTTTCTAGCCAGCTGCTTTTCCTTGTAATCTGCTACACTTGGTTCATTGTATTTTTAAAATCAGTGTTATTTACCTAGTGTGCCTGTCCTAAGACCGGCATCTTTGCCCCTCTTGAGTGACGTAGAAGGCAAAGCTATGACTACAGTTGTGAGGCTACCGGGTTCATAAGTAGAACTGTACATTAGTGACTGAAGAAGAAAGAGTACAACTGGAAAGTAATACCCCTTAGGCACGTGAGCTTGTAATAAAGCTGGCTGGCACTGTGGTGTGCAGCGGAGGAGAGAAGGGGTTACTGAGAAACTGGCCAAGGGCAGAGAAGTCACAGGGAAAGAAGAAACTACAGTTGTTGTGACCCTGACAGTGATGAGAAGAATCTTCTTTGGAGTCCCTTAGGAAAACCATACCATTTTCCAGGAGAGACACGTGCGGTGTATTGGGTGCAAAGCTGAGGGAACAAGCACAGTGCTCTTGGGGTCAGGGTAGGAGGGGTGTTGAGCACCCTAAAGCAATGTACATACAGGCAGCTCTGGGACCCAGGATCAGAGGGGAACGGCCCTGTGCTGTAGAAGTGAGAGGTGGCTTTCTTGTGGTGCTGCACCTCACTGTTGGCTTGCGGCTGCACCAAGGCTTGCAAGGGGCTGGAAGGTGTTACAGGGAAGTGGAGTTGAACTAACTAGTTGTGGTGTTTGGCAAAAGCAAGTACTTCAGCAGGAGGCTGCAGGAGACCTGTTGGTGAGAGATAAGGCTGAGATGTGAGGCGTGTGGGAAAGTTAAAATGGATTGTCAGTGGGGGACATGTGGGAGGGCACAACTTGCTTATCAGTAGATGTAAGAACAAACAAAATGAAACTGTTCTTAATTAGGAAGGTGGTAGATACTCAGTGGAGAGGGGGAAGCTTTCAGGGAAGGGTGTTGGAAGGAATGAGTTATGGCAGCAGCCACGTGATATCTGAGGGGAGGCAGGCATTCTAGGCAAAACCACCCCAGAAACAGGTGAAAGGCAAAATGGGGTTCAGGAGAGCCCCAGAGGTGCTTGAGGTTCTCCAGGTAACCCTGCTCCCGGAGCTTTATCCATGAAATGGCATCCTTGGGTCAGTGCAATCAAGGTCCAGTTCGCCTGGCTGTGTACAAGAGTGTACTGCCAGCAGCTGTTTGCAGCTCACCGTTTATTCCTGCTGCTGTCCTCATCCTGCTGCTCAAAGCAGATGCAGTCAGTGGCACTGGTTCTGCAGTGGTGAGCGCTGGTTGCCCACTGGCTTTTGACACTGTTACACAAATGCTTCTACCAGACCTTTCCATCTGGGCCAAGCTGAGTGGAGTCCTAGAGCTGGGATTGGGCTCATATGGGAAATGAGGAAGCAGTGCCCGCTTCCGAGCCAGATCCTGCCAACAGGACCCCTGGCTGACCCCGAGTCAGCTCTCTTACTAGACACTGGAGTGATGCTTGTGATGTGGCTTAGGACGAGGAGCATGCCCTTAACATGAAAAACAGGCTGCTGGGGGAAAAAAAAAAAAGAAGAACTTAGCAAAATCTTTAATATGCTGAATATCAACCTTATTTCCATCTGTTTTTAAATGATTAAGGCAAACCATGCTCTGCTGTTGTTGGCTTCTGTGATTAACCATGTATTTATTGAATGGTTGTAGCGCTTTGGATTTTGACAAGTGTCAAGTTTCTCCCTTCGCAGCTGGAAGATGTGTTCTCCCTGATCAGTGTAGCATCACCCATCATAGGATAGCTAGGAAGGAAATGACAGTGTCCTTTCGATGACTCCCTCTGGCTGAATAGCTGATGAATTCAGCGTACTGCTGGCATCTTGTTTGTCTTATCTTAAATGTTACCTTTTCTTCTTGAAGGCTAGCCAACACAAAAGTAACCGTGAAGGCTGCGTTTGCGGATGACTTTGACACCTCCAGGGCTGTTGCAGCAATTATGGACCTCATTCACCATGGCAACAGACAGCTTAAGGCTGTTACTAAGGTAACCCATTAGGATACAGAGATCAGAAAATGACAGCTGTCCACTGTCCTACTGTTTAATGCAGACAGATTAGTTTATTGTTCACATAAGAAACCAGCAGAAACAAAGCTCCATAAATTGTTGACCTTAATAGTGCCCATTTGTCCTGCCCATATCACAGGAATTGTGTATGGCTATTGTTTTGTGCTTTGTTGTGTCCTAAGGATGCTTCTTCCCTGCTGCTCTGTATTATTTATACCTAAGATTTTTGAAAGGCCTGAAGCCGTTGTGGCATGCTGCTAATTTTAGTGCTGGTTTTATGTTCTTACCCTGCTTCTTTGCTTAATACCTATGCACAGAAATCAACCTAAATTAGGAAGCAGGGGGTGGTTGGTCGCTGCGGGGGCTTTGGCAGCCAGTCCCAGGTGCACGGAGCAGTCATGGTGGTGAGTTCAGCTTTGGGGATGAAATGGCTTCTGCTGCCGGCAAATTATAACAGTGGCCTCAGCACGCCTGCGTGAGTCTGTCTTCAGATGGCTTTTGGCAGATTGAGACCCTGTTAAGATCTCTTGATGCTGACACAAAGGAGGCGTCTGGTAAGGACAAGACCTGAGCAGTAAACACAGTCTGAAGCACTTCTGCGTCTCCTTTTACCAACAGCTCCCTTTTTTGCTCAAGGCGAGCGGCTCTGGCTTGTTGCTGTGCTTCTTGATCGCTGGTGTCATCATGACCACCATGTTTGTGCTGTAAAGTAAACGTTGAGTACATAGTGATAACTGACTTTAAGAAAGAATTAGCCTGTTGGTTTAGAAATCCTGCTGCCTCCTGGTCCTGTTTTGGTGCTGGCTTTAAATTCTGTCCTTAACCTTATCTTTACAAAATGACTCTGAGTGAATCCCTGACCCGAACCAGTTTGCAGCAGGGATCTGTAACAGCGTTACTGCTTCTAAATACAAGTAGCCTCATTTTGCCAGCCTTTGCTTGTTTCCCCTGAGTTCCTTCTGTCAATTGCTTTGTTGAGAATTGGCTGGGGTATTTGTGGGGTGGCTGACTCAGATTTCTGGTTGCGGTGGTGGAGCTTTTCTGGGTGCAGCCCAGCTGTCTGAGTGTTACTTCTTACTGACTGTGCGTGTAGTTTTTCTCCTTAAGAACTGTGAGTAAATGCACATAAATATAACTACTCATTCCTCTCTTCAACTGTCTTGTTATTCTTAAGTTAGTTGACATGTTCCTGTTTCTTTCACTTGGTGGTCCACTTTGGCTCCTTCCAGTTCAGATCTTTTGCAAATTTTAACTTATGGCTTATCTTGGGCCCCAATGGAGATGCTGGATAACATCCAGTACCAGCTGCTAATCTGGTTGTGTACATTGTCATTCTTTTTTTTAGGCGAGGGTTAATTCCTTAAATTGCTTCTCGGTCTATCATTTAATCTTGATTTTTATTTTTTGTGTGTGAAATAAATATGGAGGAAAGAAGTACATGTGTTCTTAAAAATGCTGTTCTGTTGCTGCTGCTGGTGGTTGCTGGTGCTACTGGAACATGACAAAAACACCATAAGCTATCTCAAAGCAGCCTTCACGTTGTTTAAATCAATAAGGCACTCAAAAAAGAATTTGAGGGTTTTTTTAATCATTTATTTTATAGTTGGCCTTGAAGCTGGGATTTTGTTCTTTTATTTTGTTTTCATACACACAGCCCTTTCATGCCCAGAAGTGTTATTTTTAGGTCTTATTTACTGTGCGCATGTAATGCATGGCAGCTTCATGCATCTCTTCTCGCTGTGTATGCTGGTAATAATTTCTTCCCCTCCCCCATTTACTTAAGTCTTTTGCCTTTGTGTTGTGAGGTGGTTTTAGATCTCTGTAAAAGTTCCCTCCGGGCAGGTGTCACTGGTGAGGGTAGATCTATATAATTAGTAATAGTTTTCCCTTGTGGACTAGGCTACAGAGAGATGCTGAGTTCTGTAATATGTATTGACTGGACAATCTCTTTTGAGTGTTTTTCAAACAGGATGCTGGATCTCCTAGAAGCTCTGTTGTGTATGGAAGCATTATTTCCTATATAGAAGGCTTTTTCAATGCCCTTGGGATGTCCTTTGGAGAAAGACAGGTACGAAATATGTCTTCTATGTGTACTAGTATATGGTAGCAGCACCAGTGTTACGGTTTATAGAATGCTTTCCGAAAGTATCAGATGTAACAGTTATTTATGGTTTTAGTAAACCTTTCTGGACCGCTTGCAGTTTCTGCTGTGATGTCTTAAGAGAACATGTGAGCAGGTGAAACAAAGTGTGGGCTTTCTTGTTCTTGGAGGTACACCCATGTGACTTCTGAAGCAGTTATGCTGTGGAAATGAAAGTCTGAGGAATGAAACAAGAAGTTAGCATTGGAGGTCTTTAAGTTGGTCTTGATACATGTCTGGCTTTCCCCTGACTCTTCCTCTTCTTTCTGATGGTTGCACCCAGGCTGACTTTGATAGCCGTACAAATATTTGCAGTTGTGATCTCCCTGCGCAGCAGGAGCTGGGCTCCGGCTCTTCTGCAGAAAGCCAGGGTGCGGGGAAAGGGGCTGCTCTGCCTTGAGCCGTGGTAGGGTGTGGGGAGGGGTGGCCAGTGGTGGGGAGTTGGGCCATCATTGGAAATATTTTACATATCCCCTGGCGCTTGGAAAGGTAGAAATGGGGAGCGGGGAAGAAGAGGAGAGAAAAACACAAGGCACTGCACAGGGAAGAGAGTGATAAATATGGAAGTGATATCCTGATGTACGGAAGGGGAGCATTTAAAATGACACAAGGTGTTAAGAGACTAGCAGGCTGTTCTGTGCTCCTCTCCTGCACAAAATCTGGAGCTGAATACCAAGAAGTTGAAAACTTCCTTTAGAAAAACTGTTCTGCAAAAATTTCTTTTGGAGAGGAGGAGGAGAAGAGGATAAGAAAATGTAAATAACATTATTCATCCTTTGAAAGTCAGGCAGTATAGCAATAAATGCATTTATTTACTTTGCCTCTTTGTGTATTTTTCCACAGAGTTTCTTTCAAAACGGCAGTTGGATGTGATTTGGCTGTGTGTTACTCCTCATAATGTGTGGTTTGTCCTGTTAATTTTTAGTGGTGTACTAAACACATTTGTAAGTTGGATGGCAAAGTCATTCCTCTAGATTCTGGGCTGTCTGTATGCAGGTGCCTGCTGCACCTATATTTTTGCTGAAACAAGTGTCTGAATGCTTTTCTTCTTTGTACGCTGTGCTAGTTTCTTTGGGATGGCAGGGTCAGCAGAATATGGTGCAAGGTAGGCAGGAAGGAAGGAGCAGCACATCAGACTCTTCTCTGTCCCTCTGCTCTTTCAGCTTCCAGTAAATGAATCAATCAAAGTCTTCATCAGAAGGGTCCATGGGCTGCTGTAAGCTAGTAAATTAAATGGTGCAAGGATTGTTCTCTGACCTCGAGACCAGCCACAACAGCTCAGCATCCAACCTTTCTTGCCCCTTAGCCAGGTGGTCCCGGGCATGCAGCTTGCTGGGAGCAGTCCCTGACCACCACAGGTCCCAGTGTGTGGGCTGTCTGGGAGAGGGCTAGCTGGCCTAGCTGCCACTGTGCTAAGAAGTTAATGCAAAGGCTGCAGGGAGTGGCATTTGGGCCCTCTTCATTTGGGTATTTACATATAGCCTGTGGGCCTGTCTTGCTCTTAGGGTGGGATTCATCTCGGCTATTTAGCCTTACAATCTAATGTAGCTGCCTGTGCTTCTGCAGTAGTCGGTGGGGAGAGAGGCACCACTAAGGGACGGTCTGGTGGTTGTAAATATAAGACTGCCTGTGTCTGTCTCTGGTGGCAAGAGAAGGAGCCTGGACAGCCACAGGCAGGTAAGGTGAATCTGTCTGAAAAGACAGTGGGTGGAAACCATCGTGCCTGTTGTAGAGCTGGGGAGCAAAAGGTGAGGGCTTTTGCTCTGCCGA
Source organism: Ibycter americanus (assembly GCA_035590275.1). Lineage (NCBI taxonomy): Eukaryota > Metazoa > Chordata > Aves > Falconiformes > Falconidae > Ibycter > Ibycter americanus. The sequence continues at coordinate 63,287,615 of JAVJGI010000014.1, read as the reverse complement.
GGAATGCTGTATTGTGGGTGCATCTGGGGGCAAACAGGTGGTCATCTGTGGGGTAGACAAGGGCCAAATTTCCATATAAAAATTCTTATGAGCTCTTTGGATTGGTTGGTACTGCAGGAGAAGAAATTAGAGATCAGCCTGAGAGGCTACGCAGTGTTTTACATGGAAATCTGCTTGGTTCATCTCTTAAAGCTGCCCCTCCTTTTGGAGGGTCCTGCCTTGTGTCCTGAGTGGGTGCCTGGTGTGAACTTCAGCAGTGGTGTTTGTAGAAGTGTTTCCTGCTCCCCTCATCATTTGATATTACTCCCCATTCTGTATTTAAGCACTTATCCTGCTCTTTTACCTGCCCCAGGTTACAATGGAGCATTTCGGGTGCTTGGATTTGTTACTTTCTTCAATCTCATAAACTTCCTCTTTAGTATGCTTACATGCTTTGAAATTTTGGGGACCTGGCTGCCTTTTATGATTATGGAGAGCATCTCACACCTCACTCTATCTTTGATAGCTTCCCCCTCACCTCCTTCCCCTCCTCTTTGTTTGCTGCAGTCAGCGGCCTCTGAAACTACTCCCTTTCATTTCCATCCTGCTGTTCAGTGTCTAAATACAATCCCTTCTGGCTTTAATTAGTCAACTGCTCTTCCGCTCCCAGCCAGGCATCGCTGCCGGCAGCTTCACCCCCTGGCCTTGGTGTGCTTTACATTTCAGTGCTCAGTTGTCTGCTCCCCCTCTTGTGTCTTCGTGGTAAAATACAGCAATGGCGTGTTCTTGTTTGTTGGAGGTTTGTCCTTTTCCTCCCTCTTAGGAGTTTGCCTCTAATGAGAAACAGGGATGGATGGCTTCTCTGCCGAGAGCGAGCCCAGGAGCCTGGCTGTGCCAGCGCTGAGGAGCGGCATTCCTCTCCTGCTGGTGCCTGAGCTCCCATCCCGGCAGCTCTGGGGGACCTCTAGGAGGAGTGAGGCCATTCCCTTCCTGCAGCGCTGACCAGCGGGAGTTCTGCCAGGCCAGGGGAGGCCGAGGAAGCGCGGAGCTGGCATGAGGGAAGGAAGGGGCCAGGCAGCAGCCAGAAATGCCCACTGTGTGTGCAGTGGCTGCTGCTCAGTCAGGTCTTTTCGGGTGGCTGAAACTTCAGATAAGGCAGACGAGATGGAAATTCTGTGGATGTGGGGAGGTTTTCTGTAGATGCAAGGAGAAAGAGTAGTCTAGAGACTTAAAGCCAGAATACATACTGTTCCTGGTTTTGTTTCCTGAAGGTCTGGAGCTCAAAGGCTGAGTAAGGGGCTGATACACTCTCTAGCTCTGCTGACCCTTACAGCCGAGGGGCTGTCTGGGCCGGGGGCTGGGCTTCCCTTGCTGTGTCGCATGGCTGTTGCCAGGCCTTTCTTCCATTAATTTGTCTAATCCCTTTTTAATTTATGCACGCTTCTGGCATCTCGGAGGTTTCCTGTGGCGATGAGTTCCACAGTTGGATTATGCAGCATGTTATGGTCACATGAGAGCTCTCTGCTCCAAGGTGGAGGCTTTCCTGCACAGGAATATGCTGAACTACTTCCAAGTATGACTCTACTGCAACTTTTTGTCTGGCGTTAGTGAGATTGTGCATCTTCCATATATTGGTACAATTAAAATGCCACAATCAAGAGAGGTGATGAGGCCTCAGTGTGTGCTGCTGAGCTGGGCTTGATTTAAAAATCATTCTCAGATGTTTGCAAAGAAACCTGTTTGATTTCTAGGTGGCTTTGGGAGGAGACAACTCTGCTGTGCTCTCTAATGTCATGGATGAGCTTGTAAGGTTTCGCGCAAAGGTCCGTCATTACGCGCTCACTCTGCCAGAAGCAGCAGATGCCGTGCCGATGGAGGGGGCCACGGCAGCCAAAGGGCCGGAACAGGAATGGAAGGAAAAGAGGCAGCAGTTAATGCAGGAGAGAAAACCCCTCCTGGAGGCTTGTGACAGTCTGCGTGGGGACCTTGCTGCCTTTGGAATCCACATAAAGGTAGAAGACAGTAATAACCTTCTTTGTGAAACCGATAGTTTTTAAGACAACATTTGTTTTTGCCCTTCGTGCCCCTTCAGCAGCTTTCGGTGTTGCACCCTGCTCCCTGTATGACTGCAGTAGCAGGAGATGGAAGCTAAGCCCTTGCCTGGTTGTACTGCTGGCTTTCTCTTCTGCTCTTCCTCAGCCTTGTGTCTCCACGCAAGCTGTACCTACTTCTGCAGTTAAGGGTGTGCTATTTAGCCACCGAAAATCCCATAATATTCAGAAATCCTTAAGCTGCCCAAATTCAGTCCAGAAGGAAAGGGTTGAGTAATGTGTGCAATCTTTAAAAAGACTGCAGAGGAACTGGAAAGCAAACTGAGATGACTTAATGAAAGTAGTGCCTTCCCTTTACCCTCTCCCACATTCACCCACCAAAAAAGTCCTCACCAGAAAGCCTCTTCTGTCTTCGGCATCTCCATTCCCAACTGTTCCTGAGCCATAAGTACTTTGTCCGATTCCTGTACCACTCCTCTCTCCACCCTACTTTCTACTTTTAGCCTATACCTAATGCCAGTGTTCTTTTCCTTTTCCATTACTCCAGTGATGGCTCAGGAGAGATCCCTTCATTGGCTTACTGTCTCCTCCTGGTCTCAAGGTGCTATATTACTTCTCTAACAGGTGCTGCTTCTTCCAGTTCCTCTTGCTTCATTGCCCTTCTTGCCTCTGCTCCAGCCCCTGTTGGGTCAGTGTTGTTCCTTACGTGAAAAATAATCCTCCACTTTCCCTCCAGCATCTTTTTCCCTCCCTCCAGTTCATGCTGCTCATTTTTTCCCTCGCGTGGGAACTGAGCCTTGCATGGTCTCCTTGCATCGTTTTACCAATGGGAGGATATAAAGCACAATGACATTAGGGAGTGACAGCATACATCCTTTTTCATTGCTGAACGTGAGAGGTGTCGTTTGTCAACACACGTATTAAGAGCAAATATGAAGCGTGGTCAGCTGTCTCGTGATCTCAGATGAAAGTGAGTGTGCTGGTACAAACTGGGGAGAGGGCCAAAGCACAGTGGTGGTCAGCTACAGCTGTGAAAGCAAAGGAAGGCTGTGGGAAGTTGGAACATCTGCTTCCTTAACTTGTTTATAAAAAGCTAAATCCTTGCTCCGTTTACCTGTCAAGAAAGTTTGCAAATCCTAACAACTACACTGAGACAGTGTCTTGACAAGTCTCTCCCTTTTGATCTATTTGGCAAAATGGCCACAGCCCCACCTCCCCCCTTGTGCAGATTTGTTTTGGTTTGTTTTTAAAGGAGTTTATGGACATTTAATAACCTCGTAGAAATTGGCCTTAGCAAGGATTCAGCCCATTCCATTTATTTAATTTTTTTTTAATAAACTGAAGCTTAGCATAATCTGTCTCCTGCTTGTCCCAGAGCAGTTTGCTCCTGAAGATGAAGCAGGCATGCACATATGAGCGCACACAGCTTGTGTCCAAGGCCGAGCTGTGCTTTTTTTGCTGATACTGTGAAAGTATCTGAAGGTGTGCTGTGAAGGTTGCCCAGGTCTTGCCTTTGCAAATCCCAGAAGAGTCCTGAAAACCAGGCGATGCAGCTTTGCAATTCCTCACGCAGGCTCACTGGAGCACACACTGGACAAGATGTGGTCCTGCCCAAAGCAGGGCTCTCACCACACTTGTGCTCAGCATGAGTCTGCTTGGCTGGGTCAGTTGGCCACCCTGTCTTGGCTATTGCCAAAAATGCCGTGGTAACAGCACCTAGCAGCTGCATCCTGCTCACCTACTAAGTGCTTGAGGAAGTAATTTGAATTTTTCTTCTTCTACCCAGCCTCTGATTTCCATGAAACTTTTATAAGCCCCATGATACACATGCAGTAATGCATCTTAACACGCTCTCCCTGTGTTGCGTGGGGCTGGAGTCAGCCAGCAACTTCTCAAGTCCATGTGCAGGAGGAAAAGCAGTAGAACAGAAGAAGCAGACAAGCCTCACCTCCACCCAGTGCAGACTAGGAACCCCTTGTTTGGGGCTAGGCAGAGAGGGGTTGGCGGCTCTAGGATATGAGTAGCAACTTAGAGGATGCTAGTAACTTAATTCCCTTAAAAATCAGCTTTGGGGAAAGGGTAGTTTCTCCTTCAGCTTATAAACTTGCAATTTTTGTACACTGGTTTCTTTTCTCATGCTGGTCGATGCAGACAATGTTCTGTTTGTCTGAAGTTATGGAGCTTGCAAGAAACTGATTAAAATATCCACCGGTCTTTCCGTGTCATTATAGCGTGCTTGAAATGCAGGCTAATCTGTGCTACTAAGTGAAATGTAGTAATTGGGTAGTTACACATCAGAAACAGTTTTCATTTTAATATGAAGAAAATTCTATGTTGTATTGCAGCCTCTGTTGTGAGTCAGAACTCATGTAACACTGTCATGTTTCAATATGCAGATTAACTCTTATTTTCAACTATTGCAGTCAAACAGTCAGGTCTTAATAGTCAGAAACATTCAGTTTGACTGTAATATTCTCTTTCAAAAATATGACAGCATTGTATTAGAGGCATTTACAGCAACAGGCTACTATTCTAAAATTCAGAAGATCAAATGTTAGGCAATATATTCTCGTGTATTGGCTGTAAGAGCAGCAGTTTTCCATGTACATGAGCCATTTAAACAAGAAAACGTGATTGCCTGAGTTTATCAGAAGTTACTTATATGACAGAGACTACACGCTGCTGCAGCATCCCACACTGGAGAGGTCACATCTCTATTGTGGGGTTTTTTTCTGTCTTAACTGGGGAGAATTATCCGGGTTTTACAACTTTGAGCATTATTAGTAACAATGGCATTCCTGTGAGATGGCATCGCCACCTCTTTTACCAAACTGGATGAATAGCTTTGCTGTATGAAACTTGGTTAAAACCCTGCACCTCTAAATAGCTGCATGTGTGCGATACCTTTGTGATCCAGCCTGCTGGGACTGACCCGCTTGCTTCTTACAGGACAGAGCTGCTGTTTCAACCTGGGAAATTGTGGAAGGAGGCCAAGCAGAGCAGCAGACTGAGAAAAAAAGCTGATCCTTCATCCTTGGACTTGTTTTTTATTTCAGCTGCTTCGGCCACAGTTGTAAATACTAGTACTTTCCAAATAAAATCTTTGGAACAGAATGGCTAACAAAGATGTATTATAATCTGAGCAAAACTGTTGATGCTACTACTAGGTAAGTAAATACAGGACTTGCAGCAGGTGTGTATGCAGTGCAGGTGGTGGAAGCATCCAGAATACACAGCAGTGTGCAAGCAGCTGTGTTGTCTGACAGACCCCAGTATATTCTAATGCAGGCAGTGCCCCAGCCCTGACTGCTATGCAATCTGCCCTTGCCCCCCATTTTGCTGAGCGGGCCCTGCGATGTAAAACATAGTGAAGACTGAGGCAAGAACTTAGGCCTGTCTTTGAGGGTGAAAACACTTAGTTTTATGCCCAGTGGTTTAAACAATTGTGTTTCTGTCAGACATAGAAGGAGCTGACACTTCTAGCCTTGAAGTATTTCCTTATTGCAGTGTGGTCCTGTGACATCTTTAAGCATGGCATGACGGTATGCAGTTATCTGTGAGGCTGGGTGTCTTGTCAGTTCGTGCACTGAGATTTCCCTACCACTGGGATTGCAGCACGCTCAGGATCTCTCCATCAGAATTGGGAAGATAAAATTAGTATGTTTAGTTATTATTTGTTCAGTTACCTTTTTTCTTTTGCCATGTTTATGTTAAAAAAAAATCCCCTGGGTGGTGTGGCTGTGGGTAGCTGGGATTCTGGTTGCTGAGTTTATATGGGGCTTGTACTTATCTACTGGCGTACTTTCTTTAAAACAATTTCTGATAAAGAACAACAAAAAGAGGAGGGGTGTTTGGTGGTACATCTCACCCCCTCCCCTGGGCCACTCTGGTCTCAGGAATCCCTGTTATGCCTCAGCCTCCAGGTCATGAGTTGGGCAGTTAAGTGTTCCTTCATTGTACCCGCGACTCTTGCCTGGCTGAGGTGGGAAACGGCACTGACCGTACAGACACATTCCTTATCTGAATCCTAACATCCCCTAACAACCCTTGGAACGTTCCTTACCTGAATCTGAGTGGTGCGGTACCACTGTCACTGGTATTTTGAAAAATTGCAGCAATTACTGACTCAGATTGTGGCCAGGATGGAAAACTACTGTTGACTAAAGCCAGTTGTCTCCACCGCTACAAACAGCGGTCCCAAGTGAGGCCGCTTGGCTTGGACCACAGTGGGCTGTGAGCAGCATCTCCCTCTGAGCAGGATGCCTCTCGGAGCTCACGAGCGCCTAAGTGTGCCAAGACAGGAGGGCCTAAGCTGATGATGGAGCCTGGCTGATACCTCCATGCCTCGAGGCACGAGCCTTTGCCTGCTGAGAAATGCAAAGGCATTTGATGTATCTCACTGAACTAGAGGGGAACTTTTAATAGATATATATACCTTTTGTACACTTGTGTATATATATCTGTACATCTATCTCTTTTGTGTTTATAGGCATGTGTGTGAATTGATGTGGGTACCTCATAACAAGTATAGAATGAATGTTACCATCTCGGCTCTGTAATTAAGTTACTGTTGTGACTGTAGTAAATACTATTGATCCACTTTGATAAATTAGTCCATGATTAAGTGCTGCTGAAATCTTGTGTTCAACCTTAGCTATAAACTGTTGTCCTAAGCCTGAGACTAAGATTGGCTCTACCTGCACCGAAGTTCTATTAAGAGTTTAGAAGGCAAGGGGGTCTACTCTGAACCTTGTGACTCAATGGGAGGGTCTCCTTTACCCTTTTAAGTCTTTAGTCTCTGTGTAAATCATTCCAGCTTAATTTTGATTTGATTCTTCTTTGTGTGATTTACCTGCGTGTGAACATTGCCACCAATCTTTGTGAAGTTATACTCCCACAAAATCACATTAAAACTATTTTGCTAATACCTTTGGTGATTCTTTAAGTGACCTAAACCACTCGTGACAGGGTTCATCTACAAGGAATTTCATTTGAAAATACAATTCACACAAGTAGTATGTTCAAAAGGATAAAGGCTTTGTTTTATATTGTTGAGAATAAAATGCATAGCTGTTTTTTCTGCTCCCTTTCTGGTTATTGGTACTGCTAGAGAAGATGGGGGTGTTGTCATTAGCACATTGGCTAATGCTTATTTCACACTGTTGGTGTTTTAAATTTGCTAGCGGCTGTATTGCTCTAGTAAACTAGAACAAATGGCAGTTAGCTCGGCTTCTGTGGGGAATGTGATTGGAACACACCAAACAAAGTACACACAATTAATTTGCTATTATTTTTATTTCCTACCAAAAGAAACTGCTACATTTCTAGAATGTTTAAAAATTGTAACAACTTGTATACATTAATGAATAACAGAGTTACAACTTCTGTGTAGATTTAAAACCAACGTGGCAGGTTGAAATCTGTACTGAGCTCTGTTAATTGACTTCACCTACAAATGCCATTTAGATGGTAATATCACTGATGTTTTAAATAATAATAATAATAATAAAAGCTCATTTTAAAGGAAGTCCAGTAGCTGTTTAAAATCAGTTTTAACTTTCTGATTTTATTTAAAAGGAGTTGGGATTCTCAAATAGTTTTAGTGGGAAAAACAATGATTGCTTGGTTTCCCCAAAGATGTAGACAGTTTACAAAACTGCTTAAACACCAAAATCCCATCTCTTATGAGTAGATGTTGCTCTAATCTAAAAAGTCTGTGAACCCTCATAGACCAAAATAAGCAAACATTTAAAACCCTATTTTAAGAATAGGTCACTGGTTTAAAAAGAAAAAAAAATGCATCGGGGTGAGGTAGTAGTCACAGTGCATCCAGAAATATCAACTATAAGGGCTGAAGGGAAATACTTGGAGCAGCCTTTCTGGCTCCAGGTGTGTTCTGTGGGCAGCTATTGCAAGGTACGAGAATGCAATCTGACTAGTATGCATGACACCATATCCGAATCTAAAGCTAGATCACTGGAAAAGTGGCTGCAATGAATATATAACATCTATTGCAATAACTAGACATGTTATATGCTTGTTCCTGTGCTTTAATGAGTATATACAGTTGGAGCTAGATTGTAGATTTAAGGGCAGTACCCATTTAAATGTCCTTTGCATGAACTTGCCCCTCTTTCCATACTGGTTCAATCCCTACAAGCTTTGACTGAATTTCCAAAAATTTAAGAAATTATACTGTGCAAAAAATCCCACGCAACTTCCCCTTTATACCCAACACTCGTCTGTGCTGCCAACGAGCCAGCCAGCTCTGGCCCTGACAGTAAAAGCCCTGCCTGTCTTGCTAAGGATTGAGCAAAAAGCCCTGAAACCCAGGTGCTGCATTCGGAGCTCAAACACCAACCACCATTTTTTCCTATTTCTGCCTTTGACTTGCAGCACGCGGCTGCCTGCACAACACTAAGAGGGTACAGGCACGTGCTGCTGGCTGCCTTCTGTTCCTTCAGTTCGTATTTCTGCTGGTTAATAGCTAGCCACCCATGTATCTGCACACTGATCTTCCTTCTTAGGGTTCTGACTCAGCAGGCAATTTGAGTTTTAAATTTTTGGTTTTTTAAAAGCACTTCACTCTTCCATGATCACTAAGAGTCTGACCAGTTCAGTTGGGTATCACTAAGTTTCTTACCCCGCCTCGAACCTCTCCAAATGGTAATTTCACAAAGTTCATCATATCCAGTTCAAGATGAGTCAAGGCCAGCTAAAGGAATTTTTTTTTTTTTTCAGGTAAGCATGGTTACTGTTTAATGCTAAGATACATACAGTATATCCTTATTCTGCAGTGGGGGAACCTTTTGAAAAAAAACCAAGACGTTGCAGGAAGGGATGTCTTGTCGAAACGAACGCTGCCTCTGGGACTGGGAATGGGAAAAGGCAACTAACTACATTCAAAATCTACAGCAACTCTCATGCATTCCCTTTCCAAAGAGGCTGACTTTTTGCTTCTTAATATACTAGTATGGCAAAAAATGAAGTGCAATAGCTAATTCTAGACAGAGAATTTAAATGAAAACGTGACAACCTTGGTGCAATCCAAGAAATTCAGTTGAGCTGGTGGAAGAATTTTATCTAAGTATCAAGTACATTTTTTTTAATTTTTTTTTTTTTTTGCTGTTCACACTTTAGTTATTGCTCAATAACTATCAAAAAGAACAGAGGAATACTTTCAGTTTAGTTTTATTATATTATAACAGATCTGCAACTACAGCTTATTTCAGCCAAAACATTTTTGTATTCCAAACTCTTAAAAAATATCTACATTAATCATATTTTTCTATTCTTAAAAATAAAAAAAATCTACCTAGCATACCAATGCTGCTACAGCACTTGAAAGGGTGCATTACTTATGTAAATTCTACGGTAAATGTAATTACTTTTGCAGTCATTGTTCTTCCTCCTCTTCTTCTCTGCTGCTTTGGTTTCAGGTTTCAAAAAGTTTGTTAAAAGCTGTTCCAACTTCTGAAACCATGTCAGAGGCAGTCATTGAACGTCCGAATTTTTGAAAGGCTTGGTGGTTAGACTGCCTTGTAAGAGAGCAAGCTCCAAATGCAGCCACTAGAAAGGGATTTTGACTAAAAGGAGAAAAACAAAAACAAAAAACAACATTATAAACAAAATCTGAACACTATTAATTCATAATGTGGTGGACAATTTTTGTACCCGTAAGTGTTTGTCAGCATTGTCAGGAAAGCCTCTCAAGCAAACTCTGTGCTTCTTAGACTCTTGCATTGCAGAGCACCTTTGGCTGAATTTTTTTTTTAACAAATACTTGCCTTCCCATGTCACAGCACATGACTGGATGAGAAACAGCACCAGGGCCGAAGGATGCAAAAGGAAAGAATGCTTAAAAAGTGGGCAAGAAGGTGTTCCATGTCTAGTTTTACCACTGTGAAACTTAATCCTTTCCTTCAGAGGAAGACTGAAGTCTTACCTGGCAACCTTTTAACTCTTCTTCCTCCCCACACGCTGGGTAACTCAGTTTAGTTTCGTATTGCAGGGGGTGGGGAAAGGATGTGGGGATGTGGACAAGAGATGGTTTTTTAACAGGGCCATAATCACTGCTCCAGGGCCTTCATTAGATCAGCTTAAAAGGGGTACCATGACAGCTGTAGACCGTAACAGAAATTAAGGCACATTCTTAACACTTCCTATGTGCTTAGGAACTGCCAGAGAGTGTACCCAGCCCCAGGCCTCGAGTGCTAAACCTCCCCTGGAGAAGGCAGCACAGCCCTGCCACCTCCAGAGCACCTTCTCCCAGGCTGGGCCACAGGAGCTGCTTCTGCTGCCCTACAGCACCAGAGCAGAGGGCGACAACTGCAGAATAACTCAGCAGCCAGCCCTGGGCTCCAGTTGCTGCTGGCTGGTTTCAGCTGGGATAGAGTTAATTTTCTTCTTAGTAGCTGGTGCAGTGCTGTGGTTTGGATTTGGTGTGAGAACAGCGTTGATAGCACACTGATGGTTTTAGCTATTGCTAGATAATGCTTATACAAAGTCAAGGAGTTTGTAGTTCCTTAGACCCTGCCACCAAGAGGGCTGGAAGGGCACAAGAAACTGGGAGGGGACACAGCCAGGACAGCTGACCTGAACCAGCCAAAGGGATATTCCATACCATGGGATGGCACGCTCAGTATACAAACTGGGGGGAGCTGGCCAGGACTGGCTCGGCATCAGTCAGTGAGTGGTGAGCAACTGTATTGTACATCATTTGTTTCCTTTTCTCTCTTCCCTTCTCCCTCCTTTTCATTATAATTGTTATTTATTTTATTTTAATTATTAAATTTTTTTTCTCTGAACCTTCGAGTTTTACATTCCTTCCCGATTCTCCTCCCCATCCCTCGGGGCAGGGGAGTGAATGAGCAGCTGTGTGGTGCTTAAGTTACCAGCTGGGGTTAAACCATGACAAAACCTGACAAAGCTCAGCCTCAGCCATAGCTAGGACGTAGCTGCCTGTAAGTCACTAAGGACCTGCTGGCTCCTGTGCCAAGTAAGAGTTTTGTGAAGGATCATGATATAAAACAGCCAAAGCAGAATGACTTTACAATTAAGTGTTACCAGGGCAGCTTTGAGTATCTTTTCCTTGAAAACAGCAACTTCATACACTCATCAAGGTGCCCGAGTGAGTACTTAAGCCATCTTGAGTCAATCCTGGATGCCCAGATACTGCTGTGAAACAAGAGCTGTGCACAGGCTTCTGGGCTCAAGACAGCTAAAGTTCCTATTTCTAAGGCTGCTACATAACCAGTTTGATACACACCATACTCCAAAGACATCACCTTAGCATCCTGTCTACTTAACAGGAGAATCCTACCTACTATGCCATTAGCACCCCTGAAAGCCAGTACAATCTTAATGTTTCAAAATCCTGCTCTGCAGAGACCTGTTTTATAAGAGCAGAGCTGACCACAAGCGTGAAAGGACTGGCTGGACTGCCTGCAGTGCAGTCTACAAGCTGATGCCCTGATTCACTGAACCGAAAAAGCTCCTCCTTTCCTGAAATATATGAGATAAACAGGATTGGTACAGCAGGTGTTTGAGAAGGGTCACCTTAACACCACCACAGGAGATACAATGTATTGCTGATGCCAATTATACTCTCCCACTTTTCTTTCATCTATACAATAAAGGAGTTTCTGAGCAAGCTGTTTGGAAAAGCCACAGGAGCCTAGGACAGGACAGCCTGGAGAACATGTGCTGTGTTTGCTAATCTCTTCAACAATTTAATACTGATCTGTTCTATACCATGCAAAAAAGAAGTCACTATTTTAATGAAGTAAAACAAAATTCCTCCTTTGGTGGCAGCTACAATTTCAGGTACACAAACAATCTTGATTTCATTTTTCACTGTTAGATTTCAGAATTTTAAAGTCTGGTTCAACTGGTCCCTCATTCCTCCTGGGAGACCAAGTGCAGTTGCTCTCGCAGTAATGCAAGCACAGAGTAGTTAACTCGTGTGGACGTCTAACCACGTGCATCTGCATGTAGCATGCAAAAGACAAGAGATCTCCACTCCTCAAGCTCCAGTAGCTCGTTACTTCCTTACTGGGAGAGGGACTGTTATTCCCTAACTGCCTGTGTCAGGTTCCTTTCAACTTTATTTAAAGCAGCTACTTTCACAGAAAGACTACATGACTATATGGACCAACCAGTCGGACCAGAATTGACATAATTTAACAGGAGAGCCAGCTGCATGGCTGCTTTATGTATGACCAAACTGGACTGCCATTTGGCCTTAAAATGGCTACCCTCTTTGAAACTGTACTTTATTTCCAAGTTTACACTTACCTGCCCCAATTGAATTACTTAGGTACAATGCAAGAGAGTTCACCGAATTACAAAACCAATGCTAAATTACACGCTTTTTGAATTACAGAAATGTTACTGCCAGTGACTACCACTTACTTATTCTTCATACTTTCTGCCTACATTCAACTGTTTTGAAAACACCTACCTCATACATATACGTCCTTGGGAATCGGATCCAGGTTCACTCTCTTCTTCTGCCTCAAACTTGGGAGACGTTAGATTACTGAAGAGTTTGTCTTACTAAAATCGTATCTATTATGCAGACCGCTCTAGAACACCCTTACGTTTTTCAAAAGTACATGGATACCTTAGTCCCAACAACTTCCATTTAATTTGGAAATTTCTATAACAGGTCTACAGCAGCTGCCACAGGAGAACACAGACTCACAGGAATTAAAGAAGTTATTAATATTCATACCCATTTGTTTTTTCTGCTCCAGCAAGAAATGCCCAGTGTGCTAAGACTCCAAGAGAACCAGAAAGGAGGTCCCCCTGTCCACCACATCGCCGGCTGCTTCCTTCATGACTGCATACAAGTACTATGAACAGACAAACCAAAAACAAAGTCGTGCATTTTTTCTTCTATTTGCAATGACATCACTGTAGCTGTGAGTGTTAACCTCTGAGGTACACAGCGATTAACAGGTGAAAGATTAATCACAGGCAGCAGCATATGCTGAAATACACTGTTCTTAAAAAAAAAATATTATTGCATTAACATTTTAAAAATACTTTTGTAATTACTTTTCAATCCTTTACAAATAACATCACACAATGTATATGCTTTCTCCACTTCACTCAGCCTGCACAGAAGATTCAGTCACTCATAGGTTTAGTGATTCATGTGAACTGATGCTGCCATGATGAGCGATCACCTCAGACTGGACCAAGTCCCTCCACAAAGCCACCGCACAACTACAACTCTCCACAGTCTCTGACGTTCAGTTTTCAAATGTAAACCAAGGTGTTTTACAAAGAACAAATGCAAAATAGAACTAAAAATCTCAAAATCTTCTGCCATGCCCATGAGAAAGGCATTTTACTGAAAACAGGCTTTTCCTTGGCCTTTGTAAAAACTGTATGCAAAGAGAGAGCTCTCAGCCAATCAACGGTGTTCTCAGCATCCATGTGTGTTTTTGCCAGTGGTGTCTCTGTGGATAGGCTCTGTCAGAATATCAGATGCTACATTTCATTTTAAATATACAAAGGACCTTGGTCAAACTGATCTCTTTGTGGGGCTTTAACTGTGAAGAACACGCAAATGTCTTCACTAAATTTAACTCCTTTGTTCTCTATCCTCAACAAGCCCAAGCAGATAGCCTGAAGGATACATAAGGCACACAAAAATAAAACTGCATCAGTTCTGCTACCCTTCTCGAAACTGTCTTGTGGGTATGTATCTAACCTTAGCTCTCCTTCTTGCTTGGCTCTGAAAAAAAACCAGGAGGAATTTATTTTCCTTTTGGAGAACGGAAGAGCTGGCAGAATCATCAGTGGCGAAGTAGTGATCCTTAGCATCTCCAGTCACCTACTGTGGAGCCACACAGGTTCAGGACTATGCACACGATCGTTTGTGTGCTCCTGAGCATGCCAAGTACACAAGCAAAGTATAAAGCAAGACACTGCTTGGACAACAGCTCTTACCTCCATTTTCTCAAGTCACCTGGGCTGGGTTTCTCCAAGGTGTATGAACAGAGTAGCCCAAATGTTTTAGAGGGAGTGCTATCCATATTTTTAAAAGGAGTTTTTCTCTTACAAAAAAATAGGAAAAATCTGCACAAAATTGAAGGACTTGCAAATAAATCTTAAATAGCAGGAGGTAAAAAACTACTAAATGCAAATAAACCCCATTCCAGTTCATTAGCATAATTCATTTCTGCTTTTTGTTACTCGGTGCAATAAAGATTTGTACTTCACTTCCATTTCCTACCGATTCTTCCAGCAGTAATTGCTGGGCTCATGAGGCCAGGCAGTTGTGCATTTTTTCTGCCACTGAGAGGGCAAAGATTCATTAGTCACCATGAACACAGCAGACACTGCTGCAGCACTGCCAGCAGTTAATTTTCCCAATCACTCTTCCCCCCTCCCCCCTCCCCCCCAAATTAAGATTCTGGATGTGTTTCTCAGTGAGCAGTAGTTAATGTCAAATTTCACAAGTGTAATGCTCTTCTGAGTTAGCTGTCTGAAGAAGGTATGCCCATTCAGGTGGTGGAGTTTTGGTTTGGGTTTTCTTTTTGTTTGGTTGGGTTTTTTTTTAATACAGTGCTTTGGAGAAATTATCTCTAATTCTGCTACTTTGAAGACGGTATCTCACAGGATTTTCACTTTGAGGGCTTGAACTCCTGGCAGGAGGCAGGATGGAAATCCTCTGTTCAAAAGCTTTGGGGCCTTCTGACTGACAGCTGAGCACAAGCCCCTGCTTATTAGCTGTATGTCACCATCTGCCACTATTCTGTAGTCCCACAACCTTCCAGTCAGTTTTGAGCTATACAGGAAAGCAAGACCTCCTCAAACCAGACCAATTATAATACCCTGCTACAAAAAAAAAAAAAAAAAAAAAAAGTGGTCTTTTGTTTGTGGATTTTTAAAAGGTAAGTCTCAAATACACGCAGACTACCTCACAGGCAACCACAAAAGCAGACCTTTGTACCTGCACAGAGGTGCTGGAAAACAAATCCATGCAATACCTTCAAAGAAGCAGAACTACAGGAAATTCACTTGAATGAGGGGGGGAAAGGTATAATGCTCAGGCAATTCTTGTGCAGAGGTTCAGTTCCTCAAAGAACACCTCAAAATAAAAGGATGATGAACATTACAAAAGGCAATGGAAAAAGGAATGAAAAACTCCTCTGAACTTTTAAAATAAAAGAAGGAATCCCACACTACCATCAGGACAAACTGGCACACTGCCAAATCTGCAAGGACAAAGTCTTCCTGATGCTTTTCCGAGCCTTCTCCTAGAACAACAAAAATAAAGCTGCTGTCTTCCCACTCCCCCAAATCCAACTTCCCCCACTAAATGTCTGGGACTCTCTGTGAAGACAGCTCAAGCAGTTCTTTAAGGACCGCAGGAGTGACATCCTTATATGCTGCAGTGACAACCAGTGGCAATGTTACAAGACCTCAATTACACTGACATGACTGAATAGTCAGCGATGATGCTGAGAAGGCGGGCAGTTCTATTCCCTGGAGAGATGCAGAACGATGTATTCACATGAGGATGCAGTATTTTCTGGCCCATTGCTCAATGAGACTGTACCACGTTCAACCAGGGATGAACGTGTACATCAGAAAGCCTACGAAGTGTGGTTCTTGGAATAGCTGAGGACACCAAGACGACTGGATGCTGGACAACAGGGAACTGCAAAGACTGAAATCACCACGATGTGTCAATGTTGAAAGGCAGCAACCAGGGCCACTTAAGGTCAATTAGTCTGACACCAGTCCCATTCAAAATAATGGAGAGGCTCACCTATAGTTCAACCTTAAGATAGAAACACACAACCAATGCTGGTCAAATTGGCTGTTGGGGCAGGGTGTCTTGTTTTGTTTTTTAATAGGTCTGGGCAACCAAATCTGATGTCATTATTTCACAGGGTGATGAACCAAGAAAATCCACCTCAGTGAAAGTCACAGAGTCTTTTAATGAAAACTACTTATGCTAAGTAACTTTCTGAGAAACCCGCCCCCCCCCGCCCCCAGCTCCCTAGCACCTACCCATGGAGCATACATATACTACCATAAGAAAAGGCTAGATGAAATAAAAATTGACATCATTGAAAAAGTCGCTGAATGAAGTATGGCAAGGAGATCTGCTGGTGTCAGAACAACCACAGCCCTATTCAACAGTTTCAACATAGTCTCAGCAATTAAACGCCACATAAATATTGCCAGAGCTGTATGCAGCAAATATAACACGTCCCTCACATATAGTCACCCGGATTTCTTGCTTAGCTAAGCCCATGGAAACAATTTTTACTGAAATCTGAGTGCAACAGAAACAAAAAATTGAAGGCTGTCATACTGACAGAGTATTAGAAAGCAGAAATTCAAGAGTTTTTGGCTCCACGCAATTCCCCACACTTCCTGGGTAACTACGGCCAAGTCATTTAGTAGCTCTATGTTTAACAGATCTCAGGCCATAAAGTAAGTTACCATTAATCCCTTTTCAGCACTCCTTGAAGATAAGATAAACATTAGCATCTGAGGCAGCATTCAGCCTGTGGTGTCATACTTAACTATACCATTGCCAGCAAGAACTCCCAGCCCACACTTTGCTGGCAGATCAAAGCCCAGAAGAATGACCCATTTACAGGTATGGTGCACTTAATTAAAAAAAAAAACCAAACCAGTCTGTTATGTAGATGAAAATAGCTGTCCTCTCTTTGAAGGAAAAAAAATAGAATTTAGTAATTTTGCTGAGATCAAGCACTACGAGTTAACTGAGAACCACCAGTTTTGATATGGCTGTACACAGGCAGCCCCCAACTTGCAACACTAGTTCCCAGACACATTACAGTCAGAAAACCAAAGGTCCACGTAGGATAAAAAGTACTGTACGTCCCTGTGCTCTTGATTCACAGTGTTCACACAGTAGTGAAAAAACCCAAAACCCTAGGGATTCATTTTTTATGTTTGTTTTTAGAACACAGAATGTGAAATACGGGATAGCTAGTTGAGGCTAAATATGTAATACTGATGATGATAAAGAAGGCTAAAGAGCCTATATGAAACGTCACATCTACTCAGATTGCAGACTAAAAGACAGCCTGGAGATTAAAATTAAATTCTTGGATCTTGGATGTCCTGAGCAAGTTCTTTTCATTTTTTTTCCCCTATTACAGAGCAGGAGTATTACACTTATCCTAATGTGCTCAGGAATCCATACATGAAAGATACGACCATTCTGACTGCCAACATGATCCAACTGGACTGGATCAGCTAACACCAGCTACCCCACAGAACAGCAAATACTCTTATTTAATTAAAATACTTAAGATTTCCATTTTCTATGCAAAATAGTGTAGCTATCAAGACCATTTTGGTCCATCAAATGCAAGGTTTAGACCATTAGCAGATCTTGAGTAAAATATTTTACGAATACGTATCTCTGACCTGACAGATACTCACACTAGTAAAAAATTTATCTTTTTCCTTTTGCAAGTTAGTTCACAAAAGCACATAGCTGGAGGTTGTGGACTCCCAGAAACATGTCCCAAAGTGCATACAGACAGGGAAACAAAGATTAATTAATTTGGCTGGAGAAATCACTCAACTGATGTGGAAAATGTAAGTTGGCTTTTATATAAAGGGTGCTTATACTTTTATATTCCCTAATCACACTTTTAAAACTTAGATAGGTCCTTGAGTGTGAGACACCAGGCCATTTAAGTTACAAGAAAATGATCCAAATTTTTCATTACTTTTCTTGGACAGGTGCAGCAGTGCCAGAGGCTGGGCTGCACGCGTGATGGAGAGCGCAGTGGTGCAATGGGCAGGAACCATGACACCTCTGTTTTGCTCACTCTGCAGAAGTAGGACTGGAGACAAAGGTGCTGCCTCTCAGTTAAAAATCTAGGCAAAATTTGCTGGGCAGCTGGACATCGTAAGAGCTTTCAGCTGAGTAAGTCAGGGACTGGCAAGCACGGAATATCTTCCCTTTCCAGCTGTAGAGGGGACAAATGGCAGATATCAGAAGTACTGATTGGGGATTTATAGCAAGAGATGGCTTTTGACCCCATATTCAGTACTCAGTAATCCCTCTCACATGCTGCTTTGCATCTCTTGACCATAGCTATGGCTGGACAACTGGACAGAAACTATGTTTGGCTACAGGCTCCAGGTGAAAGTAGTCACAGGCAGCAGTGAGATGGTTACCCATAGTCTGCCTTTTGGAAGGGAGGAGAGGACAAACACAGGTGCTGGGGAAAATGCAGAAAAAACTCATTATAACATTTAAAAACAAAAATCCAAATCCTTTACTTCAAGGACCTAACCAAATTTTAAACATGTTAGGAACTAACACTGGTATAACCACACTTTATTATTGACCAGTTCTCCAAAGAATAATGAAAAGAAAACCTTAGAGAGCTGTGCCATAGTGAATAAAAGCTGACTTACCTTTTACCCACAGGCTGAGTACTCATTCCTACCCTGGTCAGTGATGGCACTGATATCACCTACCAAGAGCATGGTGAAGCTCATCTTTGTAGAGCAGGGAATCAACAACTGTAGACCAAGCTATAATGTGAAATTGCAAAAGGAAAGAGAAAAACAGTATATAAAACTTAATTTAAAATCTTGGTGATTACGTTTACAGGGCAGTTGGCAGCTCATAACTGTAAATGGAGACAAATTTTAGAAAAACCTCCTTTATAGTAAAGGACTGCTACTGATTTCACAGAGGCCATGTATGTGATTCAGTACTGATTTTAAGGCCATAAAGAACCACCTGCACCATCTAATCTGATCTACAAAAACAAACCTCAAAAGTGTCCAGACACTTCACAGTTTGGCAATCTATCGAAGTTCTAAGTATGCTATTGTCATAGCTAATTTCTTTGTCCGTTAATAAAATCTGCTTTTTAATCTGAATTTATTAAGCTTCAGCTTCCAATCAGAATTTATTGTGTCTGTCTGATTAGATTACAGAGTTATCTTCTGACAGCAATCCTTCAGCAACACCTGTACTTCCAGCTCACTATTCAAATCACCTGGTAACTTTTTCTGTCTTCAACTAACGGAAGTCAATTGTCTCTGAATTTCCTACTGACTCATGAATAAAAGTACTGTGAAAATAACCACTACAATCACTCTAAACTATAAAGCATTCACCAAGCCAGTCCTCCCTGCTGCAAAATTCGGCATCTTCAAAAAGCCTTCCTTCCAGAACAGCCAAGCACAGAACACTAAAGCTACATAGTTAAGTTTGCAATTTCTGGTTTTCCTGGAGTGCACCGAGACTTACTTTTTTAATTTTTTCTTCCCAGAAAGCATGCATACAGTATATTCCGAAAGGAGAAAGTTTAAAAGTCATTTATGGAAACTACAGTATCAGTGTGCTAAGCACATAAGCTCAAGCAGTAAACGCCTGAAAGCAGGTAGGGCTTAAGCACTACAAACAGATGACATGAAAAATAAAAGGCAAGAGGAGTACACAGATCTTTTCATAGTATTTGATTGTGCTCAGAGGACATTGGCCTGATCCAATGATCTGGATTTCCCTCACAGTGGAATCATGGATGTATGTTGTCTTTGCTGAAAAAAAGGACATCAGATCAAAAGAACAGACAGATGAAAAAAGAAGTTAGGAGCGAAAAACCTGGGAGAGAATTCAAGGTCAGTAACATGACAACATGTTCTGTGTTGTGGCACAGAGCAGACAATAGAATCTCCTCTCTCAATGTAATTTTGTATTTGAGAAGCTTTTAAAAAATTGACTGACAGTAACTCCCAGACCCAAAGAACACTCTTGTTGAAAGGAAGCTGAAGTCTATAGTTTCTGCAAAATTCTCAGGAACCTTCTTGCAAGCAACACAAACCCTAAAACCAGTATTTGTAACAGACATTATATGTTGTATTAAACCTGACACTGCTTTCTTACAGCTCAGCAATGCTACCTGTAATGTCTGTAATCCAGGAAAGAGAAAACATCAGTAATAAAACCAAGGTAAGAACAAGAGAGCAGCCCTATAGCTGGACATCAAACAACTGCTATAAAGGCACTGAACTGTTTTTATTTCAAAGCAAACAGCCACTTAACTAAGAGAAAAAAATACCAGAACACAACAGAGACAAAGAACAAGGTGGGATAAAAACAACAAAAAGCCCCCAGAGCATGCAAGACACACATCAAACTTGTGCCACACCTGAACACACAAAATTGAAATTGCAAAGAATTTCAGTTGTTTCCTGGCTTTTTGAATCCTGCATGACAAGAGACAATGGAGATGGAGTGTCCCCCCTCTTCAGCAATGGTGGGGGTACACTTGTCTCAAGAATAACAAAAGAACAGAGATATACTACGTAATGTGCTCAATCTAAAGTGCTCACCCAGTTTTCCTGACAGTCATTAAAAAAGCAACAACTCTGCATAAAAAGAACATTGTTGACATAAAACCAGCAAAAAAACCATACACTACAGTGCTCTAAAGCTCTCTAGCTGGCATAAACTGGAGGCGGGATATTTTATCCTCTGGCAGAGATCATCCTCCCAGTTCAGCCTGGCCTGACTGTCCAAGGTTACAAGTCTGCTATGGGTGCAAATATGACAGCAGACTTCATGCAGGGCAACTCGGGTACTGTATGACCAACCAAAGTCCTCCACTGCATAGGTGTAACTATATTGCTTCCAGATCCCAGCTTGCTTCACAGTCTGCTATAGTATCTACACTAATGGGGGCATGTGGAAGGTGGCTCTGCACAAACCAGTTGTCATATTACATCTGTTTTTCTGTTATAAAAGACTCCTATGGCTCCTGATGATGAAAAATTGACTGTATATACAAAACAGTTCTGAAGCGGCATAAACGTTTATCGGAGATTAGCATTTCAAATAATTAGAAGCAGAGCTGCTGCTCGTTATATATGTGAAATAAGACCACATAGTCAAAATGTGATGAAGGCACTCATGAATGAATTAATTTTATACTGATCACGGCAAATGATGAGTATAAAAAGCATCAGACAAGCAGCTAATTTTGTTAAGTATACTTTAACCATATTAGCAAATGACTGTTTTAAAAAGTTGCAGTGGCAATCTAGAGTTAATTTTTTTTTTAATTGTCAGGGTTAATGTACAAGTCATATATGTACATGCTAATCTACAGCCCCATGGTGGACAGTATCAAGAAACTGAGCAGCTCATGAACCTCAAGACATCTTTGTTTTTCACACACATCAATATATTGTGAAACAACAATATTATTCTGCATTAATTCAGCAATGACACCTGCACTTATATAGACCATCTCAGCTAAGGATTTTAAAACAGTTCACAAAGATTAAAAAATTAATTTCTCAATACCTGTGTAATGTAAAACATAAGTTATAGCCATTTAAATGAGAAATGAAATCAGCAACTTTTTTCAGCAAATAAATTAAGTTGCACTCAATCTACACAAATCATCCAAAGGTGATCTGCAAAGACAGCCATCCCTCCCCTTCAACCTTCAGGGGAATACAGTCAACCAATTACTATATGGTCCAACCACTGGACTATAACTGAAAGCAAACAAAACAAAACAATCACATTGCTAAAAGCAAAAGGCTTCACTTACCTTTCTCTCCATCTGAAATAAGATCTCTTTCTCCCTTTTGAACAATTGTCAAATTCCCCATGGCTTGGCTGAGTCTTAATACACATCCATGATGATCACTACTGTCTACGGGGTCTCTAAGCTACAACACAAGAATTCCATACACAGTACATGTTTTACTACTAGAACAACATATTCTAACACATGCTATTTCAGCATATGTATGGGGGGAAAAAAAACCCAAAAAACCCCTAGCATCATCAGTCTTTCCAGGTATTTTTTTTCTATGCCCACTGCAGTGCCAAAAAATGCCTAAGAAAGGGTCGTCTTTTTTAAAAAGCTCTGTTTAATATGCATTGTTGTGGCGATTATCCCATGGAATAAAACCCCTCTTCCATGTAAGAAACAGCACGTAATCTTTAAGCCAGTAATAAATTGTTTCTTTCTAAAGACTAAAAGACTAAACTTGCACGTACTTAAAAATCTAAAAGGAAAACAGCTCACCATGGCTTCATAGAGTCTACTAAACTCCATATAGTTTGGAGTAAGAATAGCTCGCTGGTAGCCTTGAATAAGAGAAGGCTGCTGGGAAATGAGCCACAGTCCATCCTGCAAAAACCAGTGAGAAGAACATTTAATGAATAGATTCTTAAATGTCAAACAACTGACTGAATCAAGAAAATACTTACAGCATCAATAATGATAGGAATTCCTTTCACTTTCGATTTTTCTATAATACCCTGCAAAAAATGCAGATAACTTTAAGATACTTGCTAAATTAAATCTCGTAAGATCCAAAACAAATTAAGGCAATAAACCTGATCATGTAAGTTGCTTTTACAAAATAAGATAAAAAAAAAATCTGTTACATTCTACAAACTAATATAAGATTTTCACATCAAATGGTAATTTTACAGTTACATTGTTTTCTCTCTGGTTCAAGTGTCAACAGCGTTTCTGTAACCAACACCTTGGTGTTGATATGCAAACAAGCAAGCAATCTCACTCACTCTCCCTGGGGCAGGAGGCATGCAATGCCAACATAAGTCACACATGGTAAACATACACCTCTAACTTTTAAAAAAATAAATAATCCAAATGAGTATTGCCATGACAGAAATCTACCAACAACAACACTAATTTTAGTTGCTTTTCTGATGATAGCCCCATTGCAGTATTTGAGTTTATGTACAAACAAACATCCCAAGCCAAGCAGTATGTAGGATGTTATTTCACTCATGATCCTGGAGGTTTTATACTTTCAAACCAAAACCAAGGCACCCCAGACAAGAGACCATTTGCAAAAGTGTTTTTTTCAGCAAGAAGTATCTACTAGCAGACTGTCTGCCCTTGTTCTCTCTCGTAACCAAGCAGCAGCGATGACTGATACTCAAGCTTTTTTAATGAGCAATGGCTGACAGTCAAGTTTTTTGAATGTTCGTCATTACCAACTTGCCTTTGAAGCTGGAGAGTTTATCCTTTTACTGTATAAGATAACACAGGATGGTATCCATCCAAAAGTCTAATTATTTTGGAATGCTATTAAGCTCTTCAGATTAGCTATCATATGGCATTGAGCTTCACAAGTTAGCAAGACTTTATGTGAGGAATAAGGAAGCAGTTTTTAATTAATGTTCAGGGTATGAATGTCCTTCTGTTCTTGCATTGTGGTAAAAACAAACACCTTCTACCTTGCTTCCTGTAAATTATTAATTATGGAATATACATAGCCTCACAAACTCATTCCTACCTGATTCTAGTTTTTCCAGTACCTAGAAATCTTTCCCTTCTATTTTTAAATGGAGGACCAGAATTTAGCAGTGCTTCAAACCCAACACTACTTTTGTTTGCTCGGGCACTGTTTGCATGTTGGAAGCGTGAGACCGGAACACTACCCACTGCTCCAAGGCTGAGGACTTGTCTCAACACACAGCTGCAGCTACATTAGAAACTACTGCAGAATAATAACCTTTCCATGACATACACACACTTGCACAGGTCTCTGCTTGGGCTGGGTGTCACAGACTGCCAGGTGCCCACCCTCCGTGGGATCCCAGGGGAACACCACAGGTCTTCTCTTAAATTCAGCTACTTAAATAATTTTGAACCAGTCACAAGTTTTACACAACTCATACCATTCAGCTACTACTAAATTATTCAAATTTATGAATAAGTATATTTAACAGCTGTGCAAGGATGGAATCTTAAAACATGCCTAGAATTAGTTGTGGCATACTGAAAGCCAGAGAGCCTTACTTTCAAAGCTTTTAAGAAATTTATGAGAGTAATTTCTTTATTCATTAATGTTAATCTGCATGTGCACAGCTCGGTTTTCCTTCACAGAAGCTGTACTGCTTTGCCCCTGCTGTGTTAAGTTCATTAACGATTATGTTTAATTTGACTCACTTGGTTATAATAATATAAGGCTGTGGATCTAGCAACCAAGTTTATGGGGTTCTTCTTCTGTATAAATGAATGTTATACATCCAACAGTCCAATTATTTTTGAACCATACTAAGCTCTTCTGATTAGATATCACATGGCACTGAGCTCCACAGGTTACCAAGATATTATGTAAGAACACATTCAGATTATCCTCCCCCAATTTTTGAAGATACAAATACCATTTACTGCAACTTCATTTTCTAACTGGTTTTAATTAGAATATTTTTGTACATTAGCAGCTTCACCAAACTACTTCAGTATACTTAAAATGATTACTGCTCCACTTCCCACTAATATGAATTACCAATTTATTCTAGTATGTCAACCTCAGTAAGCCAGGCTTTCATGACACTTAAATTTTTTAAAACCAAAAAAAATTTCCCCATCAGCTTCCATAAGGATGTCTGAAGGAAGACACCAGATCTAAGAAATCCTTATCCTTCCAAACTATTCTCTTAAAATGCATTATGAGCAATCCAGGGAACTAATTTTGCCAAAGTTCTATTCCTGAAACCATTAAGGTTTGACTGGTTGCTGTTACCGTTTGGCCCCTTTTCATGTTTCCTCATAACTGTCACCTTGACTACTGGTTAGAATTTATCTTTTTCTCTATATATGTATCTAACAGGCTAAATAAAGAATCCTGAAGATCATTGTCCACCAAAAGAATGCAAGTGTAAGGAAAAAACAAAAGGTGGAAGCTACAAAGCATGGAAGTATATGTACAGGTAAATAGCTTCTGGAAGGCTGGGTCACTGGTACACTCCAGAGAAATAAGGCATTTCTTGCTAATAACATTTTGAGTTCCTACCTCTCCAGCACATCCTCCACAATCCTGAGACATTTGACCTCTGCTCTGAAGAGAAATTTCATCTTGCTAAGTAAAACCTACTGGCCAAGCAACTTTTATTGTGTACTGAGTCTCTGAGGTATCAGTTTCTAATCTAACACACCAAGTGATCTTTGCTTTTTCTTTCTATCCTCATAAAACAAACAATCAGGGGACACAAAGTCCTTTGCGTTATTTAGAAAGCTCATTTTTGATTTAACAAAACAAAACCAAAAAAACCTTCCTACCCTAATCATTTCCCTTTCCTATTCCTCCCTTAAACTCAAACAGAAACTGCCTGGAGACAAGACAAGGAACCTCAGAGAAGAAGTTCTGGGAAGGGAGCGGGTATTCTGGCAACCCTAATAAAGCAGTAACAGAGGTAAGAGAACCCCTGTATGACAACCACCTGTTTGAAGGACACAACATACACTGGAGAACCTCTCTCCTACTGATTGTGGACCGGACCCACCTCACCTGCTGCCATTTAATAAAGGTCAAATGATTCACCAGTGGACAATAATTCATCCCATGTAGCTTAGACACTGCGTTTAGGGTGGGATGAATCACCAACAGACATACCTGCTTCTCAGCTATCATAAAGGGAGCAGACAGACTTTATTGCTTTATTTTTAGACACCAAGAATTAGATGAGATGAAGCCCACTTTTAAATGCTCTATTACTGCAGATAAGCTATTAAAAAAAGAAAAAAAACCCCAATCAAAAAACCCAACCAACTTGTGTAAGAGGTGTTTACAGCAATAATGGCAACATCCCCTCCTCTATGTAGGATATTTTGTTCCTGGAAGCAAAAATCAATTTTCAGCTGAATCTCTGTCTCAATATTCGGCATGGACTTTCCTGGTTAATACTTGCAGCATACAGAAGAACCTTCACTGGTAACTGCACAATTAATACAGCTCAGACTAACTCTGCTTTCACACCAAAACCTATTTAATGGTTTCTGATAGGACTCTTATGTATGAACAGGAACCATCTGTTCAGTTTTACCCAACAAAACAACTACTTATATGGGAAGGGATTTAGAAGACAATATCACCAATTGAAAATACTAAGAAATGTTACTAAGATAATCAAAACACCAATCACACAAGTGAACAGCAACAGAGAGAGTTACCAACGATAAATCCAAGACATCACCCCTTCCCTTCAAACAGCATTTTGAATATTAAGATTTTGGAGAGTCTAGCTCCAAGATATCCCAGTGGACTACCTTTCTGTGCACAGAATATATTATAGTACAACAGCAGTGGTTCAGCTTGGTGCAGACCAAGGCAGGAGCACTTGCTTCACTCAATTCCTAAGCGCTCGAGGACATCCAGAAATGAAGGACCGGACACTCGAGCAGAGATGAGGAGGAGAGAGTGACACACTGTTGTCATCCAACCTCATGACCCATGGTCACACTGGTTAGCTAAGATATCAAAGAGTGAAATTTGGATCCTTACTCTGTGATATTCACAGCCAGGCCCAAATTTCAGTCTCCTACCTTTCATGTACACAGTCCTAATAATGGGGGTTTGGGCAGTCTCTTACTAGAGATATTCTACTTTGTATCAGTTGGGTAAATACTTGGTGGCTCTCTGAAACAGTGATTCTACAGACCACAACATCTGGATGAGAAAAGGGAAACAAGTTCCAGCCTGCTGTGATTAAAATCAGTGATGATTAAGTGTATTACAAGACTGCAGGACTCATGCTAGAACAAATACGTAACGACAGTTTCCTCTCCTAATAACTGAACTCTAATGTTTAAGTTTCTACCATAATTAAGCCAAAGAGGATATGACCTAGGATTCACACATCCCACAAAGTTGATTGGGACAGCCTTCCACACAGTTAACATTTATTAGCAGCACCAAATACCTGACATTTAGGAATGCCCAAAACAGTATTTCACTGACTGCAGTTTTCAGTGGAGATGGCTGAGGGAAGGAGAGCCAGAGGGGGGGTAAAATTCACCTGAATCTACTCCCTCTCTATTCTTGAAATACACAATTTCCTGAAAAATTTTTGTTCTCTGACTGCATATCCAGAACTTGTATGCAAGCAACCTACTCAGTAAGAACTGTAAAAAAAGTTGTCACAGTAGAAACCAGTGGTCTGTCTGGATAAAGGTAACCCTTTAATCAGGAAAATTTACAAAGTAAGGGTAAAGAATTTATGTGTTTAGTTCTTTTATTATCATGGAAGCTATTCCTTGAAATGCAATGCATTCATTTTAGTAGAAATCTCTGTTCTCTGTCCCAGCATGATAATTTTAAAATGGGTTCCCCAAACCAAATTTCGATCTTTTTTTGAAGAACAAACCCCAACACAACACCCCAACACACTGAAACAAAACAGCACACACATGAAATCAGAGTAATTCAGGCTGGAAAGGACTGCAGGAGGAAGAAGCTTGAAGGAATGAATGGACAAGCTACTGCTGAAAGAGGGCACAGTAATGCAGAAAAGCATGATACGACTTACCCATTTGATAGCTTGCGGCTGTGCTGTGCAACCCAACATTCACCTGTACTGCACTAACATGGACATCCAGGACTCTTGCACACTTCCACAATTATTATGGAAAAATGGAATGGGCTGAGATGAGCCAGTGCAAGACACTGGCTGCAAAAAACAGCTAGTAAGTGAATGGGGGTAATGTGAGGGAGGAATAAATTGCCATGGAGCTCCTAAGTATAATCAAAGGATATCTAATCAGCCATGGAAGTCTTCATAGAGCAGCCACCCTGAGGCACCAGCAGCCAATAGCAAGTGGGGCACTCACAGTGAGCACCCACAGCCTCTAGTAAAACTCTGTAGTCAGTCTGGACGACTCCACCCAAGTCCACAAGCCTTCAGTAACACGCGTATCTTATTTACTGTGCCTACATACAAGCTGGTTCTCCATGGCTCCTTGGAAAAGACAGTTATGGACAGTTTTGCCCACACCTGACTTAGATACACTTTCCAGCTTTTTTAATTAGATGTGGATTGGCAGCAGAATGCCTGCAATGACTTTTAATATATTATTAGTTGTATCACTGCTTGTTTTTCCTGATGAACTGGTTTAGCTACACAGTAACTTTGGCATTCAGTGTTCGCAAAGGGAGGATTCAGGAAATTAGAGCCAGTAATTTTAATAAAAGATTGAATTTTAATGAAATAAACAGAAAACCATAATAGCAGCATATATAAAAGCAACATCTATCCCGCAACAGTAATTAATTTTCACTAAGGATGCACTGCATTGTCATCTTTCTGCCTTGCCAAGGAAAGATACTGCAGGCAAAGTTTCCTTTACTGACACCAGCAACTAACACTGCATTTCCTAGGTCCCTCCAAGAGTCATGTCTTGGCCTACTCTTGGCAAAATTCCTTACCCGTGTGCTCAAAAAGAAGTTCAAGCTCCAGCACGCCATAATAATGGATAGCATTGACCACAACGACATCCAAACATTTTAGCAAGCAGTATAACCTTACCTTCAGCCCACCGAAAGTACACTCTACTGCAACCTGCAAATGCCAAGTATGGAATTACATACTCTGGTCTGGTAGAGACATGCAAATGTGCATAACGTGGCACTGGTTACATCTCCAACAACTTTAAATCATCAAAAAGGAGTGGCAGCCCCTTTTACAAAGAACCCTCTACTGAAAGCTAGGGTCAGAACCTGCTGTTGAAATGCTACCTATAACTGCCTGTATTTTCTGCATGGATGCTGCTCTCATCTAGCAATCCTGAATCCATGGTTTTGTCTGGTACAGAGAGATAAAAGGGAAGAAATAGCCAAAATTTCCCTGTAAATGCTGCAGCTGGAAGCACACCTCCCCAAGGTGCCCGGGAGGAACAAGTAAGTTCCACCCCAACACACTGCAAATCAATTCCTACAAATAGACACTGAAAGCCCTAGGAAGCACTTCTGCATTCCTTGCTTCTAGTCTGGATCAATGCAGAGTTAGCAGGGACTCAGCTGCAATAGAGGTCAGGATGCAGCTCTGTGGCAGAGATGCTTTGAAAATGGGCTTGGCAAGCAGAAGTTTGTAATCTTGCACAGCTAGAGGTAGACAAATATCCCAAACACAGGCTGTGCTCAAGGCTACAGTCAGTGTTGGCAGGGGAGAGAAGCTTCCCTAAATATATTCTATTTGACACAGGAGGTTTTGAAAAACATTAAAAATGGAATTCCACTGTTTGATATTCCTCACGCTAGAGACATATTTTCAGTAACTGGTTTGTTGGGTTTTTTGAAGTTTACTCACTGCTGGAAATCTCCAGTCAACTCTGAAACTTGCTTTCATTAGTTCCTACAAACTCATCCAAGAGCTCGTTCTCCTTTCAAAATTCAGCAGTATCAATCAAAAACTCTCTTTGTGGACAAGATTGATATAAATCACCTTTAACCAGCCTAATTGCCTGAGCTTTACTTTATATATTCTTGTATGCGTAACTATCACTAGCTCATTCATCACTCTACTAAGCTCTCAGACCTCACATAAAAAACAACCACTACTCCTACCACTTGAAGAGTCACGTAACAGGGACTAATATCCTTAAATAAATAGAGCACTCCTTTTTAGCTATGTCCCCCAAACTCAACCAGACACCCCCTGAGAAACTACATTTATACACTTCCAATCCTAAACACATTCAAATCCAGTTTAAGCAATAATCCTGTTTAATCCAAACCAAAATAAAAAATCTACATCAGAATAAAAGGCACAAAGTTTTCTCATGCTGTCTCATCCACTGAATGTTTGCACTCACAAAGCAAACTCTACAAGATTTCCAATTTATGAATGTTAGATTTGGCTTATGATATTCATGGTCAGCTGCTGGCATTTTATCTTAAAATAAATAAAAAAAAACTTAAAATGAACTCTGGAATTTATCACTGCCAATTTCTTTTTAGGGTTTCTAACTGAATGATGCTCAGAAAGAGTTGAAAAGGTACCCAATTTCAGCGTTTTGCTTACAAATCAAGTTAAACAACAATATAAGCCTACACACAGAAAGCAAATAAACATCCCACTTCACTGTGAATTACCTTCATCAAGATCCATTACATATATTAGAAAATAAATTCTGCTTGCAAGCTGCTTAAACCTGTATTTAAGGTCCTGTTAGCATATTTTCAAACACTGTTTTTCTAATCAAGACAGTTGTGAGGAAGCCACAGAATACTAACAGTTCTTAGCTCAACCAAGAGGATCTCTCTGCCTTGAGCTGGCATTCCCAAGCTTTATCTGCACCAGCACCACCATCACAGAGAAGTAACTGCATCCTATCCCAGCAACTGCCTCATCTTAGGTGAAGGCATCCACAAATTCTGACTCTCATCAGGCTGTCTGAAAGCAATGGGGCTTGGCTAGTAAAAGAGTAGTTTTTCACTGGATACTACTTGTGGTATATGCATCAATATTGGGGGCTGGGTGAGGGCTGAGAGAAATATAGTTTACACACAAATTCTCAAAGTGGGTGCACATACATGCCCTCTGGTTTTGCTTCTGCAGCATCACAGGCATGAGAGACCATCTATCTCACCTCCTCCAAGCTGAGAGCCGAGAACAGAAAGCAGCATGTCCTACCTGCTACTTCAGTTCCCTATGAACTGCTGAATCCCCACAGCAAGAACCCTCAGAGGACTTTCCAGAGGATATCAACAGGGCAGGAAGCAAACATACGTGACACACCGAAGAATTCAGTTTCTGGTAAATAATTCTTCTGCTAACTTGAGTTGACATGAGCAGTGATTCCAAAGAGTAACATGTCCTGTTGTTCATATTCATACATGGTAGTAGGTACCACAGACAATACTATTAATCTACTACTAATCTGATCTACAATACTACTAATGTTGCAACTGCAGCATTAGCCTGGGATGCTTCTCAGGTGTCTTGTACTTGGTACGAATGGAACCCAGGAGGCTGCTCAGATATCAAGAGGAAAATGCTTCCCAAGGCCCACAGCGGCAGATTTTAGCTTTAACAGACTGCTATGACAACAAAAGGCGGCTCTGTATTCTGTAGTCCTCTTAATCTTGCAAGCAATAGTGCAGATAGTGTACTGAATCACCTGGTCCTGTTCTCACAATTTATTAAGGCTGTGAAGTGTTGCCTAAATCCTGAAGGCATGAGGTTTGAAAGGGGGAAATTAATCCAACCAACCGAAAACAAACAGAAAAGCTGGTACCTCAGCTGCGGTGGAACTGAGAATTCATCTGAAAGAGAAAATCTCAACAAGCTCTCTCTGGGCACACTCAATGGAGTCACATGGATGTCACATCCATGACAATGGCCCAAACCTCTCCCACCCTTGGACAGATGTTAACTACAGCTGAGACATTTCCACACAACCTTAAGATTATGTCACTAGGGGTGGAAAATGAGATTTCTGAAATTTATATTCCAACAGATAGCAGAGATCTTCAAAGGCAAACAACTGGCTGAGGGTAGCATTGCAGGGTGAGGGGGCTGGGGGAAGAGAAACAACAACAGCAACAGGCATAAATGGCAGCTAGGCAGGCTATCAGCCAAAAGAAGAACTCAGGCTGGTATTCAGGACATTTTCTTGGAGCTAAAACAAAAATTAAGAATTGAGCAATAGGAACCAGTATGCGGTTTGAGAACAGAGTCAATTTTACCATGTAATCTGCATTACACAGAGCCATTCTTGCTATTAATCATTACCTCTCTTACAGGAGGGAAGCAAGCATGCTCTGCTGTAAACAACAATCGAACTTTGCTGCTGCAAAACAAAACACAGCAAGACTGGAGTGGCAGAGTCCAGGATTTGGTGCTACCACTTCAGGGAGAGAGGCAAGGAACCCAGTGACAAGCAAAGGCAATTCCGACTTCAAAGTCTTACTTCAGTTAAGGATAGGACTCTTCATAAGGATGAATGCTTTTCTCTGTCTGATCCCAACAGTAACTACTATTCCAACAACAATTCTGTATCAGTCCACTTGACTGCAAAGCCACTGGCATACCCATTAAAGATTCAGCAAACTCAGCAGCAGAAAATTTGACAGGAATATCACATTCATGCATGAAGGAATAGGGGAAAGGAGATGTCAAGAGGCTGGAAACTGATAAAGAACATAGCTAAGCTTGTAACTGCCTAACTGCTAGGCAGCAGCAGAATGCAGAACATTCTGGAGCATTAGGTAGCATTGTCTCCTCTCCCAGAGGGCTATGCAAGGAATACAATATTCTTTCCAAAGTCCTCTCAGGAGCTGCAGTCACCACACTGCAGGAGAGGAACTTGGTTCTCTCACAAACCTGAGGAAAAGCCTTTGATAGCAGAGGCAGGAGTTGCCATACTTTCAAGCCTCAGGCTACAAGAAAAATAGATCAGAGTAAGACCAGAAGTGCAAACATCCCTGGAACGGCTGAATGAAGAACACTGTGGTGGGTAGATATAATAGGGACATAATATTGCTATTGTGTGAAAAAAAGAGAACATCCAACAGCTTTGGAAATATGCTGCTTCTAAGGACTGACAGAGGACAGTCATAGGGACCTTGGCTTTCCTTCCACGTTGTAGCTAAACTCTTTCTCAACAGAATCTAAACTATCACCAGCAGCATACCAACTCAGGTGAACTCAGCGAGGTAACAGTACTGTCACCTCTGGCCAGAATCAATCACAGGCACTGAAAGGGAAAAACAGACGGCCTGACGTTGCCTACAAGGAAGCTGGCTGTGGTGGTCAAGTTCCACACCAGGTGTGGTAACAGCATTTCAGAAGTCTGAAGTAGAATGGGGAGCAGAGATGCTTCAATCTGTACACTCCAGAGCTGAGAAGTGGGCAGAAAAGTGTTTTTGTTTCTTTCTCTTGAAGAGAAATAGCTTGGACTGCTGATTTGCTTTGGAGTTAGAGGGTCTAACCAGGCCGAGACTAGGATTGCCACATCTGCATGGGATCCAGCTGCACAGCTATTAGGACACAATAAATACTTTCTTTAGGGGATTCTTCTGAAGCTGCAGCTCCTGGTCTTGCAAGACCCATGGCTAGAAAGCTCTGACAGAGCATCAGCCCTCACTCAGGTGACTGATGAACAGCATGTGAGGGTTCTGGTACAGATCCACACAAGTGGCATATGAGCGAAGGATATAACTTGTAGAGTGTCTGTGACAGCCAGAACCAGAATATCACAGGAAGCCAGTAAGTATGTATTCCAATAGCATCACTATGCTCTCAAGGAAACAAAAAATAAATTAAAAAATCAAAGGAAACTGATCACAAGGCACTTCTTTTCCATCAGACTATTGAAAGATGCTGAAATTCCACAGTGTGCACACTGCAGGCATTAAGCATGAGGGAGGCAGATGACACAGTAAAGATTCTGAGAAAGCGAAGCATTCTTTGATCTGGAGAGGCAAGATGCACCATCTGGGCAACAAATACTCAGGCTATTCCACAATAAAACACTGTCCATGGGCTGTATACCAGAAACTGCGGGTTACTGCATTTGCATCTTAATTTCTCAATGCTCAGAAGAGAGAAGCAGCCCAAACACATGACTGTTTGGACAAGAACATTCATTGGCAACATGCTGGCACAATACCAACAAGAACTGATATAAGAACAGCATCAGAGAGGTGACAGACCACTATGGCTCAGCACTTTACTTGGGCAGTAAGAGGAGGAGGGGAAGCTCTCTCCCATTGTCACGGCCACTCCGACACAAAACCCTGACCAGAAAGCAGCCTCCTATAAAAGTTTAAAATAGCAACACTATCACCACTCACTTTTTTTGTCTTGAGGGTGAAGAGTGATACAAAGCTTAAAATTCACTGTTGAAGCAAGAGGGAGACTCAGCCTTTCCTCAGCACAGAGAAGCACCAGTCTTCCTGAAGGAGGCAACCAGGGTTCACTTGTCCCCAATTACATGTTAAAAAAACAACACTGGGTAACTAATGAACACTTACATAATTACAGTGAAGACAAAGAACTTGAGCTTTAATGTGACTTGAAATTAGTAAGGTCAGATCCACGGCTCGTATGAACATGGTCTGAGATTTTAGCATGAAGTAACTTCCAAATGCCTTGTCTTCATTGGCTGGGTTTGTTTCTTTAAGCTAGCTCGCACAGGACCACCAGGCTGAAGTAAAAGTATGCTTGTAATTCACTAAGAAAGCAAAATTATTTTTAGCAGTGATAAAAAAAAATAAATACAATCAAGGAATCTTCCAGAAACTTCTGTAAGATAAGCACATTGACAGATATTTATAAAACCCAAATAGAATTCTGATATAAAATTCTGATATAAAAGAAGCCTATGTTAGCTACCTTCGATATTCTAAATGAAGTCTTACTTTTTTGTTTAAAGTTGTTTTCCTTTAGAAAAAAAACTATTAAAAAAAAAAACAACAAGTGGAAAAAAAAGAGAAAAATCATTGCTCGGTTTTTTTTCTGTAAAAAGAATTCTGAAAAAAATGTTTTCAAAAAAAATACAGTATCTGTTGAATTTTTCCATTCAGAATAGAATGCTCTTTGTTTGTTTTACACATCTATATCATAAACCAAACATTTTTTGGAAGCAGAAGGAGAACTAAAGAAGCAAAGAGCTCCAATAGCAACTTTCTCTAACAAAAGCCTAGCAAACCCACCCTCCATAGATCTCAAGGTATTCTAAACTACTTGGATAGCATGGAGTCTCTTGCCTCCCTTGTTTTGCAATTTCACTGTGTAACTGTCAACATTTCTGTAAATATATTAATTCCACTTATTTGTACCACTGATTAATTCAGTAATATTTCTCAGGGAAGGAAAAAAGAATCTTACAAAATTAGATTGATGTTAGACTGAAAGATATACATTGAACACACAAAAGATGTGTTGACAGTAATAGAAGACATCATCTGGAAGACAGTGTAAGTACACGTTATTTAGAGTACAGAACTATCTAAGCTCCTGTCTACAGCTCTCCACTAAAGCTTGAAAGAAAATAAGATTACCTCTTTATCCAGAGGGCAAATTTGCAGCATTTTATAATTAAGAGTATTATTTCTTATTGCAAGGGGACATAGTCCCTGTTCTTTGGTACATCTCCCGACACAAATTGTTAAATATGGTTCCGAAATTTATGAATATAAAAATTCATATTTATGTTCTTACAGTACAGGTGCCTTCCACCTAAGAATGCAAAGAGCCCTTTATCTGGAGATGCCAACATCTATTTCTTAGTTAGCAACTTTCACAATTAAAACAAAAGCAAATAAAAGCAACCATATGGGTACCTAAAATTCAGAGTGATGCTTACAGTTTAATAACGAAGACCATGACTAACAGCTGTAATTTTCAGTCAACAGTACTTTATTAAATTTGTTATTTAGTAACCCCATCAAAAACATTTGAGTAATCAGGTAAAAGACAGGAATTTGGTTAATAAAATTCAACATAAAGACACAATAAAATACCAGTATACACATTACCTTAGCATTCTCAAGTAGAACTTCATCTCTACCTAAGCCAGGTCCTATGACAACTGAGTGCAGTCGCGGTAACCACTTTTCCACCTCATGGACAGCATTGGGACTATCACTAAATGGAATTGGGAAAAAAAGGCAAGTTTAAAAAGACTTCATTTTAGTATTCAGAATCTGAGCTGAAGATGCAAGACAGAAAGAGATATTTCCTATCTTGAGTGTCAGGCAATTTTATCCTTCAAACTACCAAAACCCTGTGATCCAGGAAATACGGAATGGTTTGTCCAAATAGCTAAAATCAAACATTCCCCTCCATTCATTCCTTAAGGGATACCACATAAAAATGAGGCGGTTAATTGCAAGTATCCACTATGGTTGTTACAATGTAGAAAAATAAAATCCAAGCAGGAAACCAATAATTCTTACAGTCTGTCACAATTCCCCATTTAATGCTTCTTTGCAGAGATTACACCTTGGAGAGAGGTCCACCATCTCACAGGTATACACTGTGGCTTGCTGAAAATGACGCAAATATTTATTACCCTGCATGGCAAAATGATAAATCTACTCATATACTTTTTTTGTCAGCTGCTTCACAAACATTTGCTCCAACTGAATTACAGCCAAACTGTCCCCTCTCCCCAAAAGGCAACAGGAGAATCAAGCTATTCAGTAAGGCTTAAAAGGTTGTAATGCTTAAGATTTCTGTAGCACTCAGGTTTTGTCTACATTGGAAAAACGATGACAAAATCAACTGCCAAATATAGCTGCCACAATACAGCATTCAGCCGCTGACCAGAACTGTTTATTTTGTTCTGATCAGTTTTGTTGTGTAAATAGGTCAGAATATTTTGAAAGCACTGCCCAACAACCACGGTTAATTCTTACTGACAGTACCAAGGGAAAATTTAGCCTCCCTCCCTCCCTCCCCACCTCTGACATAAGTGATGACAATAAATTAACATTTTAACCGAAGGATGGGGGAATAAAGCTCCCTATAGGCTAAGCAAGGAGGTACTATCTGAGAGTATTACTCAGAATATTTTGAGCTCGCAATACTTCAACAAAGCTCTATTATTATGGATGAAAGCCCTTGCATGTTTTTCATAACCGACAGCTGTACTGATGGGACACACCACTTGGGTACAAGTGTTTCGGTCGCGTCTGGCAGAATCAGCAAATTCCACAACAATTTCTGCAAGTGCCAGGCAGGAGCCCAAAGCTTTTGCAGCTGCACCGAGCGAGGCAGCCCGCTCAAGGCCGCATGGATGCAGTGCCTCGCCTGGCCACGGCCCAGCAGCTCCTCCACCGACAATAGCTGCTTCAGAAATCCCTGGCTGCAGCAGTGCCGGCTCCCCAAAGGCGCCCTGTGCTGACACCACAAAACAGCTCTGTCAAAACAAGGCTGCTGGGTGGAAGCGATGACCCGCTGCAAGGGCAAGGGAGACAACGAACCACGTGAGGACACTGTTGTCCCTGAAGCAGTCCCCTGCTTAGCGAGCTGAAGTCGAATTTCCATTTGAACGATGCAGCTCCCTCCCTCTCCTCTCACTCACAAGGAAACAGCAGTAGCTTGAGAATTGCCAAACAGCTTACCGTTTTTTCCCCCCCCTGTATAACCACCTATCAGTTTGTGATGTAGATACAGGCTGGCAATAAAAAATGATTCAAAAAATATTTAAAGCACTATTAAAAAAAGCCAGTGCTTTTGCTCATGGTAGGTTGGACATGTGAAAAACTGTCTGTGAACCAAACTCTAATAAAATATCATCATTTCTGAATACAGACCACTTTTTTATTTACATGCTGAAACTGATTTTATCTCTAGAAAAGAAATATGTGTATCAAATAGATGTATTTCTCAAATAAATCATATATATATCTATATATCATACAGATATAGGAATACTGCTATATATATAAGGATGTTTGAATGGGTTGGATTCAAAATACCTCTGAATAGTAGAAGCCAAATACATTAAATAAATGTTCCATTAAACATAAGCTAAGAATAGAGCCATAGATAGTACCGTAACTGCTCTGCTCTTTTACAAATATCTCATGTTAATAATCTCAAGGTAGAATGTTTGCCAATTTATTTATATTCAGGGTTGAAATAAGATAATTTTGTCTCCAGCCCAACTGATAATGTGCACTCTTCAAAACAAAGCCATCTCTTGGGAAATGAACAGTCCAACATTAAACCACTCCTGCTCACTTTGCCTCTGGTAGTAATAAAAACCTACTGTACAGCTTTTAATCTTCAAAGCATTTTACAAACATTACGTTCACATAACTCCTTTGCAACTTCACATCAAGAAGCAACCGAAGGCATATGAAGGGCCAAGAGATTTAAAATGGTGATAATGACTATTCCGTTGCAAAATCAGCTATAAAAACATGCTGTAAAATAACTGATGGGTTTTGATTCTTCATAAAGAAAAGAGAACAAACACTGCCTCAGAGAAGCACCATGCCAACTACACTTTAAGATACTGGATGTTCACAACAGCTGTACTGATGCAGCTAAAGACACCTTACAAATAGCCTGTATCTACAGCTTCTCTGAAAGTGGAAGGGTTATCGTGTCATCTTACAGTTTATTCCCACACACAGACATCAAAGTAGTAGCAGTTTAAAGCTGATAGAGTACAAATGATGCACATCTAACTTTCTTCAGGAAGGGGTGTCATATTGAAAGTTCCTGACCATGGGATTTAGCATGAAGACAGAAACTCTTCTAGCTCTTAACAGCTACAGTCTATACACAACATTTAAACATGCCCCAAAGAATTCTCTAACACTGAGGTCAGCTGGCCTCTACACTCTCAGGCTTCAGAACTGGTAACACTCACGCTGCCTATCAAGCACAGTCCTTGGGCCACAGTAGTTCCTCACCAGTCGAAAAAGTTGTTGGGAGAGGCTAGCTGGCACAGGCCAAAATCCTTGCCAAGGATCATCTGGATAATTTGCCGGTACAGATAAGCATGTTCAGGTACCTGGGAATAAATATTCCTTGGCAGTGTTTAGTTTATTACTACAGAAAAAGCCAATGTGTATTCTTGTTTGCCTGTGGATCAGAACCAGAAAAAAAACCCCAAAATACTTCGCAGGCATCAGCACAGAACACAAGAGAGGTCCTCAGCTGTTGGCTGTGTATTAGGCTCACACAAGTAATGTTGTTACCTTCCTTTGTCCTTTCACGCCAATTTCTCCACCTGATTACTAACCTGATTTCAAACCTCTCCATTTAATTACCACCTCCACTGCCCAAGACATGCACGCACAACTAAAAATAGCACTGTATTTTTTAAAAAAAAGGATCTAGAAAGGTATGAGCTTTGATGGTCAGAGATGCAATCTTCAGGCCCTGACAGAAAGGGATCAAGTAAGCAAGAACCAGTATTGCCTTTAGAGGTACAGAGCCATACAGTACGTGACTTGGCTTTCTTCCAAACAGGAATCACAAATACAATACCCCTACTCTAAAGCACAAAGCAATCTCTTGCAAGGCCACAGGAAAACAGCATTCGAATTTCTGAAAAGAAGGCAAAAACCTTTCAGAGAGACTTTGATTAACTAAAGGTCAGGGATTTCCTAAAATAAAGCAAGCTTTTTTGGAAGGTTATGGGGCAGGAGATTGAGAAACAGTCTGGCTTTCCCATAATTCAAAAATACAAACCATGGACATACACAACAGGGATATTCAGGGAAGCTGAATCCAAGCAGTAACACCTGTAAACATGGAGAGTGAACTACAGTACCATTATGCAGATGTGTGCAATTAAAGATTCTAGTGACAGACCACAGCTGTAGATTTGCAGGGAATGAACAGATCTTCAGACAGCTACTTAACTTCAAGCTAACCACTACGTTTTACGTGACATGTTATCAGATGCCATTCCAATGAAAATCTAGATTATGACAGCTCACTATTGTTCAATCAAGCAAGCAACCAACACCCCTCCAAACCCTGAAAGCTTTTTCAAAGTCTTGCTTGTCTGCAAAGCAACCAATAAAGCTCTGACTGCATACAGAAAAGAACTATCACAGGATAAACACGATTAATATGGAAAACTGAAGGAGCTTCTGTAACTTGTCTCATATCTGTGAAGTTTAGTAGGTAAGAAAGTGTCTAACACTAATGTCAACAATAATTCAATGAATTTTATGTATTAGTCAAAGCAGATCTAAACAAATAAGCAAGCACACAGAGAGTCTCACAGGGGGCCACACTATGCAAAAGGACCCCAGAGATGTTTACCTAATCAGCTTTCCTTGACCGTCAGTGAGAAGCAGGGGAGAGAGACAAAGTTTCACTCAGTGAAGGCTGAGAAGACTGATCTCTTGGAAAGACAGACACAACAGCTTTTATCATTTGCCTTCCTTGAAACCCCTGTGTAGACAGAGCCAATGTGTGGTGTTCAGCACCTTGCATGTTCATCTTTTTGCTCTTTTCTCCGCATCCAGAACATACTGAGAGAAGTACTTTCCATGGTAAAATCTACAATGATTCTTCAAATTAAACAGCACTGTGTCTCTGAAATGCTGAGGACAAGTGTTCTTTGTAAATTATTGGTAGCTTTAGGTAACTTCTGCCAAGTTAAAATCAATACACCCTGAAAAAATTCCTCATGTCTTGCCACCTCAATTATTTTTGTATACAGGAACAGCACTGGTTTGGTTATGGTGGTTATGGCAGTAATTGCTGGATTCAGTACTGCATAGTCTCACTGCTGCCTCTTAATGCACAACCTCAGTCTCTTACAATACCTTTAAATTAGTTTTGAAAAGCTAATACAGAAAAGAAAAACTTTCAGCCAAGCTTTTTATTCGTCAGGACTCTTCTGTATTTCACTATTACACAATAAAAATTAACATAAAACACGGTTCTGTAGATTTTGATCTTGGTGCAAGCTTGATGTAATAACCTTCCCCAAACCAACAAAAAGCCTGAAAAAAACAATGGTGGCTACTGCTCTAATATCGCTTAGTTTCTAAACATCTTCCACAGCAGTTTGTAACAGATATTTGACAGGTACCACCTGCTTGAAAGTCTGCTCTAGGCTGGTCACTGCCCAGAGTGGGAGGACACCTGACAGTTAGCGCCTGAAATGCCACTCCCATTCTCAGCCCTCAAAAAAAAGAAAATTTTGCTGTACACTACATTTTATTCAAACACTGGGTTTCACCAAGGCAATAGCTTTAAATTATTACAGAAATCTCTAAACACAGCAGCTTTCCTCATTCAGGATGAATGACAGTTACTGTTGTTGCTTTCTAGAGGAGGGAAAGGAATATCGGTGATAAAGTGCAGCCCTGTCAAATTTTACATGGAAACAAGAAAATGTGAAGCGAAGTCAGCATGGGTGTAACTGTGAGCTACAGAAATAGTAGATAAGCATGAATGACAGCGCAGACAGGAGGCAGTGGCACTGCAGCTCTTCACATGTGTTTTAGGCAGAGCTGGAACCACCTTAGTAATCAGAGATGTGGTTTGGACATCACAAAACACCCATCAGTGAGACCTCCTGCTAGAGAAGGACACGGGACACAAGCAAGACTGCCGTCACCTGGTCAACTATACAGCTCCTCGCTGGACAGCGTATTTTTCAGATTCTGCTCATTATTTGTGCACACTTGGTGTGACTGAGGCAACTCCAAATGCATTAAAATGTACCGTTGCAAGAGTCTGTTATGTAAACTCAGACAAAGCCACTTTAAGAGGGCAGTTTCAAAAGCCAACCTAGAGTCTTCTCTTCAAAGATGGGAAAAAGTCTCTGATCTGAGGATGAAAGAGTTTCAGTTTTGTTTGTCCAAGCACTGCAGGTAATTATATTAATGTGAATCAAATGTTAGACCTGCTGACATTTAGATCCTGTCATGTTATACAGTACATCAAAAGGGTGAAAGATGGGACATAATGCGTAGCTCTAGAATTTAAGTAGTTATCTCAGAAAGCTAATCATTAACTATTGTGGTAAACTTTGGGTGAGGTCATCATTGGAAACCAGGCAAATAAGATAAGGAGAGACACTATTCTGGAAAGGTTAGCTCAAAGGAATTAAAAGGCAAAACCAAACAGTGCAAAAAATGTTTGAGCATAAAATTAAACTAATTCTGTATTTCAAGAGTAGCTGTATTTGTCAATGTTTAAATCATCATTCTTGTAAATGAACTCCAAATTTCCAAAGACCAAAAAGCTTGAGGCAGCCTCTTTTGGCCCCATGAACAGAACTGGAAATAACAACTTATTCTAGAAAAGCTCATTCATTCCATTATCAACCCATGGGTCTCTCACCAAGCACCTCAATCAGGCAGAGCAAATCTCATGTGGCATGAAGTTGACTGGATGCAATTTAAAGACCAAAAAGACATATATTTAATAAATTAAGATTAGCATATTAAACTGTCCCAAAAAAGTTTAGAAGACAGAATTGTCATTTTCACCTAACAGGCTGTTGAAAGATCTTTCAATAGTGTTTAATCTGTAAATGCTGGGTAGACAATACCTATTTTCCTGCTACAATCTGATTGAATGACAGGGAAGAAAATGAAAGAAAAACAAAGAACGTAATGAGAGCAGGATTCAATACTATTCAAATCAAGTGTTCCTTTTCAGCCATTGAACAAGTTAATTTAGACACCAGAAGTGAACCTAGTAGGCTTTATGTGAATCTTAACAACACAGCAACAAGAACAGCAACCCATCATCCAGGTGAAGCACAGGTGTCACAAGCTCATAGTAAGAGACTGCTCTTAATATGTAGATACCACAGTATTTACTTGCTCCATATTCTACCTTCAAGGCAGCAAGAGTGTGAATCACCTACTGAGGTACGCATTTACAAAAGTGCTGTATTTACCATACCATATTTTTTATATCATAATAACGACAACAAACCCCAAAATGTTTTCCACAGCTGCTACTTGGACAACAGACTCTCATTTAGGTATCAGATCTGTTTCAGTAGGAATTGGGTTGTCAACACACTACAGGCATCAGAGCCAACAACAAACTCTTTAATAATGAACCCAAACGCACTATACAAATGGGGTCACCTCTCTTATGCACAGCAGAGCCTCTCACATCCTGTCAGAAAGAGCCTCAAAGGAGAATAAGCTATTGCTTGACTATTTTTTGAGATTTCTCACACAGACATGACAACAGCAGTCAAGGTCAACCTTATCTAGCCTTGCAAAGATAGCATAGGTATCAACACAATCATTTTACAACTTGCATTTAGATATATCCAAATATTTAAAGCAGCTGTAGTGTGTTTTGATCTCAATCACATTACCAAGGCATGTTGAAACACCATCACCCTGCACACACACTCCCCCCCGCCACCCCCCCCCCCAAAGTATAATGATAACAAAATATCTTGACCTCATATGTTCAGAGTTCATGGAAGTTGTCTGGACCTAGTAATACTTCCTGTGAACTGACTTGATAAGCAGACTCTGTCAAATATTCTTTCAAATGGACTGCGATTAACCAAAACCACGTGACAGAATGAGGATGACAATGTAATTTCCCTCAATGAAACAGGCTTAAAACATCCCTAGAAAAACTAATGCACTTTTCTTTTTTAAATGTTAAAACCAGTAAATAAAGTGACAAGCTTTTATCACATCGATATCCCTCTCTAGTTTACGCTCAACTCTTAAGGCACAGATGATATCTGAATCAATACCCAGAAGGCTAGAGTACTTCAGCTGTGGACACAGGAGAAGACAGAAAAAGTCTCAGCCTAAATATCTGCTTTGCTGATTGTCAGCTGGGGAAAAAACCCCAAAACAACGAGACCCTAAAGTCTTCAAATTAATAATTAAAAAAACAAAAAAGCAAAAGCAAATCCCAGGCATGCCTGCCTTCACTCAAACTCAAGACAGATTAAATACCAAAGAAATCTAGTTCTGGTGTCAAATCACAGCAGTATGGCAGGTGTTCAGAAGGATGAATTTGGCCAGGATCTAACTGGAGTAAAACACTGCTACACACATACATATCTCTTTCTTACGTATCAGAAAGCAGCAAGCACAGCAGCACTCCCCACAGTGGTGCTAAAAATCTTTGCCTACTTCTCAAATTTTGAAGAGGTGGCAAAATCTCTTTTAGTTTCACCTGGGTTAAGGACCTCTGCAACAACAGGGAGGAAAGGGACTACAGTATGGGGTGAATACACCTCCTGTCTTTTTATTCATTCTGCAGCATACAGCAAAGAAGCAGCAGCTTTTTGCCAAGAAAGCTGGACACAAGAACACAGGTCCATAAACAAGTTTTGTTCATGGCACTGCACAACCGGATTAGAAACAGTTTAAGCATACTTCTCTGAGTCAGCACATAGAAACTGACCTTTATCTCTCCCTAAGCACTTTGGGAAAAAAAAAACCAAACCCAAAATTTTCTCATGTGATTCCTAGCTAGGCTGCTGTCTAAATGAGGGGGAGAAAGATCACAAA
The DNA here is from genome assembly GCA_035590275.1 of Ibycter americanus. Lineage (NCBI taxonomy): Eukaryota > Metazoa > Chordata > Aves > Falconiformes > Falconidae > Ibycter > Ibycter americanus. The sequence continues at coordinate 63,243,831 of JAVJGI010000014.1, read as the reverse complement.
GTTTGTGTCTGCATCTTCTCTGCAGGTGTAATAGGGATCCAGCAGCCAAGTCACTTGGGAGCCATCTTTTTGGTAATAGGAGCGATCTGTGCTTTCTCCTTGACTCTCCCTGGTGACAAGAATTCTTGCACTTCTTCCAGCAGCTGATTCAAAAGAGAGGTTAGTCCCACATTACACAAAAGTAGTGTTTAATAGCTATCCTTGTCTAACACAACTAAAAAGTACGAGCTTCCTCCCACAGAGGACCAATGTTTTTGAATCTCCCCTCCCCATAATGAATTAGAAAGAGACAAAAATCTCAAAGATTGTTTGTAGGCCTTCTTTAAGAGACTTGGCACTGATTAAAAGTCCTCAAATAACTTACCAGGAGCTCGCTATCCATGATTCGCTTTCATGATTTTTTTCAAATCATCAGAACATAGACAAAATCCAACAAAACTAAGTAAAATATGTTCCAGCAACCCTGATCTAAGTTAAGCTTCTTCGTTAATGGTAACTGGCCTCAACACACAGGCCAGCCTCATCAGAGTTTTCTCCCCAGTTACTTTTATTTCAACCTGAAAAGAACAATTTTTTTCAAAATCCAAACCAAAACTTGAACTCTGCAATGAACTAGAAGACTTCCAGTAATTCTGGCAATCTTTCCTAGTCCATACAGACCCATAGATATAACTAGCTGGGAGGAAGGTTCTAAATCCGTACCTAGTTCAAGGGTGACTTTTTTGGAGATAATGGAAAAATTACGTGACTTCTTCAGGACCACAAGAAATTGATGACCTGACATGTCATTATACTTCTCTGATAAAACTCTGGAGATCAAGGAGCATATCGACTGTTGACTTTACAAACTGTCTGACAATCAGGTTAGTGGGCTACTCAGTAGTATCTTGATCTTCCCTGGCCTACAGAGAAAGAAAAACTCTGTAAGATTATGAAAAAGTCCTTGCAAAAGGAGAGTCTAACACAATAGATTTACTCTCTCTTCTTTTAAAATATAACCAGCTGGGTTCACATAGCTCATTTAACTCTGTGATCACTCACCCATCAAGACAGGATAAGATAACCCAACACAGGTATCCAAGAAATCTATTCAACCTGACCTGAGTCAGGGAATTAACATCAGGAGTATAAAAAAGCCCCTGAAAACTGTTCTCCAGAAAGTTACCAACACTAATGCAAGAAAGTATATACACATCTAAAGCAGAAATCCACACAGACAATGCCTGTAATAAAACTTAATAAAATGCAAAAGCTGAATTTCATCTTGTCTGTATTTGTGTAGAGTTTGCCATAGGAGCATGTTAGCTGAGAAAGCAGAAGAATGTAGCACAAACTGGGGGCAGTGGTGACAAAAGCAAGGCAGCCGTGCCCAAGACTCAGTATACTCCCTATTCAAAAGACCTCGACTTCTGCAATACACACTTTTCACTTCACCACAGGAAAGCAGAAAGTCAGTCAGCAAAAATATTGCACTGGTTAGCTGGTCAGTTTTTAATTAATACTTTTATTAATATCAAGTTGTCATGGAAGGGGCCATAATACATTTGACAGAATCCCTGTATAAAAAGGAAAAGCTACTACTGATAATATTGGCTATTCATGGCCCATTATTATAGCAGTCATTATTCGGCTCAGGTGGTGAGGATGCACAGAGTCAGGTGCTGAAGATTTGTCTTTCCAGATCCCAGGCTACCATGCCCAGTCCTAGCTCTCTTACCTTCACTCACAGGAACAGGGAATGAAGTCATGAGACAAAAAACACAGAGAAAGTTGCGTTATGTGTGTTCCCAGCACAGGATGTTACACCAAAAGGAATCCCAGGATGGTCTGCAGCTGGGGCCACATGGAATTGCCCTGGCAATGCTGCAAGACAGATGACTGTTCCCATAATCCTCCTTCTGCAATCTCACTCTTTCTCACACAACATTCCTTGCATCCTTGAAGTGACAGACATTTGGCCAAGAACGTGAAATGCAACAGTGCAACTTCTAGCTCTCATGTACCTTCTCTAGTCATGCCATACAAGATCCACAATGGCAGCTCTAACAAGGAAAAAGAGCTCTTACATTCATGGGGCAGCAGCAAAAAAAGAGCATGTTCTTCCCTTGAGGTTGTCCCCTGTGAGGTGAAGGCAGTAGGGAAAGGTAGCGGCAGCCAAGTCGCAGAGGAGATGATAAAATGTCAGACTCCTGGCACTACAAAATGGCAGCTGAACCCTGGCGAAATGCCAAGCTGTTCAAACAGTGAATTGAGGAGTACACTGGGCCATAATTATTATTAGCATAATAAGAGAGTGGTACAACAGCTACCTAGTTACTCTGAAGGGTCATGGAAAAATCATAACAAAGCAAAGTTTTAAGGAGAGACACAAAAGAACACAATGACGTAGCTGCTTGGTGGGTTTTACCGGGAGGTTCTTCCATGCGTGAAGTGCGGCCCGGGAGAAAGTACAAAGACTGTTTAAGAGATCAGGCTCTGAATCAAGAGTGGCTGGCCGTGCCTGCAGAACTCGAATGGCTCCACAACATATAAAAGATCATATGAAAAGTGTGACACTGAAGACAAAGGACTTTATGAGAAAAATAGGCTGTTTGTGTAAATTTGAATAAAACCTGGGCTCAATAGAGTCAGTCAAGAATTCTTCCTTTCTAACCAGAAAAGACTGTTTTCTCTTTTTCTCGAATGAAGCAGAAGAGATAAAAATATGAGAAAATTTGACAAACAAAATCAGAACATTCTGATATTTGCATTTTTTAATTTTGAATGCCATATAAACAATATTTACAGATCCATTGCTTCATGCAATTAGCCAGATGTCTGGGTGAAATTAATCAGAGTTGTAATAAAAATATTAAACATTTGAGTTTCAGACTTAAAGCTATATGGATATGAAAATTTCTAGAGTCACTGTACTTAGTACATCTGGAGGAATTTATAGACAGAGTTGAAGTTTGAAAGCAAAAGTTGTCTTTGCAAACAGAAAGATCAGAGTTTTCATTGAGATCTGAATTCCACAGAAGACACTGAAAATCTGCATATAAAAAAAATAGCCTCATTTAGTAGGCACAATCTGGTCCTACATGAACAGAATTTTTACTGTTTACACATTGTCACCTCCCTATTTCTCTATGCTCCTTCTGCTTCTATTAACATTTTCCATTGCCACAGACACCAAGAACCTTGTGTGTACAAAAAATTCTTCTCCCAAGGCAAGGTCAACTCTTTCCCATACGAGACAACCATATGCTGTATCCTGAGTGTCATCCATCAAGACAACCTAAGTTACCAGCTAATACTGCTATTAAGATCCTTCATCTCAATTCTTATCATGTAATATCAGACATAACATCAACTAAAGATGTGCCTTTTGGATTTTAGAGGCTAATGCAGTTGGACTGGTAAAAAACCTATCCTTGTATCTTCCCCTTGCTTTCAAACATAATTTTTTCCCTATCTAAAATCCACAAAGTCATGGGTTTCTCCTATCTTTGGAAAAAAACCAAAACAAACCTGAAATCCAACAAAATACAACCCTTGATATCTGTCTGTTTAACTGACTTCTTTCTAAGCACCTCTCTCTACACCAACAGAAGTGAAACCCACCTTTAGAATATAATAAACTTATGACTTCCAAGCGCAGGCATCCCCATAAGGGAGATCATATTCTTCTTCTCAGGCACTGAAATATTTCTACTGTCATAAATCCTTGCTGACAGCAATATCTGGCAAACATGATTTTAAATTATGCTTTTTCTAGCTTAATCACAGCTTTGCTCTGTACACCAACAGACTTTGACATGCACTGGTGCAAGCTAAGCTCAGGGACATACACCTAAGACACACACCTTAATTCTCATTTACAGTGCTCATTGTAAACCATGTAACAGCTAATTGAAACAATTTGCCCTGTAAAAGTTCATCAATCAGTAACATATTTCAGAACACAAACTCAGAGAAGCACACACCGATTTTCCCCATTAGAACAGCTACTTATTAAACTTTTCATCCTCTTGTTAATAAACCCTGTATTTTAGCTCATTTTAGAACACACATTTATTCCCAGGAATAGGTGTGTATCTAATGCAACATGAAGAAAAATGAGAATCACTGTCCCTCTTACCCAGTAATTTTGCATAGATTACTACATACACAGCAGTGACAGGAAAAAAGATACACTACTGTTCAACACTATTAGGACTGAAGAAGCAAAAGAACACACTCTATTTGCTTTTCAAATGCAGACTCTAAAATGCTGACTTGTAGCAATTCTTAGTTCTGGATTTTGCTACTGTTCACAGTTAAACGCATTACAATCACAGAACACGTCAGCAAGTAGTAGAAAGCAAGATCTTTGCTTTTCAAAAAATTGTACTTTGACAGTAACGAAAAAAATTCACAAGTGATTGTCCTTACATTAAATATCTAACCGTTTGTAATGGAAGGACAAACCCAGTAGTTTTTGTAAGCTCCAGCTCACCCACCCTGTAACTCAGAAAAAGAAATAACACAAACTAATCAACTGTCAGACTTAAACGTTCAAACTAATAATCCTGACTTGCTTATTTAAACAAAAGGTAAGTCACTTACAGAACTGGATGAACAATCAGCTCTGGACTATATGATTTGATTACTGTTGCTGCATCTTTGGTACAAAACACATGGGACAAATCTGCACCCTAAAAAAGAAAATTTATAAACAGAATTACCAAATTTATACTTAATAATAACTTCATCATTCCAAAGTTTACTCAGTGAAGAATTCACTTGAATTTTACTTCTCAGCAGTTCAAGCAAACTTGATTTTTTCTACTTTGGCACAGACTACCATGCAATGTTTTGCAGAAATTTTTTTGTATCTAACTTCCAATGTGATTTTTTTCTGTTTCTCACCAACAGGACAACTGAAAACAGAGTCATTGTGTTTTGAACCTTTATTTACTTCAGAAATGTTTCTCATTTTCAGATGAGCGAAGACTAAAATGTCACATGTACAGTAAGAAGAAAGGCACAAGAACACAGCTGAACAAGAGACAAGTTAAATTACAGAGGAAAAATAGTACTGTAATATACTTGCAAAATATAGCTATGGCAATCTTATGAGTGTATTTCCAGCCCTACCATTTTTACGCAGTGGGCCAGATCCGTAGCAGGTAAAGGCTGGCACAATTTCGACAACACCCCTTAAGTTAAATAAACATTAAAGCTGAGGAGTTTAGCCTCAAGCTTCTGTTATCAACTCAAAGAAATCAGACATACACATAAAAACTATGTACACAGTGACCAGAAAGCTTGATCTTGTACCTGTCTTGCATACTGACATTTCCCAAGGTTAAAAAAGTGTCTGTTCTGCTTTATTACTATACATTTAACATTTCAAGCTACTAAACAATGCAGAGAATTGATCCTATGACTCTTTATGCACAGATGTAATGATCCGAGACCAAGCAACTTCGACAGGGACCCTCCCAGTATGCTACTGTACTTGCACAAAGTGAATAGAAAGCTCAGTGGCCTTGGTATCTTATAGAAGATTACTAAATAATATAATTTCAGTTTTAAATCCTTGAGGGACTGCAACCTGGGGGGGTAGGGGGGTGGAAATACCTGGATTGGTTACCTACTTATTGAAACAAATCTTCAAAAGAGAAACACACACAATGAACTGAAAGTACTGACAGACTACAGAGTACTGGAAAGTATATGTGTTAGGTATGATTTTTTTGTATTTGAATAATGACCACTGTATTTACATAGTCCACAGTAAATATATTTTTAGCCAGTTAATATGTCACTAAAATAAGGAAGCTCACACTTCTAGGAAAAAAAGCTTAGAAAATACTTCTGCTGAGGATTATAATGTAAATAAAATGGGCTATTAAAAATACATTAAATTTAACCAACAATCTTTAGACTTACAGCACATAAGAATTTTACTAGCCTAAAGTTGTAGGTTTTGAAAGAAAGTTACTTCATTCAACACACTTATCAGGTCCAGAAAAAAATTCTGAAGAACTGACTGCAGCACTGAAAACACAACTTTAAACATTAATCTCAAGTTATTTTGTTGTTCACTTTTGGAGAAAATATTTCATCAAGCTTTGAAAGTTCCTATCCAAGCCTCTGATAAAACAGTTCTGCCTCCAGAATCTTCAGTTTGTTGACATATGTCTAACTTCACATTGTACAGAGAAAATACAGAAAACATAGCAAATAACACATATTTACAAAGTTATTCCACAAATGCAGGACTAAGGATTTTCTTTGTTAAACAGAAGACCTTTCAGAACTCAAATTTCACGTGCAACACAGAACGAATGCTTTTTAAAAATGGCACCTAGCCAATATAAATGATGAAAAGTTCATTTTGGATTGGTATAAAAGAACACGTACCACTTTGAGAGCTGTAATTGCAGCAAAATATGGTGCTCCAGTGTATCTAGAATGAAATACAATTTAGGTTAGGAAACACAGTCATGAGATTAGATAATCTTAAAATTAGCCTGCCATAATGAAGTCCCAAACTCAAGAGCAAATTTTTTTAAAAGTTTTCTCTTTTTTTTTTGCTCTAAAAGACAGATAAAATCTTGCTATACTGAAGTCAATCTCAAACCTTGCTCTGATTTCAAAGGTGCAGGATTTCACCTTAGCCACCTGATCCTTTCCTAGGAAAGATCATGCCATAAAAAAAGCAAACTTTTCTCAGACAACCAACTTAAAAGTTTAGAGACAAACAAAACAAAACAACGGTCAAGCACTGTTTGCAAGTCAAATCTGGGATCTGTGACCTGGATCAGTCCCATCTGGTTTTAGATGCTGAACCAAAGTGCCGAAACTGTGATTCCAGTGGCCCTAAATTCTCTTTATGAAGACTGAAGAGAGAGATATGGACAGAATCGCCCTCCAGAGGTGCTTACTTCTGCCAAGAGGTAAGAACCTAAGCCCATCTGACCAACAGGAAAACTAACTCTTGGCTAACCAACCCAGCTATAAGACAGCACCTTTTTGCTCGTCATGGCATTTTTATTAATGGCAGATGTCCAACAGCAGCTCTCTCTCACAGGAGAAAGACCCCATCTCTATTCCAAGTGGGGAAAATGAAAAACAGGAAGGTGTAGTGGCTCATTCAAAGTATTGTGCAGATTACTGAACATGGTCAAGAAAAGAATAGCACCTGATTTCTTTCTAGGTCAATACAGCATTTAACTGATTTATACTTTACCTCTTTTTTTCCTGAAACATACTATTTCTATTACTACAGAACATAAAACAAGGTATTGACAGAATCTAGTAACCACCACAATTTATCAGAATAAAAAGTGCACAGTAAGAAAACACTCTATTGCTGATTTAAGAGACCCAGTTCCCAAGACACAAAACGTATTAAAATAAAATTATCAGATGTGCCACTGTCTTACTCTATTCTACTTATTCTAGAACTTCATCATGCAATGGGAAAAGACTAACAGTGAAAGCAGAGAGAATTTGGTGGTCAAAAACCAGAGAGAAGGTAGACACAGACACAGACAGTGTTCCGTTTCAACCACATTCACTACCAAAATTTTGCAACACAACTGCAGGGAAACATGTTCTTTGATAAGTATGCATGATCATGATGGACTAGTAAAGCTCTCTGGAAAATACTCATGTAAGGTGAGTTTGAATGGCTTCTACAAGTACTTATGACATCCTCAAACCCTCTCAGAAACAAAAAAAATATCTCTGTTTAACTTACTCTTGACATCCTCCAACAATGCCTATACGTCCATCTTGACCTTTATGCCTTTTCCCTGTTAAAGGAGGGATAACATTGCGCACCAGTTGAAAAATATTCTCCATATCCTTTAGAGAGTGTGTTCTGTGCAGTGAAAAAGATCTCTCTATAACTGAAAAGAAGAAAATAAGTATTACTTTAAAGCATGTTCTTCCTTAAACTACTATCAGCATTTCTTTTGAAACACTCACAAACACTGATATAATCAGAGATACAAAGTGACATACTTCTAAAAACCAAATGCTTCATCACTCAAAGGAAAACAGTGAGTAACTAAAGAAGGTGATCATTTTAAAAACGAATTTAGGGTCTGATGCAAAGAATATTCCCACTGACTGCTCACAGTCCTAATTTAGGGCTTAGGTACAGAAAGAAACAACCACCCAGAAGAAATAACCCATAGTTATATGACCATTTTGTAACTAGAAATATCTTCTTAGTTCAGCCTGAAATCACTTCCACAAATAAACTCAACAGTAATAGGCAGACTTAGTAAGGACTAAACACATCCAGACACAGAGCAAGCACAGAGCAACTAAAACCACATTTTAAACGTACACCCTACCTCATTTTTTGCTTCCCCTTAAAGACTTCCACCTCTTAGCAGAATCAGGGCCTATCTCACTGCTTTTTTATTTTGGCAGTTGGTTAGAAAGCATAATGAAAGTCTTTCTGCAAAACTATAATCCAATGCACTGGATGCACAACATTACAAATATCACACAAACGTAATTTTTAGCTATGATACCACTACACATGTCGGATGCAAAGCTACATGTCAAGCTACATATTAAAACAACTGCACACTCAGAAGGCTACATATTCAAATTAGTGTTTCAAAAGACTAGAAAAATTTAGAAGAAGAAAGTATTTCAACAATTACAAATAAAAAGAAACTGTCTACCTAACATAGGACAAATTTGAAGATCAATACTTCTATCAACATTGAGTTAACTATAAATTGCAGCAAATACACTAAAAGTGTAAGTTCTTGTATTTCAACAAAGCTCCTCATTAACTGCACAATTCTGCTCAGAAGAGGGGTTTATTTGAACATTAGTATTAGCCTCCTAGACCATAGCTGTTTTTTTAAAGATCTTCTAAAAAGTTTTCAAGGAACTGCTGTATAGTAATACATTATTACGTAAAAAATAACTCCCATGATACTCCTTATCTTCAGCTGTATAAAACTTAGTAACTCCACCCCCTTAACTCCAAAATCGTGTGTGTGTGTGTGTGTAGATGGTGGTAGTGGTGTAGAAAACTGTTCCAGAAATTTTGGACATAATAATGGGGAAAAAATGTAATACACAAGAAAACTCTGCATCTGTGCGCTATCAGCAGAAAGCATCTTTTTCTCCATCTTCCACCGACTCTAAACCTAAACCAGACACACTAAGTAATAAAATGTTTTAGTGTTCAATAATGATAAACACTCCTGGCTGATCTTTTGCTTTTAAAATCCTTCTATAATACAGGCATCCCATTCTTGCTGAGATTTAAAAAAAAAAAAGGGGGAAAGAAAAAGAAAAAAACACCCTGCTTTGGACTATGGCCAAAATAGCACTGCAGTGATCCAGAGGAGAACAAAATGCTCATCTCCTCTGGAAATAAGGCAGATTTTTGTCTTTAAATCACACTTCATACACTCACTGGTTTTCAATCACACAAGAAATATACTTATCATATAGCTTGCAACCCTTAAAGTGCAATGTTGTTAAGAAGGTCCTCTGTTTCTTTGTTGTTTTTTGTTTATATGGAAAGTGATTGCATAATAAAAAGGGAGAAAACAGAGAATTATGCAAACAGCAATTCTTAATAGAGCCCCACTCTAGCTACAAAAACACTAAGGCATATTTAGCTATACACAACTGAAATCTAAAATCCTTATCAGATGTGCTGACTGAAGCATTATTTTCACATTTTATTATACCTTTGTTACACCTTCACCAATTAAAATATTAAAATTTAAAATTAAAATATTATAATTCCGAGTTGCTCCCGCTATAGTTAAATATATATAATGCATTTTTGCACGGTGGTGTATGATTGTACACCTACATGATGAAATCCAGCACGGAAAACTGAACTTTAGTTTCAAGTCTTTACAGATACTGAAACTCTTTTCAGCAAAAAATGTCTCAGAAGTAATGGTAAGGCCTTGTAGGTACCATCACCCCAGTCTAGAACCTTAAACCATTTCCTAAAGGATTTTCTAAAGCGCTTCAGATTTTCTTTTAATTTAAAAGTAAAAATAACATTTAAAACACAGAATCCATACATATGCTGTAATTTACCTACAGAAGTCTGCTGCCATCAAGGAATGCTACAGACCAACTATCCAGTCAAGAAGAAACACCACCAAGTCAGCCAGCCTAAACCTTCAATAGGCCTAACCACCCAGTCCCTCATGCATTTTATAAGGAAACACAGTAGGTAACAGAACTGAAAAGGCTCCAAGATCCTCTCAAGTAATCAAGAGAATGCCCTTCAGGGTCTGGCATGCCAGATTATTATTCAGCACTGAGGCTGGGTGTTTTTCTTTCTTTTCAAACCATGCTTTTTTCACCCGAGCAGTGTGAAATTCAGAATTCAAACAGAACGAGACTTGTTTCATTTCCACGCGGCAGGCTACAACCACTAAGCCCCAAACTGACTCTGGTTTCAGCACTGATAACAGTATCCCTGTTTTCCTCCTGCCCATGCAGTCTACCTCCATGTACAAAGAGACTATGATAAAGATAAATGACACGGAGCCACAGATCCTGAGTCTGTTAATGAATGCCAGTATCTGATTAGCAGCTTCTGGCCCACACATAAGGTACAGAAGGAAAAGTCTGTGCATAAATTCTAATTCTAGAGTTACTGCTTTGCCTTTTTCTTTAAAATAAATTCAGACACCCAAAGAATTTATAAATGAGCTGGTGTAGAAGAAAAATATATGCCAATATTTTCATCTTCTATTACACCCACTACATATAATGATGTTTAATTTAAAGATCAGATTCAGCATTTTGATTAAAGGAAGCTGGATTTTAACATTTGACTGACTTCAGTGTAGGCAAAACTTCACTCTTCTCCCAACCCTGAAAAAACACATGCACAGCCTTAAATTCATGTACTGGGTTATGCCTGTTAACAGCAGCAGAATTTCCGCTACAAGGTACCTAATGTTTCCAGACAACTTTCAGCAAACGTGCTACTTGCCTTTTATATATAAAACTTCTCCTAACTTCACTTTACAGAGCTGTGAACGTGAAAGTCCCCAACATTTACAGGGTTCGAAAGGTGTTATTTTTTGCCCATCAGAATTTGTGTAACTAATGTATCTATATTAAATAATCAGTACAATGGTACGAATGAGGTTTTAATTTCGTTTTACATCAGACAGACACCTTCACCACAATATTAAATAATTCCAATTAGCTTTTATTTTCAAAAGCTACTTACTACCAGTGCTTTCACACAGAAGTTTAAAAAACACTAGCTTTTATTTATGCTATAGAAGGAAGTACCTATCGGTGGAGAAAGTGCTGCTGTCATAGCATTATAATTAAAGTTATCCCCATATGAACGATGGTTTGCTCTCTGAGGCGGACTTGCTGGTATAGATTGTGACCTTTGTGATACCGTAGAAGAAATTCCTGCCAACATCTGTCCCAACATCTGTAACATCTGGAGCTCTCGAGCATGCTCAGCTTCCCGACGCTTGTCCTCAATTTTGAGCCTCTGCTCTTCGTATCTGTAAAATTTCTCTTCTGTATCCACACTCTGCTGCAGGAATTTTTCCATCATTTTATCCAACGTTAAATTTGCATGGCGTTTTTTTGATCTTTTGGGCTGATTGAGAGGTGGGGTAATAGTTGGAGCATTGATTTCTTTAAAGCCTAAAACAAGAAGAGAGACAATTATTTTTCTGAAGAAAAGTAATTTTCTAAGAAGCAGTTAAAAAACTCCCTATGAGATGTGAACCTCATGCGTCACAAAGTTGTTATACTTCTTCAAGGTGAATTGTAATTATTTCAGATATTTTTATTTCAGAGTACCAAAGCAAACCCACAAGCTTCTACAAAGTTATAAAGGTTACAGGAAAATCACACAGAGGCATCTTTTAATTGTTGTAGTACTAAACTTCAACAATAGGAGTCTTTTTGATCTTCTAAAAAAGTTTAAGTGAAGGCTATTAAATAGTATAGTCTCATTTGTGTGTTGCAGGTAATTACATTAATCTAAATTGAGTTTCAGTCTGTTGGCATTCTGGATTTGCATTTCAAAAGAACATTAGTGTAAACAACTCTTTGATGGGGTTTATGTGTAAAAAGAAGGTTGGTTAGACGTCAACCAATTGGCCAATTCCTCAGTGATGTCAACTTCTGAAGACAGGTTCATGTTTGTATTAAAACCACAGCATTAATCTAGATTTAAAACAAACAAATAACACTGTCCCCCCCTCCTCCACAACAGAAATACAGAGCCAAGGGTAAAGAACGAGCAAGGAAAGGACAGGCTTTATCTAAGGGCTGTTTCTGTCCACATGCCCGCTAAAGTTAGCAGCAGTGTTTCTGAAATAACTCAAGCTATTAATTATGCAAAAGCTCTCCCCTAGATTTCTGGCCCATCTGCAACAATAAGCAGATTTTTCAGGTATTATCGTCATCATCATTTTAATACCGATTAACGAAACTGTACAATAGTCTGCAGGGAAGAGGCAAATCCTCCACCGAGAAGGATGCCCGTTTTCTTGTACAGCGCTACCTGACACTTTGTCTTGCTAATCTCTGCGCTAGTTTTCCATTGGTTTCCCATCGATAAACACCGACAAAAACTCACTATGGTCTCCCTCCCCCAGCATCTCCCCCTACCCGGTTTGCAGCATTTCCCGCCCCCCTTCCAAGCGGCGTTCGCGGGGGGGGGGTCGGGGGGGGCGCTCTCGGGGCCGAGCCCGGTGCCGGGCGGGGGGCACCGGGCACGGCTGCCGGTAGCGCTGCCTTTTTGCTTTGCACCCCCTGCCCGAAGGGCTCCGGCGGTGCGGGCAGGCCGCCGTCCGCAGGCTGTGCGGAAACATGCCAGGTATCCTGACGATGCCTTCTGGTGCCTCTGAAGGCATAGCTGCGGCGATTTGAAGATAGCTTTTGGTACAGGCTTCGCTGTGATAGCTTCGTCGTCCTCTCCTGCGCAGGTCTGCAAAGGCTGGGAGAGAGGTTTGAGTATCAGGTAATTCTGAAATGCTCGTAAATGTGGTAGGAAAACCGAAGCCTGGAGAAGGATGTTGGCTTGGCTAGTCCAAGCGTGCTGATGATCTCTGATTTTTGCCGAGATAAGAACCCAGATGTTCTGCTGCTGCAGTCTCTGCTTGGGCTATGACAGGAAAGTCTTGCTGGATTTTTATGAGCGTGACAACATCAAATGCTTGAATCAAAGCGGGGAAAAAAACCCCCAACCTCCAAACTGTTATAAAACCCATTTGCGTTTGTAGACTTCTGAGGAACTGAAAGATCTTCAGAGGCAGCTACAAAGACAAAGCAAACTAAGTAAAAAAAAAAAAAATGCTGCAAATGTGTGCTTCACATGGTCATGGAACAGTGAGTTTGTTAATGCCCAGACTGTCATCCTTGGTTGTGAGGAAGGGGAGGACCAGGAATTTGGGTGAAGTAGAACTGAAAAAACCAAACTTATTTTCTTTAATATAGTGAACTGAAAATCTCAATTAGAGACCTGTTGCTTCATAGCATGTATGATATATTGGGTGGAAAGCAATGTATCTCTCTTCTTGGAATACCAAGTGAGCACCAGCCTGGGGGTTGGAAGTGTGATTACCGTTCCTCTTAGCCTGGTGCTTCCTTGGGTAGGTCAGCCTGGCCCGTCTCTTGTGTTCTTAATCCACTGTGAAAGTGGAGGTGGGATGCTAGGTGAGGTGTAACACTGATCTCATGTGGCTGTTCAGGTGCTCTAGTTAATAATTCTTTCCTCTTCACCATCTGTCAGTTTCTTTTTCTTGTCACTCTGTATTGGCCAATCAGTAAAAAAATTATTTTTCCTCCCTGTGGGAATTTTCCCACATTCCTCTATATGCCATCGTAGCCTCTCAAATATTATTTGGTCTTTTGTGGAATCTCTTCCTCCTTTTCTCATCTTGCTTATTTTGACAATTCTGTGTGTCTCTCTTTTCTGTTATCTCTGTGCAGCAAAAGACCTTCTTGGGCGTATGCTCAGGTTTGGACTTGGTGTAGTTAACATCTGTCAATGGTATAAAGAGAAGTGCTTCCTGATTGCTGGTTGTCTTTCTTTTTTTTTTTCTTAAATGGGCAGAATGTTGCTGATAAAAGCTCTACCTATGTAAATAGTGTGATTTAGTATAGTGTATATATGCAAGAATACATTCGTACTTATACTGACTTAAGAGATGCAGGTTGGACCTCAGGATGGTTTGAATGGGGCAGGAATATAATATATTGCAATATAATCACTAGCTCTGCTGGAATCAAAAATCTTTGTCTCACGGTTGAAACTTTCAAACATGTAAATGTTTAAATTTTTCAGCGCATTTTGGGAATATAGGGAAGAAATACTGTTAGTGTTTTAAATCCTGGATTTTTGTGGAGGGGGGGAAGTCTATGGAGAATGGGCAAGAAAGAACATGGAAGGTACAGCTGTATTTTACAGGATCTAAGTTTGCCATTTTGGTGAAGGGATCTGTGAACTGACACATGATGAAACAAACCCTACTTCTGGGAGGAGTGCTAAGAATAAATACTCTGGGAAATCTGCAGTCTTGTAACTAGGGAGTGGAGTTATATGCATAAAGAACATCCACCTAATGGCCTTGCAATTAATGGCACTGAAAGTTACGTGAGATGTAACAATGGTTATGGTTGATAGAGGCACAGTCTGAATTACGTGAGGGTGGTAAATGGATAACCTTTTGATCTCAAAGTTTAATCTTTTCATTCTTCTTCTGAAAAACCTGGCCTTTGAACTTTCTGGTGGGTGATGTGTGTGCAGTTGTTGGTGGTGGATTTTTTGGTGTTCATAGACATGTTCCAACTTGAGTAAAAAGAGACTCTTGATCAGGCAAAGAAGTATTTGCTCTAGTTGGTGTCAAAGCATTTGATAAAGGACAAATGTTCCAAATACTCTGCAGTTTAGTTATTGTTCATGAGTACCTTATGAGTTTCATGAGTGCAGTGAGTAGGATTTTTAATTAAAGTTTTGGAACGGGAGAGTCAAGAGTTTGAACATGTAGCCTTGCAATCCTGTCCCTCCTTCTGAAAGAAGGTTCTTCAAATATGACTCTACTGATGTGTGTCATGTTTTTCAGGCCTTTGTGCTCTGCTTGAATTACGTTGTTCAAAATGCTGGATGACTAACCTCGTTGAGGGAGGTAATAGTGAAACAGCTTCTTCATGTGTGGCTGAGGAGGTTTTTTCCAATGGAAGATACTAGTTTTACCCAAACGACCCAAGGAGTTGTACTTCAGTTATTGAATCTGAATAATATAAACTCAGACTTAAGTTTTACAGGAATGTAGATTTTGCAGGCAGTCTTAACTCTGTTTATTTTTGGTGGTGGTGGTGAGGCTTCAAATTCCTTTCCAAAACCAAAGTATTGTATGTAAATATTAGCTGGGAGTGGGTTGGAGAGGAGTCTGGAGAGGCAAGGTGTGGAGTACTGTGGAGAGCAGGCTAAAAGTTAGAGGCTCAGTGCTGGTTAAGCAGTTAGGGGGGTGGGAGAGGCAGGGGTATATTGCAGTGGAGAGAAAAAAGTAGTCTGGCTCTGTATTTTTCTTGTTATACTTCATGCTGGGCATCCAGTCACCTTGGAATCTCCTCTCAAGCTAGGATTTGGTGATCCTGGTCAGAACATAAATTTGATACCTTAAAGGCTGCAAAATAAAATATGATTGTGCTTGACACACAGAGGGAAGGGAGGAAGGAGGACTGGCTGCAATAGTTTGATAGGTCTGGAATGGAGCTTTGGTGCATGGCTTGTCAATTTAAGGGAAGCTTGGGACTTGAGTGTATGGCTTTGGCTACATAAAGAAAATGGTCTTTGATTTCATGTAGCTTTGCCAAAATACACCCAATTAGTTCTTTTGCTCATTGTCATGTTGTTTTATGCAGGATATTGAACAGAACAGATGCGAACAACTTTGTACTCACAATACTATAAGCTCGTGCCAGCTCCAAAGCAGCAGTTAGGGTTATCTTGGCATGTAATTCAACTCTTTGCTACACTCCTTTCAGCACTACTCAGAATTTGGAGATGGTATGTAACTTCTGTATTACTGATGCTTTCTACTGAAAGCTTCTGGAACTGTACCACTGAAAGGACGGAACTGAAATCAGTGGCTTGCTTAACTTAAGGAACAACTGTATGATGTTGAGCTGCTATGTTGTTCAGAGGAAGCAGGAGTAACTTTAAAATGCTTGTACCTATTTTGTATGTAAGAGTGCATACATGTTGGAAACCCATGTGGAAAGAGGAACGTGTACCAGTGTTGATTGCTTTACTACTTGACTCTTCTGGTTACGCACCTTCCTTCTTATGGCAGGTGAAAACACAGCACACACCAGGGATTTTGTGAGATGAGGTTGGGGTAGATGGTTGAGACTAAGTTTGTCATTGGATTGTTGGTGTATAGCTACGTATTTCGTAAAGATCAAAGACATTCGTTTGGATGAGGAGCTGAAGAGAACATTATAATTAATTAATTGTGGCAATGTTAGTAGGGTACGTATGCTTAAATACCTCTAAAGGCTGACTTAAAACGTTTTTACCAAGGTGCTCAAACTGTGAGCTTTCTGATGTTTCTCATGAGGACAAAAACTAGAGGATGGCTGCAGTTGGTTTCCTGGTGATAAAAAATTATCTTTATCTGTAGGTATGAATGAGAATGTGATAGTTTGGGATGTCTGGAATCGTGATCTGTATCTGTACTACTTTTCCCTCATTGGGACAGTGCTGTTTTCCTTTTGCAAGGGAAGGCTAGCAATACTAGCAGTAAAACTGACCTTGGCACACTGGCAGGAAACATACCCTGATCTTCATAGTTTCAAATTTGCCCTCTTTTTCCAGGTATCCTAAGAATCTGCTAGCTTTCACTGCTTTATTTGGATGATCTTAAAAAAAAAAAAAGCACATACCAGACTTCAAATCTACCTGATTCCACTGAAGCATCAAGCAATCCAAGAAAAGAACCAATTTTTTATTCTGCTACAGTAAGATTGTTTTATTTATTGCAAAATTAGAAAGCAATAGAAAAGTAAACCAACAAAACATGTTCTCAGTAGATACATGTATGTGACACTTGGTATTCTTTTCTAAATGTGTTTTGAGGTCTCAGAGTTGTATAGCCATTGAAGAAGCTGATGGAATGACTCAACAGCATTTCAGTCTTTGAATAACGTGCTTCAGAACAGAGGTCTAAAATTGGTTAGGAATGAATTAAAGCCCTTAGTCTTACAGGCCGCTCAGGGTGACTGTTACTCTGAGACTGCTCTTTTTCCTTTTGTAAAAAAAAATTATTTTTTTTCCTTTCCCTCTTCTGTTTCGTGACCTTCAAGGCCATCGTGTTCAGTTGCATGTATTTTAATGGCAGGTTCATCACAAAGTCTTTAAAACTGTTAAAATGTTTTTAACAGGCATTTATTTAAAAATGTATGGCATATTTGTGTTAATTCTAAAACTGGAAGGTGTCACAGTGTCTAGCAGCCATTGCACAAAAGTAGCCTGACTTCCATTTCAAGGAAATCACTGGCTGGTAGTTGGACATGCTGGTGACAAAACGGAGAAGGGCATTACTGTTAGTTGTGGGTTTTTGAATACTTTTTTTGATAGGAGTCACATAGAGCATTAGATAGCAGGATTAAACTGACTCAAGATTGTGGGATTGAGGAAGAAACCTTTGTTGATTGAAAAATCCAGGTTGCCTCTAATCTCGAAGCAGTCTTTCCTTCCCCAAGCCTGAATGAAACCACAAATCTTTTCAGGACTCCTGTACTGTTTGCTAGCCATCCTTAGGCAACCTTCTGTTATTTGTAACACTTACAGTTGATTAAGAACATAGGACCTAATCTCCTGATACAGGTATGCAGATAACAGTTCTCGGCAATATGGAGATGAACTTCTACTTTCACACGTTCCTTTCTTGTTAGCTCCCTGTGGGGTTGTGCAGGATCAGAAAGCAAGGAGTGTTTCACATACTTTTTTCTGTGAGATTCGTGCGTGTCTCTGGTAATGCTTTCATGCTGGTTCGGAGAGAATAACATTATCCAATTCTTAGTATGCTTGGACTTGTGGTATTGTGTGGATCAGCATGTTGTTGATGAGTAGAATTAACTAGTGGAGCCTAGTTGCTTGTGGATTTGTCCTGTTTGTCTTCAGCTTTTCTTTGTATCTCCTCGTGCACCCACCAGGCAAGGCAACGCGAGCTGGGTAGGTGCCTGAGGGGAGACAAAGGTTGGGCCTTTCCCCAGTAGCATCTTTTTCCTTACCTCTCTGCACCATCCTCAAAACTTCTAGAAGTGTAGCTCTATTTGGAAAACCTGCTCTTTTGCTGGGTCTAGATCTGGCAGATGGGTATAATGTTTCTTACAGTAGGTGACCAGAAGTGGGATGGTTGTGTAAGGTGAAGCTGAAAAAAGGTAACTGACATTGAGATAGGAGGGTTATTCAACTAATAACTGGAACATTTAGTGTTTCATCTACAGCAGACCATCTGCACATTACAGAGGGAAGAGCTGTGAAACTTCTGCAAATTCCCCTTGGCATGGTAGCAGAGTGGCTAGGTTGATGAGGTCACAGCCAGAACTGTCTCAGCTAAAAGAGTGTCTTTAAAATATTTCAGGCAAATAGCTCTGCCTTAGTAGGCAGAGAGGTGGATGAGTCTGGAATGCTGTTTTGAGTTCTGAAAATTGCCACCTGATGTAATGTTGTAAATTAGGCTACCATTTCCTTTGACATAGCTTCTCAGTAGTGAACCTAACACAGCCAGGAGGGAAAAAGGCTTTAAGTCTTCAGTGAGAGGTCTTGTTTCAGTTGGGTAATCTTGTAAATCTTAAAAGGTAGCTGTGACATTACAGCTTTAGCTTTCCAGCTAGGAAAACCTCTCTCTTCTTTCTTCTTCCTCTGCTTTCTCTCTGTCAAATCAGTTTCACTTTTTCTCCAAGGTAGGTATGCAAAGCAAGCTGTAAAGGCATGACTTGCCAATGGTGTATAGCAGCATTGGTATGCACAAAGTACAAACTATTCCAATAAAAATAGCATAGACCAGTAAAAAGGGGACATTTCTAACAAATACGTTTGTAATTTACTTTGTGATGGTTGGGTTAGATGTTTCTGAGGCAATACTGGAGATGCCTCCAGACAAAATGGAATAAAAGTCTAGTCGCAGAGGATCTTTGGTTTCTGCTAGTTGGTCTTGACAGTATCTTACAGTTCTTGGTGGCAGTATAGTGCTTAAAGCTTTTTGTAATTAGGTGCTTTTTCATATGAATTGAGTGCTTTCAAGTTCTATAGAATAGAAAAATTCTTTGGTTCCGTGCTCCCCAAAAGAGTCCCAGAGTATTTCTTGACAAGTTCTTGTTGTGAAGTCGCATTACATTTTGAATATTTAGTATTGAAGAATCCTTAAGTATTTCAATGTTTAATGTAATTTAATTTTAAATATCTGAATATCTTTTCTCTTTTTGTTCACACATCCAGTGTAATTGTGCTACAGATTCAGATTGAAATTCAAACTTAATGGAATGTGTGTCTCTTCATGGGATTCACGTACTGTCTCCATCTGCAGCTAAAATTCCCACAGTGACAAATAAAAGACCAGCTGTTCCTGATTTGCATGTTAGAACTTCAGCAACTTCAAGATGAGATGTGTATAACTTGTCTGGGTTTTTGCATGGCATCCACATCCCACCTCACTGTGTGGAATGAGGAGTATAGGGCCTTGAAACAGTAAAGGTGCATCTGCTGGGGTTTATCTTGTGTTTGAGACGTTCGTAAAGTAAATAAAGGGTTCTTCACTAGTAGACTTAACGTAAAAAGTCTGCTATGCCTGAAAAAACCTCAGTGGGTTTTCTATAACTTTTCTCACTGATCTTAACTGAAGAGGCCCAAATTACCATCCAGCCAGAATGCCTATGTTTTTACTGTGATGTCTGACTTTTTTTTTTTTTTTCCCCCCCTCCAACAGGAACAGGAAATACAGTGGTGATAATGGTTGGCTATCCAAAAGGAATAGAGATATTGGAGCCCGTACGAAGAGGGATTCCAGTAAAAATGACCATTGTTGTTGGCACACGACATGTGCAGGAATATATTAGTGGTCAGTCGGTGGTGTTTGTAGCCATCGCCTTCATCACCATGATGATTATATCACTTGCTTGGCTCATATTTTACTATATACAACGTTTCCTATATACAGGATCACAGTTTGGAAACCAGGTAATTGGAGATGATGATGCTTTAGAGTATTTATGATCTTCTCGTGTCAAATCAGTTGCCTAACTTTGCTTGTTCATTGAAGCGTTCTTGAAAATGTGTGCTTTCTGGCTACTTTACTATCTGTGAATGCTATTCAGTAATGGTTAGTGAGGCTAGTAAGCAGTGTGCTATTGGCATCGCAAATTTGGCTAGTTATAATTATTAGATACCCATATGAAGTCATGGGAAGTATATTTAGCCTATTGTCAACAACTGAGTAAAGGCGGCTTCTTGTATGATTTGTCACCTAACTTAACTTCCTCCCTTTTGACACTAAAAATTGTTTTCATTCTCCAGTAATTTTCATCCTGAAGGTACTAATTTCCCTAACTAGACTTTTTTAAATTGTAAGAGACCATGGTAAATTTGTTTCTTAAGACCCACAAGTAGCTAGGGCTAGAATTTTTGGTTCTAAACCTTTATGAAAACTACTTGTAATTCTACCACTTCACTGTAGAGGACTGAATAGCAGCAGACTAGAAGGAGCATGTGCGGTGAGATTCAGCTCTCTTGGACTACCCAAAGTGCTGAGAGTGGTGGGAGTACTGGGAAGACCAGGAAGCAATAACTTTGCTCCTTATTTCCCTTTTCCACATTCCAGTTATGTGATAGGTTAAAAGAAGTCAGCTTTACTTTTTTCCCTGTGGGAGGTACTTCATCCTAAGATAATTTAGGTTGGAAAGGGATCTCTGGAGGCTATCTGGTTGAAACCCCCACATTCAAGGGAGTAACTTACCTGGAGCTGCTGAGGACCCAGTCCAGCTGAGTTTTGAAAGTATCTTAGCATGGAACTTCCCTGTGCTTTTCAGCTCTTGCACGTAGGTTAGGTACCTTCCATGGTAATCAGCAAGCTCCACCATAGTTCTCTACTAAGCGATAAAGTTGCACTTGTTTTTCTTTGCAAGCAGTTCTCTTTTTAATCCTCTGTTCAGAACGACAAAAAAAGTGTTTCAAATCGCTGCTTATCATGTGGACTTCCCTTGCCTTCTGCTTGAACATGCAGATTCTAGCTTTGAGGGAGGAGGGAAGGGAATTTTTGTTTGCTTTCAGGAGTTTGAGCTCTGATTAGGACTTACAGGGCTCTTCTAGGAAAATAATTAACTTCTTTTTTCAGTGACTGAGGATAACATGTGGGACTTCTGTATTGGTTAAGCTTGCGGTTTCCTTTGTGTTGTTTCCCTAGAGTCTTTTCTACTAGGCTGTAAGCTTTGAACTTTGATTCTGAGAATACTTGCAAGAAAACAAAATTTTTGAGAAGCATTTAGAGAAAAAGGGATGTGTTTTTTGTTGTAACAGTTGCTTGGTGAAGAAAGTTGCTTTTTCTTGTTGGGTTTAGGATAGTTCATGGTATGGGAAGTTGACAGGCTTTAAGAATAGTTGTAACAGCTTTTTTTTTAGGGTAAATGTAATGTTTACCAGAAATATGTACCACAGACTCTTAACAGATTTTGCCATTGGGCTTGTCATATAAATGCTTCTTAAGTCAATGACATTGTTTAGTGTTAGAAGGTTATGCCACTTTCTCACTTATCCCTCTTTTAAAATGGCCATTGAAAACAAAAATTTACATAACTATGCAAAGTTTGAAAATGTTGTGAAGATCTTGGTCAAGATGTATCTTCAGGAATCTTAAAATAATTTTGGAAAGAAAAAGCTACTTTTCTGACCCAAATCTTACTTTGCTTGGCTTATTGACTCCAGTATAATTCAAAGTTGGGAGTTGACTATGCCATGCTTTAAAGCAAGTTACTGTGTAGCTGCTAAGTTAAGGTGAAGATGGGTTTCTTAAAATTTATTCTAACATCAGTTTAGCAGTAAAACTTTGGAAGACCTCCTTGCTACTGAAGATGAAACAGGACTGTGCAGAAAACCCTGAGCTGATACAGAAGGTGGAATAGACTGCCACTGCTGGTTCTCTGTCCATTTCTGAGAGAACCATCAGACTAGTTCTCTTTAACGCTACAAAAAACAAAAATTCCAATTTTCAATACTGTAAGTTTGTGAAGTGGTATGTCATTGTAATGATCATAGCAGAGGAAAGCTGCCACTTTGGAGTTTTTGTTCCTTTATGGTATTTCATCAGTAGGGGCTGCTGCTAGACAGGTCAACATCTGTTAATTGGGAGTGTTCAGTTTCTTAGTCTCTAGCAAGTAGCTAGCACTTTGTCTTCAAATACAGTACCGCTTTCTTTTCTTGCTTCCCTTCTGAGCATAAGTAGGACTGTTACTGTATAGAAGTCCAGTATGGTGTCTCATGTTTGTTAAGCCTTTCTTGTCTTCTCCTTTGCATAATGTATCCTTTCAGTGCAGAGCTTTGTATGTGTGAGGCAGTATTTAACTGAGGGGAAGCATTAATAGCTACAAGCAGCCTTTTGACCTGGTGGCCAGCTGTAGGCTGCCCGGCAGGATTCCACCTTCTCTCAAGCTGGTGCAAAACGTATGGTGTGCTTGCTCACAGGCTTGCCTAACTAGAAGCTCTGGTTATACGGCTGTTGTTCCAGCTCTGATTGCCTCTAAAGCCTACATTAGTTCCAATTTTCCTGTGTGGGAAGGCCCTTAATGCAGGCAGTCATGATACAACGCTGTGTATGTCAACTTGATCTGCATAGTTCTTGGCTTGTTGAGTTCATTGTAAGAGCAGTGTGCTTTAGATGTTTGCTGCT
This sequence comes from Ibycter americanus, assembly GCA_035590275.1. Taxonomy (NCBI): domain Eukaryota; kingdom Metazoa; phylum Chordata; class Aves; order Falconiformes; family Falconidae; genus Ibycter; species Ibycter americanus. The sequence goes on along the minus strand of JAVJGI010000014.1, from coordinate 63,220,918 downwards.
GTGCCCCAAAAATGCAAAGCTTGCAGTTCTTCACCATCTGCTGCCTGGAAGTATTTTGTGAAAAAATTAATTGGAGATCAATTTTTTTAGATGCATTCAGAAGACTTAGTAATCCACATGGAAAATATTTAAAAGCTTTAAAATATAACTCTGAAAACAAACTTGTATACTAATACTTAATCTTTATTCAAGGGACATAGGAAAGAAACCAAGAAAGCAATCAGCCAGCTTCAGCTGCATACTGTGAAACGTGGAGAAAAGGTAATTCAGTGGTTTTGGCTTTTGCTGTGTGATTTAAAAACTGTTGTAATGTCTTCATAGAATTTAAACTAAAATCCTCACAACATAACTTCAGTGTGACAATTTTAGGCTTATTTTAGGGCCTTTGCTTAGAAGGCAGAATGTAAAATTTAAGAGTCAGATTTGAACTACTTATGAAGTGTAAGGCTCTTTTGTTGCAAATAATATCTGGTTGTACAGAATGTCACAGGAGACCAAAGGGCTGATACTGTTACGATGAGGAAATGTCATATCTTTTCAGCACTTGAAAACATCAACAAGTGGATTGCAAAATACTTCCTAGGGCCTATTGATTGCACAGTTCTTACAGCTGATGTAATGTTTTGTTTTCTTAAAAGAACATCCATCTTTTTATTGATCAGAAGGTCTTAGAAATCCAAAAAGCTTTGAGAAATGAAACACTTGTTTCATCTTTTAACATACAATACATTAAGGAGCTGTAGAGACTTGAAGCATAAATTTTTTAGAAGTACGTTTCTATGTATTGAAAGAGAGCTATTCTAAAAATTAAAACAGCTTTCGAAAGGTTAGCTTTGACAGCATATGGCTTAAACTCATAGCTGTATTCTAGTAACTGAAGTAGAAAAAGCCAGGGTTTTGAAAGAAAATACTATCTTAGTCAGTTGCAGGCAGCTCTAATCTTAGATGCTAAATTAGCTTCTGACTAGACTTCTGCTACTACATGGGCATTTTTTTTTCCCCAGCCCTTGTTGTATTTGATTAGTTTTTACTTAAGGACTGATTTGCTCAGAGATGGAAAAACAAGGATTAGGTTTTTTTAATCCATGAGTAAAATTTAAGTGAGAAAGGACATTTACGGGTAACAACTTTAAAAGATGTGGTTCAACAGAAGCTGTTCAGCTTGGGTTACATGCTACAGAGAACGTGTCTTTCATTTAGTAAATCAGTTTTGAAACTTAACAAACCCAAAAACCATCTTTGAACTTGTCTTTTTTCCTCTTATGCATTCAGCATTTTACAAGTTTTTGTTACTTTCTGACGGAGTTTAGAATATAATTAAAATAATCTATTTCAAGCTGTGAACAGAGGGATATTCATGCTTCTCTGTTCATACAATGTTGAGGTCAGAGATCAAGAAAGATGGAATTGAACCAAAACTTGTGTAAAGCAGTATCAAAGCATAACATCAGCATAGGAATAAATGGATGTAAAATGGTCATAATGAAACCTGTGGTGAGAACAACAAGGAAAATGTTAACTGCTTTTAACTTGATGTTCAGTAGACCTCTAAAAAGGATTTGTATGGTGAGATTTTTGCAGTGTACCAGGTAGTTCCTTCCCATTGATATACCATTGACTAAAATAAATAAAACGGGGAAATGTAAGTTGTTACACAGTATGCTGGTTGTAACTATGAATGCCGCTTAGTTAAGTGAAGTAGAATGAGATAAGGTTAAAAACTGTCTGTTAAAATAGAGTTTTTCTGCTTGGTAAATCATGTCTTCTAATTTGATCTGAATCAGCCTGCTACCAGGAAATTTATGTAACTTACTGATGCAGAGGTACTTTCATGAACTAATAAAAACCTATCTGGAAAACAGTCCTGTCTACTCTGTAAATGTACTTATTTTTTTCCCCTTTAAATATTTCTTTTCAGCCATTTAAAAGAATGTTTCTTTTATTGTGACACAGTACAGTCTTTCATTGTCACTTCACTTGGGGTTAAGGTATTTAACTAAAAATAGGTCAATATTTTAAAAGTGTATTTGCTATCATGTAGGTCTTTCCTGAGAGGCTTAAGGGATTACTGTAAAATGGACACTCATTTGAGTATGTGCTACATATGGTGTGTTTGGATTTTGCCTCTTGTACAGAATAAAACAAATATTTGTTGTAGAATAAGTACTTGTCTTAGCTTTGCTTCTGTAAAAAAAAAAAGTCTTGATTTGATTTACTTGGGAATTTAAAGTATTAATTATGTAAATTGATAGCATGCAAAGGAGGGAGGTACTTGCCTTGAACTTGAAAGTTTGCTTGCGTTAGTAATTCGAGTGTTTGTTTTAATGAAATTGAAGTGCTTCAGTAAGCAGTAAACAAAAAACTTATTTCTTATTTTGTGGGGGATGAAAGGGATGAAGTGGGCCCACTGTCTGTTCTTCTAATACTCATGTTTTATATAACCCAATTAACACGGAGTTATTTTTCTTGCATCTGGAGATATCCATCACTTTGCACTGCAACTATAAGTATAGCTTCAAGAAGACAATAAGACCTGTTAGGAAAGATACGTAAACCTTAGAAGGGAACAGACTGAGGTGGGGAAATACAGTCAAAATGCAATCTCTCTGGTGTGAGCTTGGAGAGAAGTTTTAAACCACCCCAAATTGCATACTTCAGTTCTCCTAGCTACCAAAGGATATCTGCTAGGATGTGGCAGAAAAAGGTGAAAAGTGGGGAAGAAGGGATTTGCAGTATTCAACGCCAAGAATCTCTTCTAAGCACTTGCAAGTCTTTGGGACCATCAGTTAAGGATTCGTTGTGTGCTTTCATCTGTGCTGACCTCTTAAAATTTCTTCACTTTGTTAAACTGAAATTTTACTGTGCTCCCATGAGCAAAGCCAATGTTTGAGACTTAAATTACTTAAGGTACCTTGTATAGCTATTTAAATTAGAAAATCCAGGTTTGGCTGCTTTAGTATTTGGTATCCCTTGATCAAATCACCTCTTGTTGGAATATTGAGAGGTATTTTTATTTGCTAAACCATTTTATACATATTATTACACAAAGCTTGTTCTGTAATGAAATATGGATGTAATGCATTTCAATGTGTTGTCATATTTAGGGTTTAGATGTTGATGTGGAAAACTGTGCTGTGTGCATTGAGAACTACAAACTGAAAGACACTGTCCGAATTCTGCCATGCAAGTAAGTTGCCATAATTATTCATTCCTCTTTAGCATGTTTTCCCTAAGAAATATGTGATGAGCTTTCTGGGAGTTCTTCTGAAACTCTGGTGGCAGAGCTGAAGCTGTGCCATTTGTTTGGCCCGTTACGTGTTGAAGGGCATTGGGAGACCATGTAGCGCTTCGTATCTATGCAGGAAAAAGGAGCAATTGAGGGAAGTGTAGGATTGAAGTAGAGCTTTAAGTTAGAACTGTACACTGTTGAACTGGTAACTCTGTGGTGTTCTTGTGGTTAGTAACATCCTTGTTTCAGGTAGCTGACATGAAAGATGCTGTTTCCAGAACTGTCTGTCCTAGTAAATTAAGCAATAGCTAATTGTCAGGGCTATAATGGAATGGGTTAATTTTTTTAATGTAGTAACTTGCACATTGTTTGAAGGAATCGTGTGTGGCTTTCATGATAAGTTCTGAAGGGCATTTCTTTTCTTCAGGCACATCTTCCATAGAACATGCATTGACCCTTGGCTTTTGGACCACCGAACTTGTCCAATGTGTAAACTAGACGTTATCAAAGCTTTGGGATACTGGGTATGTTGCACACTTACTTAATCTTCAAGGTAGAAGCACAGTGCAGGAGGAAAGACTTCATGTTGTTCAGAATGAGAACACTTGTTACTTGACGAGGCTGAAGAAGCTGGGCAAAGATGAAAGAGTAATTGGGTGAGAACCAGAAAAACTAAGGGAATTTTACGGCTAAGAACTTAAAACAGTGTATTGGGCAGCTTAGGAATCCTCTGTGTACTCTTCTGTGATAACCAAATTTCTTTTATCTCCAGCTGATGACAGGAAAGAAGTTGAAGTAGAGGTGAGGCAGTTTGCCTTAATTCAATAGATCTAGAGCATATATTTGATCTTGTTGAGAACTGCAATTCAAAGGAAAAAATTATAGTTTTTTCTATCTTGAGTGCTTGTGTACTACCACATATGCCATGTTTTATTGCTGTAAATGAGCCAGTACTTAGAACCTTCCTAAAGACATTCACCAGAAATTGGTTAAGTAGAGAAAATGATGTGCTCTCATTTCTTTCTGACAGCACCAGAAAAGAGAGATGAAGACACATGCGGTAGGTTACTTGGTTGATAAATAGTCTTGAGTTCCACTAAAATGCCGTAGGCATGAGTTTACCTCTTTTCTCTTCTACTAATCTGTGGAGATCTTCAGAAAGGAGGGGTGTTCCTTCCCCGGTTTCAGGGACCTTCCCTTTCATAGACTAGGTCTGCATTTTGACTAGCTTTTCTCCTGTTTTGTTGCAGAGACTTAGCAGATCTATGGAGGAGTTCTATGAATTACTTTTTTGTTTTGTCAGAGGTGACAATACTCTTGCTATGCAATATGTGTACCAGATTGTGGTGTTTCTGTGTAAGTCACTCTACCCAAGAGTTGCAACCTTTTTGTCATGTGAAATAGCTATTAGTACTTGAATATTACGTTAGCAGCTTATTTTTTCCTCACTCTTAATTGTTGGAGGTGATGTAACTTGTCATATGCAGAAGGAATATAGCCTTTTGTATACAGGCTGAAATACTAGAACCTTCAGAACGTGTTTATTCCCTGAATTCATGCTGTTGCAGAGGATACTGATACCAAGCCTAACCAGGAGGCATAATACCTCCTCTGCTTGTTAAACAACTTGAATGTTCGAAAGCATGTTGAATGGGATTGTATTAAATACAGAAGCTCAGTTCTGATTTTTAATGGAATGGGAGAAATGTCCTGTTCATGCATCAGTCATTCAAGTCCCTGATAATGTGGGAAGTCATTCAGGGTTTTTTTTAGCTTAATTTTCAGCCTGATCCAGGTTGCTCTGTCTAGTTTGTAGAGTGTGTGACTGGGAGGAATAAAGTGTGAAAAGCAAGGCAGCTTCTTTCAGCAGTGTGCTCACTGAGTGACATTAACTGCAGACAAGAAGGAGCAGCCTTACTATAGAAATATACTAAATTTTCTGTAAAGAGGCTGAAGGCTCAGTTCACTTTTGTGGAGAAGAAAGACTTTAAATGCTTCAAAATTTTTAAAGGCTCAAAGTAGAAAGGAGGCTCAAAGTGCTATTACCTAGTTTTTGTTTTGTAAATAGTGGACTTCAGTGGTCTAGTTCTGCATTATGTGATTCCTTACAAGAAAAAGAACTGCAGTTCAGCATGTCTGACTGATTTAGTAGAGCATTGCTGTATCTTGTAGTTTCAGTGCTTATTTTAACTGCCTAAGCTCTGGAATCCAAAATCATGAATGCCCCCTGCCCACACATGTAGAGATTAGTATCACATGCCTTTACTTGTGTGCAATTGTAGCAGTTCTGTAGCTTATTAAAATTCAGTATATTTCAAAATAGGCTGCTTTGGTGCTAAAGAAAGAAACAGCCTAGAATTTCTTAAGTCTTAAGGTGGGTCTTTGCTAACTGTTTGAAGAGAGGAAAAATACTTGTTACGAAGCCCACAGAGTAGCTACTTGTACTGCAGTGTAATTGCTTACGTATAAATAATGTGAGTCCGTCAATGGCAATGGTTTAGTGAATGTGGTCTGTTTAACTGTAAGAACAGAATTGTACATGTAGGACTTTGAATTAACTTTCAGAATGGATCAGAAATGGTTCGTGCTATACAATGGGTGAAATAAATTCCTTTGCCTGTGCTTGCAGCTGTTTGTTCCTGCGAAGTGTCAAGCCAGCATATTTGCATTTTTGGAACAGACTTAAAGTTAGGTTGGAGGTAGAGGAGGAGGGAAGTTTGTTGTGATGTCAGATGTTTGCTCACCCTGGTAAAAAAAGGTCTAACTTTGCCCAACTACTGTCATGAAAAACAGAGGCTTCCACAAACTCATAAAGGATCAATAGGCTTCCTCAGTGGAGCCTTTGTATGTGCTGAGCCTGCTCCTAGCCAGACTGCAGCAATCCTGTTGCTACTGTGTTGAAATACTCTATCCAAAAGGCTGGCTGTGCTGACTCCTCCTGTTGCTGCTCTTGGCTTTGGGGTGCATTTGAAAAAGTGGCTTTTCTTTTGCTTGGCTTTGTTTCTTTGCAGTCAGACAGTAGCATTGGAAGTGGACACTGCTCAACAGTGTACCCATGAGTGCATAGATAATAAGCAAAAAAATGGTGTCTTTTTCCAATAAGGTGAGGTTACAAAGTGGTAACATGGAGGAATGTTGATGCCTAATGGTGGACAAAAGTGACAGTTAAATATTTTTAATTTTGAAGGGGGACCCTGAAGATGTACTTGAAGTTCCAATACCTGAATCGATAAGTGGCAGTGTTTCAGTCGGAAGTCTGAGTATTGCTTTACAAGATGATGACAGAAATGAAGCAAGTGAATTGTCAGCTTCCTCCACTAATGAATCTGTATTGCAGTGTACCAGTTTAAAAGAGGATGCAGGTGAAACAACAGCATTACTCGGTAAGTAACAATTTAGTTTATCACTTGACAATCCATAATGCCATTTGTTGCATTAGAAGTCATTCTCTAACTGATGTTAGTAGTGTTAGTATCGCAGTGCAGGCCAGACTGAGTGGAGTTGCTCACTACTGATGTTCAAAAAATACAATCATGTAGATTTTTGAGAGAATTCTGTCGAGGTGGAGAACACTGGTCTTGAGCAGGGGCGGGGGGAAGATGTAAACAGTGTCTTAGGAGGATTATTTACCCAGAGGATCTTAAGAACCATAGGTATATATGAATATGAAATTTGTTGCCGGAGTTTGGATTAATGTAACAGATAAAATGTATTAAAATGGTAAATCAATGAACAATTTTTCTTCTAATTCCTGACTTCTAGATGTGGATGCCAGTAATAACCGGCATGGAGAACATCTATCTAATGGAAATTCCCACTGAACTGCTTAATGGAAGATACCTTGAATAGACTGTTGAAGAACTATTATTTTTTATTTAATTAGTATGGACTTTTGTCTAGTTAATGGAAAAAATAACAATGTAAATTATTTTACCTTTCAAACTTTTCTAGCTGGTGTTCCAAAAGGGCTAATAACTAAGAATTTTGTACACAGGAGGATTTTATAAAATCTCCTCTGGATGTCTCATCCTAAAAAAAGATGCAATAACCCTTTTTCTGTAAGCATTGTTACAATGTCATTGTGTTCCAGAGGGCTGTAACAAAGATGAAGACTAGGCAGTGAAAACAATGTAGAATGTCTTTAACATATTTTGGATGCACTATTTAGATTCGGTATGTACACATGGAGAACACTTACAAGACTACAACTATTAAAATGTTCTGTTGTAATTGGAGATGGATAGGCTTAGAAAAGACATAATGTAATGTTGAAGGAATCAAATAACTTCATGGATATGTTGCATATCCTTTTTTTTGTGATGAAAAAATTGCTAGTTGCAACTTTCCTTAGATGTAACAAATACTAATTTGATCTTGTAATGTGTTCTGCTCAGAGTGGATGCTGGGAGAAAAGGAGACTTTCTCCATCTTGCTAGCTTTTTATACTGAATTTGGCAGTAGTAGGTTGTGCTAGGTGGTCTTAACGTGCTGAGCATGTAGACTTATTTAGGTATATGCACACTGGTTACCTCTTTCAATCTTAAACTCAGTAGAACAGAGGTAAAGGGCTAATTATAGCTAAAATATATTTATTAGTCTTATTTATAAGAATTTACTTAATTCTTCCTTATCCTGTTCCCATCCTGTCCCACTTCGTTATGTACAAATTGAAACTGTTTCTTAGGCTCTACAAAGTTTGGGGGTTTTTGGGTTTTCTTTTTTTTTTTTTTTTTTTTTTTTCCTTTGCATATACATGCTGGAATTATTCTCTTGGATATTACACATTAGGAGTTTTGGCTGGGTTTGCCATTGGCTTTTCCGTTCTTCTAGATTAGCAGTATTGTGCCTTATAGTAAAACACTTAAGAAACCTGAAGCATCTGAGAGTAAATATGAACCCTGGCATCTCCCATTATGACCTCTTACTCAAATATTTATATACTGTAAGTGGTATAAGGAATTGCTAAGCTGTTTTGTAAAGAAATATGTATATTTAAAACACTACTTGTTAAGAGTGTTAAGTGAATGGTTTAGGATTTTAGCATTGTCATGTTATAAATAGTATACATTCCTCAATTTTCTTCTGTAAAGCTGTTACTACAGGTTGCTTAAAACAGTGTCTTTTACTAGACATTTGTTTTAGGGTGCATTTTGTTTTTAAAATGTATATTTGGAATGTTTTTAAGAAAATATGCAATTCTTTTTCTAACTTATATTGAGCTTCAATAGAAGCAATAACTTTTTTAATTTTAGAATGAATGTTCCAGAAATGACAGAGGTTTCAGCTGGGGAAATATAATCTGAACTTCTACTTCACAGAGCAGATGTTTCACTCTAAATTTCCTTTAAAAAAATCCTATTAATGCCTGCTTTAACGAAATAAATCTGCCTCTTCCCTGTAGGAGTGTAACTTTTAGGTTTACTGGAAGAATTGTCAGGTTGTAGTTCTGATGTCACCAGCAGGTGCAAGTTTTTGTGATGCCTTTATCTTACAAGAAGCACATGAGAATGGAATATGACTGACCAACCATCTCCAAAACTGAACAAGTTAAAAAAAATAAAAACCAAACAACCCACAACTAAACCAGACCATGTATAGGGACATTTATGTCTCCAAAAGAAGCTTGTCAACATTTCTAGAACTGCCTTTTTAACTATCTCTTCAATATTAAAAACTAAGTCTTCTCCCTCTTCCTTAACACAAAACTGAACATTGATGTAGTAAATGTTGAGAGGGTTTAAACTCTAGCTCAAGAAGGAACCAAAAGGAGTTACCAAGAGAAGTCTTGTCAGTCTGTGGATTGTGTCTTGCTGATACCTGCAGCGCAATATTCATGCTGGAGAGGAGAAATGTGGTAAGTACTTCCGCTTTTATGTAATACCTATAAAACCAAAAGCTTTTCTTAAGAATCAAAGCTGAGATCTGGCAGAAAGCCATAGGACTGCTAAAGGACCTGCAAACTGAAAAGCATGCTTATAGAATCTGCAGTGTACTGACTTAGAGCAATGTCAGAGCATGAAGATTCCTTGGTTATGTTTCTAATGCTGGCACTACACCTGTTTCATCTCAACTTTTTACAAGAGTAGTAACAGGTGTTTCAGTTGAATATGGTTCACACATAGTTCATCTTTGATGTAGTTAGGTCTCGTAAGGCCAGCTGTGCTGCTGAGGAATGATGACAATAAAAGGCCGAATTGCAGTGCTTCCAGCAAGCAGTTTGCTCTCCTTGGAAGCACGATGACAAAAATCTTCCGAAGCGAATCATTAGTCTGACCTCAGTCAAAAAGCTGATGCGTATTAACAAAAAGAGTGGTAGGATAAAAAGTACAGGGCAGGGAAGAAACAATCTAGAGAGCTTAAAACAGTAGCAGGAGAGGATTAGAAATGTGAAGCATATCACCTATTGTTACAGCTCAGCTGATACATAACTTTTAGAGTAAACAGATGTAGGCAGCTATATGTAAATACAGGTTCCCAGTCTTTGTTGATTTGGAACTACTATGTTGGATCAAACTGGTGTTTCTAGGACTTTACCTACGAAAAGGTGCTGTGAAGGTCAGAACTCATGAGTCTTGCCCTGCCCTGCCCCCCCCCCCCCCCAGTACTTTTCCAGGATAGGTGCCTTGTGACTCCCTTCCCTACCATTTGGAGAACCTTTAATCTGATTCTTCCGCTTAGGCTATGTGAGAGCTGACGCTGTATGTCTTGTGGGTTCCTTCTGCGCCCCCACCCCCCAGCCTTGGTCTCTTTTTCTCTTCCCAGCTGCACATTTTTCATAAAACACACAGGACTTGTCTGAGACCTGTGTCCCTTTGTCAAGATCTTGCTCTGATCGGGCAGAGGATTTCATACTAGAGGTATTCATGTGGTGTGATTATATGTGAAGCTAAAGCACAGCACCCACATGAAGTGGACAGCCTCCCAATGGTGATGTGGAGTAAATCAGTTGGGAAGAATCCCTAACAGGACTAAGGGATGTTATTGTTGTAGAATAAATTTTGTTAGTGTTGTGCTCATCAGTATGGCTTCATTAGTTTTGGTGTTACCGTCAGGGAGAAAATTTCTGAAACTGAAGTGATTTTTAAAAAGGAGCTATGAACATGTCAAAATGGTGTTTAAAGTGAAAACTAGAGGCCCCACTTTGTTCAGAATTTTTAGTTTATTAATAATAGTCTACAAATGCCAAACTGGAAAATAAATTTTATAGTAACTGTTTAAACTAGCTTCAGCCTTCAGACTTGATAGCAAGCAAAAATGAACTGTAGACATTTCAGATCTAAATGCATGTTAAGAGCGAGTTAATTACCTGCAGTACCAATGTAACTAGAAAATTTTTATTTTCTTTCACTGATGACCCCTAGACTGTCTGCTTCTTTGGCTCTAAGCAATACTTGGAGGAGATTCTTTGCATGTACTAGGGAAGTTCGATTAGATAGCAGTAACTCCTTCCCCCTGCCCTTCACCCTCCCCCCTGAGTATGTGAATATAGTGCAGTAACCTGTTGCCAGTAATTAGTGTGAGATTCTGGAGGTATGCCAGAGGAGTTGTAGGATAATTTAACTACAGTGAGAATGTTTTTAATCCACGCTGACTTAATAAATTGGGCATCAGTATATTCCTGCCGAAGCTGGGCAGTTACACTTTGGGAATTCTGGTCCTGTGCCAGGGTGTAATTGGCATCGAGAGACACCGTTGCAACAGCTTTGTCAAACATGCAAATACTTTTTTTTTATCACTTACAGATTCAGGAATGGTTGTCCAGGTTTTCTGCCTGACCTGCAAAGCTTTCTCTGTGACTAGCCAGTGGTCGTTGTGCAGAGGAGCCCAGCAAGTGTGTGGCAATGGTTACCCCACTTCCTATGCCCTGTGGTTCAGACGATGTCTGAGGAAGAGGCAGTATGTACATGTGCAGGTTTTGATAAGCTTGATTGAAAGCGAAAGGTGTTGGTTTTACATCATACTGGCAACAGATAGGACACAACAGGTTGGGCTGAATATTTAGCTGCCCCATATAAAGCAGACTTCTGTGTAGATACACAACTACTGTTAGCAATACCAACTGTACTTTGAAGTATACACCAGTAGGTTAAGAATGGCATTCTGAATTTGTGTAACATTATTTCAGTTGTTGCCACAATGTGTAATAAAAAAATGTTTTTATTACCAGCGCTTGGGATGTTGATGTGTAAAACTGGGAGCTGTTGCTTAACAGAGCCTTTAGCATCCTGAATCAAGCCAGTAATGATGATATTGTGGTGAAGATTAGGTGGGTGTTTGAGGGGGAGTTTTTGGTTTGTTGGTTGGGTTTTTTTGAGTGGAGAGGTTGTGTGTGTAGTTTTCATTGGTTTGATTTTCACCATTTGGCATTGAATTCAGTGTTTCTGTGCTGGACAAAGATACTGAGATCAATAAGAACATACTGACCCTGCAGCTTTACAGAGGTGGAATTGAAATCAGCTAGAGTTGTCAGCTGGCAGTATCTCATTGGGTTAACCTGGAGGGAGTGGAGTTCTTGATGTTGGCTGCTGGGTGAATCAAATTGCGTTGGCAGCTTGACAAGACTGTTTTCTTCTGTATGTCTCCTTTCAGCCACCAGGCTGGGAGAGACTCTGCACAATGGCTTGGACAGATTTAATGGCTTGCTGTTACAAGGAGAAATAGCAGTCCTTTCTGGTTTTCCTTTTCTCCTCTAGTTACTTTGCTCCTGTCTCACATTCAGATTAAGAGTATGTGATGAACTGATTCAACTTAAGAGGCAGAAAACTAGATTTAGCAAAGCTGTACTTTTGACAAGCTAGGAAGCTGAATATCCTTACTGTGCAATTAACTGAGTTTTAGAGCTGGGCAAAGGGGGTGAGGAGTTGGGGTGGAGGAGGGAAGAGCAAGACTCCCCTTGGGTAAGTTGAAGGATGCAGTTTATAGTGGGGCCATGGTGAATTACAGTTCCTGAAATGGAAAGTAGCAGCAGCATTATTTTTTTTTTCTAACCAGAATGGCTGTAAAAAATTGTAACATGTCTTCTGTCCTTGAGACTGATCTTCACTAGATGTGTTCTTTTCTCTCATAGGTGATATGTGAAGATTTGGGAATTGGAATTGTAGATTAAAGATGCACAAATCAAGCTGAAAGCTTTTGTTTTTGTTCAGTATGGGTCCTGATCTCTCTCCTCTGATATCCTGCTGTATTGCAAAACTTGATTTGAGAAAGTTTTAAAAGTAGAATGTCTCTATAATTGCATGTGTTTCTGTGAAGAATGCGTTGCCTGGAAACTGTCTGTTATACTTCCATTGGATCTGAAGCTGCTTTTCACCATCTGAAACACGGTAGTAATACTGCATTTTTAAAGGAGTATATTCTTAATTCAGAAGAGTGAAATAATTTGAGTTTTCATCATTTTGTGAGTCTGAAGCTTAAGTCCAAAACTTTGAGGCCAGTTACTTCTACTATAAACATAACTGCAGAGAACCGTTTGGACTTGCTAGTCTGTCAACAAGTATTCACAATTGACTATCTTTTATGGTAACCTTGTAATAACTTGGTTGCATTGTCTGGATTAAGCACTGGGCTATGTCTCTTCCATTGTGTATGTACAACTGTAAGAATGTCAAGTTATGCATTGTTGTTGTGACTTAATGGCTAAAAGCTCAAACTCTGTAATAAATTATACAGACCTTTAAAAAAAGCTACGTACAAGAAGCTTGAGAGTTTTGTTTTGTCTGCTGTGCTTACATAAAGGGCTCCAGGACACTCAGCACTAGCACAGCACAAAACAAGCTTAATTTCATGCTGGCTAGCCTAAGAGGCAGATCTTTTCAACATGTGGCAGGCATTTTCTCCATGTAACCAATACCTGGCTGTGGGGGTTTAACCCTGGGTGGCTACTAGATGCACAACCCAGCTGGCTGCTCTCACTTCCCATGTCCTTATTGAAGAGGGGGGAGATAGAAAAACTCATGGGTCAAGATAAGAAACAGTTACCACCACAGGCAAAACAGACTTGACTTGATTAAGATTTCAACTAATTTTTGCCATTTAATAATAGAATAAGATAGTGCAAAACAAAGACAAAACTAAACCTACCCTCCTTCCTAGGCTCAACTTTGACTCCTGTCTCTTTTACTTCTCCCTTACCTGTGAGTGGTGGCAGGGGGATGGGGAAGGAAGGTTCGGGTCAGTCTGTAACATACATATCTCTGCTGTTCTCTTCTTGCCATTTTCCCCTGCTTTTATCATGAGCTTCTCTCCCTTCTTCCAGTACTGCTTTAATGTGGATCCTTTCCATGGGGTACAGACTGCTCAAGGGCATCACAGAGGTGCCACCAGCCTGGCTGAGGGGATCAGCTGTGCCAGCTTGTACAGGCTGAGCCTGGCGCTGCACAGCACTGGCCTTGCCTCAGAACAGCCACCCCCTGCAGCCCACGCACTACCACAACCTTGCCATGTAAACCCAATAAAAATTTAGGAAGGCATAGCTCACCTTCCCTCCAGACAATTCAGAAGCATGCATAGCAAGTTCAGTAACAAGTCTGAATGTTTTCATCAATCCAGAGCCCTGTGCAATTAATATGTTATAGAAGTACCTATGATAAAACCATAAAACTGTTCCTTGATAATTTTTATAGTTACAGGACAAATCCAGGGATTTCGAATCTGTGTATGTCAGTACAATTCCAGCAAATACTGTGAAGAGGCAGAACAGCTAGGCTTTTGCTGTAATATAGTAGCAACCTTTTTTTTTTTTTTTTTTTTGGGGGGGGGGGAAGGCTTAAGTTCTTTTGAAGTAATTCTGTAAATTTTAAGGTAGATTGCAACACCTTGAACCAGTAGTAATCACTTTTCTGATGGAGCTTATTCTGTCATAAGTTGTAGTAGTAAATTCCAAACAAAAGCCTAAAATCTATATAAAGTGGGTTTTATAACCATGTTTTTGAAGAGGGGTACTGGTACATAGATAGTCCAATTGTACTTCCAACATTAATAGGTGTAAAGCATCAATGTACAAGTTTAGAGCACCAGCTAGGTTAACTGTTGCTAACTGACTTTATAGCAAATGTCTTTGGGTTTAGAAGGAATGTCTAGAATTGGAACAGACCTTAAATATATGCTACTTTAGTTGGCCTAATACATCTTAACTCTGGGAAGCTATACAAGTCTAACCCCTAATGACCACAGAATGCTTCTCACAGGACTGCTTACCAAAAGATTATGCTGTGTAAGATGACAGATCAATGGGATTTTCAATTCAAGCAATTTAGCAACTTAAATTACTTTTGGAAAGAAAAAGCCAAAAGGCAGTCTTGACCTTGCATTATTAATCCTATACTTCATAAAAGTTTGAGAAGCAGATGCAGATTTAAAACAGATTTCATTTATCAAGCAGCATTAAATTAGAACTAGCCAGCTTTGCAAGTTATTTTCCTTTTCAGTCTCAGGGCTCAAATAACAGCAGCTATGCTACTATCAGCTTAATACTTTAGCAGATTCCTTCCCCAGTTTTCCCAACACCTGGCATCTAGCACCCAAATGGTACTGTGACTATATGCTTTAGGAGGAAGAGGCTACATTAATTTTGGTAGCAACAGAGCAACTGCTTATGCAAGTTCTGAAGTGAGAAGAGGCTCATAACTTCAATTTTTATGGAAGAGATGGGGTCATCTTTCCTCAGTGAAACATTCTTACAAGCATGAAAAAGGTGTGGTATTTCAGCTACTGATGGTATCAGGCCAGTATTCTAGAAAGATTCAGTGATCTTGGAGAGTACCACTCTGAGCCTGCAGCACCCAAAACTTAATTTCTGCCATATAAAGATAAACCTTTAGCTTTTTCTAGACACCAAGACAGACTTGCCCTTACTCACTGAAACCAGCACGCATCATTAGAAGTTGTATCCAGCTTCTAGGTCTTGCACATTAAAGAAAGGGAAAACTGGAACTGAAGTTACTTACCTTGATACAAGTTGACTTTAGTTACTCACAAACAATTCTGGACATAAAGAGTGAGTACCAGATTAATACTTAGATTTGCTGTGAAATGGCAAGTATCATTCACATTCTGTCTGGAATTAGAGCCTGTAGTTCAGGATATGCATGACATACAGAGTTTAACCCATAGTCAACAGCAAACATATAAGGCCTAACACACTCCACAAACTAAAGCATGTATACCAGAAAAAGCGTTTATTGTTTAAACACATAAAATGCTATTTATAATGTATTACATAATCCAGTGATTTCAGTTTAAAATATACAATTAATTGGTATAGAAAACTGGCAAGTTTGGGGTTTTTTTGCCAGTGACACCGTGGTTTTATTTTGATGTTTTTGTCTCTGATGGATTTTCCCCAGTGTCTAGTGTCTTCAGCAATCTGAAAAGGCCAGCTGCTTCTCGTATCCGACTGAACTCAATACAGAATGCTTGCACTTCTATAAACAAGTCCTGTACATTAATAATTTTGTTTCTGATTAAAGACTGAAGAAAGACACAAACAAGACGTACCAGACGGTTCTGAAATAGAAAAGAAAGGTTTCATAATCCAAATAAATGTTTGCAACCAAGTCAGTTAAAGGACTGTTGGTACTCAGCAGTACAACTGAGGCATTTCAGGAGCAATTCAGTTTCAGCCATAATCTTGTTCCCCAGCTTCATACATGCTGCCTCTATTCTTCCATCTCCCATACTACTATATTTAAAAAATGGACACCTCTGCTCGGTAATACTGTACTTCTGGATACAGGAGCTTTCTCAAGATTAATCCCACGCACAAGTGAAGCACCAGATTTACCTATGCACTGTACTTTAACTTATCTATTATGTAATTTCTGCATAAAGTCAGAAAGAAGGGATCGTAGCTTAAGATAGTATCACTAGTGTCCTGCTTAGTCTTTATTTTCTACAATAACACAATAAATTAAAAAAAAAATCAACAAGTTTCAAGTCTCAAAATTTCCCAGTCACATGATTAAGGCACTCCAGATAGGAAGTGACAGCAACAGCACTGATCCCAAACTTGCTTGGTGGGAAGTGCTTTATTGTTGAATTAGCACATGACCCTCTTGCTCTATCTTAGAAGGAAAGACAGTACCAGGGACATCTAATCCAAGAACATGTCTGAGAGTTCATGGGTCATTTCCTGCCTGATCCAGTGACAAGGTGGGATCTCTGAAGTGTTCCTCCTTCCTAAGGGCTGCTTAGGTAACACCTTGGAGGGCAAACTGGGAGTTCGGAAGCAGAGACCTAGGAACTGGAACCTACACAGATCCAGCCACTAACTCTCTGCTTTATACAGAGTACATTTCTCCTCAAGGACAAAAGGAGATCTTTATCGTTAAAGTGGTCTCATACTTCAACGTTGTGAGAAACAGTTGAACCCAAAACTTTCCTAAAGGCTACTATATGCACAAATGATGTTTATCAGACAGAACTGAGGGGGCTTGATAGATGATGTGTCCAAAGCATTTTAGATTATTTGACAATGAAGATAAGCTATCAACTATTTTTACAGAAACTGAGCTTACTACTGCAAAATTTTCTACCTACGCCAAGAGAATTCAGAAACTGAACAAGTTATTTCCTTCACTGCAGTCAAAAGGCATGACATGTTTTCTTTGCACACAAAGTAGTTACAAGAGTAACTTCCGTAACTGAGGAACACGAAAGTCAGAACAAAAGTACAAATGCAACATACTGGCTGACTCCCAATCTCTGAGGATCATGCCTCTTTCACTTCCAAAAGGAATGTTTTCGTACCATACTTTTCAAACAAAACATCTTATGTCTCAGTTGCTGTGAGGCCTCTTATGGAGGACTATTAACAAATGTTAGATCTCACAAGCTTTGCATGCTGCTTGGTGATCAGTATGTGTTCCTCAACCCTCTGTTCTTTTTTGTCCACTGCGTGCCTTAGGCACAGCTGCTACATGCTCCCAGCAGCCCCTTTGAACACAAGTGCCCCTTCTGTGGGCATATTCTCAGCTGCAGCCTAGGTCTCCGGCTATTTTCCTATTCTGCTACCAAGTATAATAGGCACAGCTATTCAACAGGTCACAGAACAAGCCACCCATGTGTATCTGGCAGAGTCCCAAAGCAGAAAAGCAACAGCAGCCATCAAAAGATAACAAATGGTTAGTCATCATCTGGAAGGGTACTGAGAATAAGACAGAGGGGGTTTTGCTGCTATCTAAAACCACACTGCACCCATATCCTGTGTACTGCACACAATTGTCATCTCTGCAGCTTAAGGATATAGTAGAGCTAGAGAATGCACTAGAGAAGGACACCAAAAAAGTTTAAGGGAAAGGAACAGCTGCCTTGTTGCAAGAGACTAAAGAGGTTGCAGTCCTTCAGTATTGAGAGGAAGAAGCTGAGGCAGGACTTGGTTAAGATTCACAAAGCCTTGGGTAAACTGAACATGGAATGGTTTTTCACCAATGACACATCCAAGAAAACAAGTTCTACTGGGCACTTGGTGAAACCAATAGATCAGTTTAGGATAGAAGGAAGTACCTCACACAGCATGTAGACAACCTTGCATGCCAAAGGTGTGAAAACCTCCCCAGGGTGTAGAGATCCTTGAAATGGCTACAACATGCATGCTGGTACTGAGGAAGTAAGACAAGCTTGGAAAGCAGAGAGTATGGTGTTAGGAAGACAGAAAACAGAAGGTTTTCGGTTATTTGAGGAAATCTGCAAGCTGTTGTAGGTCATGACTTCCACATGAGTTTTGTTAACCGCCTCAAATGTCTGGAAGTGGTGGGCACACTTGCACAGAAAAGAAACTTGAAGCTTTAAGCAGAAGGTAAACAACTAATACTGTGGGTGAAGAAAAGCCACACTGACTGACAGATAAACCTTTTTTGCATGTAAGGACCTGAGTCACATAAAACTGCAGTTTGGCCAGGGATAAGTGTATTATGTCTACAGAAAAACAGGGAACAGTAATTACCTGTGAGGTCTCATAAAAAGGTGAAGAAACATCTGTTAAACACTATAAAGAACTGCATAGCGTGTTAGGAAAAAAAAAAAGTGCCTTTGAAATAAAGAAGCAGTAAGATGGAGTAACTTAATGCTATCAACCTTATAAAATCTCAGCACATACTACAAAAAGCAATATATGGTACCCTTTTTCCTAACCAGTTTACTAAAGTACTCACCTGCATATATTTGTCTTTAATCTGTTCACACGTGGAAATACAATTGGAGATATAAAGATGAATAAATTCAGGTGGGAGATCAACTGCAGTAGTAAGCCTGTTCAAATTAAAAATATCCAGTGGTTTATGAAGCCATAAATCTAGTGATTCCATTGCAAAACAGATGAGTTAGATCTGTGGTATTACTTTATTCCCAGTCATGTCATACAAAACTGATTTCTGACAGCTTTTACAGACATATTTCTAATTTAGATTTCTTCATTAAGAGTCCAAAACCTTTTTTTCAGTTCTGACACAATACAGAAGCTGAGTTAGATTGGTTTCTAGTATATTTAACACACTTACAAACACTTGCTATATATTACACAGGTGAGTCAATGACATTAGTTTAAGATTAAGCCCCCAAGCTATCCAAGTACCAAGATTCTTCTGCAATAAGCACTGCAATACAATTTTGTTTATTCATATTTGAATTTCAGGTACTGAATCTAGATGCTGAACTCTTTCCTTAAGTATACAACCAGGATAACTCCTTTGTTATAGCAAAAAAACCGTTTCCTTAGTTCCTTCAAATCCAAATTTTAGTCCTAGGGACTGAAACAATATGAATATCTACAGGTCAAATAAAAGAGACCCTGACTAGATGAAAATGTTAGAGATTAATGATGCATGATAATCTCAGAAGGTTCTTACTACAGAAGAATTTGAGAATTAGTGTATTTTTAAGGGTTAACAGCAAAGCACACCTATTTGTGGTTTAACAATACTAACTACTGAAGTATTTGAGCTGCCATTGTTTATTTGAACAAGCAATAGGGTTCTCTTAAGAAAACAACATACATTAAATGTAGAACTGCCATAAAGTTAGAACAGAATTTGACCAGAGTAACTAATTGGTCCCATCTCAGGTAGTGAAAGGGGGACAACAGGGAAAACAGTGCCTGTTTTAGACATTTCAGTTTCAAGCTTTTGTCTCATTTCACTTAAAAATCAGTGTCTCCCTGTTTGCACTGACAGTTGTTTTGCAGCTTGAGAAAAGTCATTCCTATGGGAGTTACACTACAGGAGAACCAGCATGCCTGACTGGTGGTGCAGCTATCCTGGACAAGAGGAAAAGCCCTTTTCCTACCACTGTTTTTCCATGTTGTGATCATTAGCCCAAACTTCAGGGCAATAACTGCTGTCAGTCTGCACCAGTGGGAGGGGTTTATTTCAGAAATGTTTCTTTCCTCAAATGGTATTTAAGGTGCAATTCGACTCTGCTGCAAACAGACTGCTGAACGAGCCTGATTTGGTAGTTCACATTCAGTAATTGCCAAGAAATGGAAGAAAGTAAGTGGGAGGAGGTACTTCTGTAGTTTGTGAGGATTAGCTGTCTGAGTTTTCCCCTTGAAGGGGCTAGCATTCTGTTAAGAAAACTGGTTGTACCTATATGCAGAGTGATTCCCAATGAAGACACGTCATGAACGTAAAGCAGGATGGCTATTTAACAATACCACCTTTTGTTCACTTAAGACACATCAAGCATATAAATTGTGTTTAAGCAGATTAGCAGTGTGGCATTAACTTTTTGTGTAGGATTCTCACAATAACTGCCCTTTGTCCCACCGTGGTCTTCTACCTTCCACATAAGCATACCTCAAGAACAATCAAAATTAACATTTCCAGATGTCCTAATAAAACACAACTGCTACCTCAGTTGAAAGAGAGGACAGAAGCTAGAGATGAGGCTAATTTTTAGATATGAGAAATGAATGTTGGATGTGAATTCTTCATCAGGAATGACAAGATTATGACCCGTTAGAGGGTGTGACAGTCACCACAGTGACAACACCATATACATTGAGTAACTGGTCATTTTGCAAGTCAGTAACTAAACTTGCAGCTTCCTGGGACATAGGACCTGTACCTACTAGTGAAACGCTTGTATTAACCAGGAACCTGATATCCGAATAAAAGTTTAGATATATTATAAATTGCAGTGACAGACTCCCTTAAGTGATAAACATTTTAAATACAGTTTTGAGGTGAACATATCAAACTGTTTGATAAAGGGATTTTATAGTAATTTTCAGCTCCAGTTAATACAACACAATATGTATTTTCCCATTCTTTTCGAAGGAGTAAACCCTTTGCTAATACTACAGAGTAGCACAGTACTTCCTTTGAATAAGCCCCTCCATTCTTGAAGCAGGGACTGAAAAATTTAACCAGCATAGCACCTGTGCAAGAGATGTGCTTTTTACGATACCTAAAATGGTCAAATATCGTATGTTATAAACAATATAAAATTATATTAATGTTAATTAACATATATCATTATATAAAAAGTTATATATAATCAATGTTAATTAAAACAGAGGATTTATTATATAAAATTATAAATATTTAATACAAAACATAACATATATGCCTCTACCATCACATCTTCCTGCTGGGAAATTGTGGGTTTTTTCCTGTTAAGTTGCTACTGCTAATAGGAAGCTGTTAACATTACAGTAATATTTTAAAATGACAGTGCTGTAAAAAGGGACGTCAAAATCGGCAGCATTCTCTGAACTTAGAACTGAAGATGTTAGAGAAGTTCAACTCTGTTACCAGCCCTTCATCTGCACTAAAATAAGAGGTTTTTTTCTTTTAACTACAGACACCACCAATAAGGAACTACACAAAAAGCAAGTAAAGCCTTTATGAAAGAAAGGGAATTAGACAGTCCAGTAGTCACAGAAAGCAACAAATCCACAGCACTCTCTTTCTCTGCAGGATTAATCAAAGCACACCAAGTCTTAATAATAAGAGAATATTAAAAAAAAACAACACACCACAAAGAGCATAGAGAAATTGAGAAGGGAATGATAGTCTGATACTCTTCCTTCACTGTAATCCAACTAGTCATTTCTTCAATTCCTGTTACTTCTGGTAGTCTTTGGAATGCATTCAAATACAGCCGTGGCCAGCCTCACATTCACTTAGTAACTGTTTGGTTATTTATTTTACATACTTCAGGAAACCTTCTCAGATTTGAGATAGTACTCACCGATTTACAACTTCCATTGAATGTAAGGACATGTCCATGTTGACCAAGACAGAAAAATACTCTGTTATCTGACTAGACTGCATCAGTTTCAGCAACATTTCTATGGCTACTAAAGGATTGTTTTCAACCAGGTCTGGCAATTTGGCAGGAGTGAGACCAATATGGTAAACAAGCTTGGGGTCCTTTTCCAGTTCTCCAAGGAGCTGTAAAGAAAAAGAAGAAAAAAAACCCCAACCCCTCAGTTGTTTTTTTTCTTTAACTATTCACGTTACTGCTTGAAGAAAACGCTGTAATACATCTAAGCTACAGGAGAATGATAACCCTTTAGATTTAGGCATCTCTACTGAAAGACACTGGAGGTATACTTTAAAATTTCTATATAAAGGCAACTGTGCCCATAAAACCTTTTATAAGGCATTTAATAAGTCTTTCATCAGTGGGTGGCAAGGAAGGGAGGAAAAAATACATGAGAAGTTTTGGCCTTCTTTAGTTTCCTGTCCAGCAGAAAGAAACTCCATTTTGAGTTCACTGTTGTCAGAAAAAGTTATGCAAATAAAGGATATTTCATAGTGCTAGCATAATGATTATCAAAAAAGCCCACTGAAATCAGGAATACTACTACCAAATTGAGGAAAAAAAAATAATTCAGTGTCAGCATTTCTGAAATAATCATTTATTAAAAGCTTCCACAGAAGCATGAACAACTCTGCTATAAGATTTTTCCATGCAGAAAAATATTGGTGCCACTTATTGATCAACTGTAACTATGTCCAGCCAATGCTATGAAGTTTAAAGATTTATTCTTATTCCTACCAACCCAAGTCAAAACTCTTGGGTTTTTACAATTTAAAGTCCTTGGAGTTTCCTGAATTAAAGTGATCCAAGTTTCCTAAAATACATAAGTTAGCTTATTAGAAAATCATTTTAGACAGAAAAGTACACGATACTTACCTGTGTTTGCTGTGGGGAAGTCAAGGGACTTTTAAAAGCTTTTGCCATGATTCTTTTTATCTCAACTCCAGTGCTATTCTTAACACACATCGACTTATCCCACTGAATTGTGTGATCTGGCTCTATTGGATTTAACCATGCCAATTCATCCTCACATATATGGAGCGGAGGCGGTGGTCGAATAAACTCTGGTCGAAAGTGACCTAAAAAGGCAACAATGTGAAATGTTTTTTAAGCTTCAGGTATTGAGTTTTACATCAGTACAAAAAGAAGAACCCCAAAGCCCCCATTTCTTTAAGCTATCATAACACCGAGAACAGCATTATGATCTTAATTTCCCTCCTACAACAACATTTATTTCTAATTTTTAGTGATGCTGTTACATCAGCCTGTTTTTCCTCTTGATTCAGATTGCTAAGTTACTGATTCTATGGTCTTTTTTTTCTTCCACAGTAAGTTCTTCCTTGGAAGGCGTTAACAGTCAATGCAGATCTTAGTTTAGGGAATTAAGATCCAAGGGGCATCAGGCCCAGTGTTTTAAACCAACAGTTGACATGGGTAAGAGCTTGAAGACAGGCTTCAGATCTTTAAAAGTCTGGAAACATGAACACTATGGAGTCTGATCTGGAGACACCCTGACAGAGTCTTGTACCATTTCATTCATCTTCGTTCCCATTTCATACCTTGAAAATACTTCTGAATTACATTACATCTGGAGAAGTATAACAACATAGCATGTCATGAATTAGAACAACAAAGATAGGAAAATGCACATACTTTCTATAGGAGGTTTTGGTCCACTCACTAAGGCTTCCGTGATCTGGGAGGCAACGGAGCTGTCAAAACCGGAGTTTGAAGAATCTGGGTCAGGGTCGCTGAGAATGCTGGGGAAGCTGGCCTTGCTCTGTGTTGGCAACTCAGACTGACGTTCTGAAAGAAAGCCAGTCCATAATATTAAAGCATAAAATTGAAACAGATGCCTGGAATACTAAAAGTAGTGAGAAACAAGCAGCTTTAGAAAAGAAGTAGCTTAAAATAAAACAGGTAACGTCAACATGAAATTTAGTACTGCATCAGGCAGCTAGTACTCAGAGCGCCAGCTGACAGGCAAGGGACAGAGATATGCAGCAAGGATAATGAAGAAAGGGAAATTAATCTGAAACAATCTTGGCTTTAAAAAATATAAGTAATGTAATCTGCATCTAAAAGCACATTAGTAGGTTCACATGGTACTCCTGAAAGAGTTCACATGCTGTACCTAGTTTTGCAATCAGAGCAAGGAAGTAAAAAATTGACACAGATTTACAGACTCTGCAACAACAATGGTCATACTAGACTTGAAGTCAGCTACTCAAAATTATGCAACACATTTCAGTGGCACAGCATAAGCTTCTTGTGCATTCGCTGTCAAGCTACAGTTAAGTGCTTGCGTGGAAAAAAATGGAGTGTAATTGTTATGTGCTTCTACATGAACTGTCATTAAACAAATCTGAGAGGAGCTGAAAGTGTCCCTTCAAAGGCCAAATTACAGAACACAAGTTACATAAAAATAATATTAAGGTTAGTATACACAGATGAAGACTTGGAGAATCTGGCCAAAAAGAAACTATGGGGCTCAATACTTGCATTGTCATATTTTTAGGTGGTGTTCTGTCACGATCTATCACTCTTCAGTATCTGAAAACTTAATGGCTGATCTTCTATATTGTCTGTACTATTTTGAGAGATCTTGTTGGCACCACACAAGGAATCCCTTGAAAAAGTTCCACATGAAACTAAACACCACTCCTTCTCCTGACTAATTAAGCGTAGTGCTGTCAGATTTAGTGTACTGTCTCTATCACTTCTAAGCAAAGTGTGCTTGCTCCTTTTTGTGCAGCCATGTCGACCCTTCCCAGCTTTCCATGCATATCAACTATTTCATATGCCTCCAACCAAATCCATGAGACACAAACTGAGTGACAAAAGGATCATCAAAACAAAGAACTACGGATTGCTAATCTATTTTTTTGGCTTTCTGTCCTACTTTACCCAATTATTTCAGATCACGCAAACATTTGCGGATACGCTCACTGAAGCAGCACAGCAGGGTATGTTCTTCTGTTAAAAGCAACAACCAGCATACGTCAAAAGTGTTTCTTTTTAAAATAACTGATTAAGTCAAAGTCCAAATGAGCTGTTTTATAAAACATGCCTTCTACTTCATAAACTTTTTCAAACTCCATCTTGTAAGTACTTTAATTTAGCCACTGAACAGAAGGGTTGATTTAACAAATGAAGTTTGGGGGTGTGTGGAAGGTATTGGCAGTCTTTTTTTGTCCTTTTAATCTATAGTCTAGAACTTAAATCCATTGGTAAAAGTTACTGATTTGTTTGTATCCTCATAATCTCAAATGATTAATGATGTTTAATTAGAAACATAAAAGTTTAAGACACAGTCCTTCAATTCACTGATTTCAGAAGCCTGCATGAGCTCTTATATGCACTGAAGCTCAAAAGCTCACCCTTGCTGCTTCAAGAATTAGGGCTGAATCAACAGTTTCAAGTAAGCAGAAGGCAGAATTAGGATATGGTGATTTAACAGGAAAGAATATAGCATCTTGAACTATGACATTTAAATGAGAAAAAAAAAAATCTGAAAATAATCACTTAGGTTCCCTTATGGAGCTATTGTTTTTCTTTTTACAGGTAAAAGGAAGCTTTGATTCCTGAAGGAAAGCTCTACAGCATATTACAAACTTAACTTTAATACAGGTCAATTACTCCTAGATCAAATAACGGTTAGCAGACAAACAGGAGCACTTTGCTGGAAGACTCAACCCTGCAACTAGGAGAATATGACATTTTTGATACGCTAACACACCAGATCAACAAAACCAAGTTACAGGGAGGGACTGAGGCTTGAACGTACTTTCTGTAGACCAAAGGGAGGAAAAGAACAAAGCAATTTTTAATACCCATTCCCAAGATGCCCTATTCCAACATTCTATTTTTCTTTGGGGGGTGGGGTGGGGGCAGGTAGCAGCTAAAAACAAAAAAGAAAGCCAAAACTACAAAAACTACCATACAGCTGCAAGTGAATTGTCACCATGAGCTCAAGTTCAGGAGATAAGCCAAGGTGGGTTTTTTCCCCCTTTTAGGAAAAAAAAAAAAAAAAAAAAAAGGATTGGGATAGATACACTGACTGAGAAAAACTTCATGCTTTCTAAATTATTTAAGTTGATTTTGGAGGTGTATTCTAAAGCAAGTAAAAATAAACCTGCTCTAAATAGCCATGAATTTTTCTCAGGGACCAAAATTTTGAAGGGCCAACAAGCCTTACAGCTATTATGTTCTGCGAAATGTGGGGGGAAAGAGTGTAAACGCAACAGTGCAAACATTGTATCTAAGCGCCATCATCCTGCACCAGCTTCATCCTGCATATTGAATCAGCAGGACAAATATACTCAAGACTTGTATAAAACTCACAGACCTTCCAAAACACAACAGATAGTCAAGAAACATCACACTAGTAAAACAAACAAAAAATGTATCTTCTAAGAAAGCAAATAGAAAGCAGACATACTCTAGGGAGCTACAGCAAGAAGTCAGGGAACGACAGCATAAAGCTTTTTCAGATGCAGCTTGTTTTGTTACATAACTCCTACAACCGCTCGTAAGCAATTAATTATGCATGTTTACTGGATTATGTAAATAACGATACAAGCACATTTTACAGGGCTTAATTTTGCAAAGCACCATTAATGACTTTGTACCATATTTCAAGCCATCAGTGTCTTTATTTCAAAAAAGGACAAACTAAAATGCGCGGCCTACAGTACCCATCCACACAATCAAAGTTTGGAGGTTCTCTATGTGTTTCATTTTTAATGAGAACAAACTGTTCAGAAGGCAAACACAGTGCCAAGGGGAAAACAAGTAAAAACATATGAAAGAATTCCTGACTTTTTAAGGCATCACACGTGACTTACGCTGAAAGTCACAAGTTACCTAAAGTTTCACAAAATCTGAGTTTATGAAAGTATTCTAGAAAACACAGGCAGGATGAACAGAACGAGCTGTATGGGTTTGTCTTGCCTGTGAGGGATGTTAAGATATTCAATTTGCATTTTCAGAAGATTCCACAGTTTGGAAATAGTAGCTGAAGGAGGACACCCGAGGACATTTGCACACTGCGCGCAAGGGACAGTATACCACAGCATAACAAGTCAATGTCAGATTCTACAGAAAAAGAGATGACACCAAGATAAAACTGCAGGACAGAGAAAGCCAAGTTAGTGCCTGACCTCGGAGTAATAAACCACATTGTACAGAAACAGAAGTGGGATAGTCAGTTTCCAAGCAAGTGGGTCCATTTGCACATACCTAAGAAAAAAATCCACCATTTTTTAGTGTTCAAACCAGCTCCTTGTTCCCAAGAGTATTTTATTTCAGATTAGTTCCAGATGTGACTCATCAGTCAATGTGATCAGAACAATCATGTTCCTGCTCCTTCTCTCCTGTCAAAGGATAAGCATCACATTGCTTTTCTTTTCAGTCTAGTAAAAGTGGACCACCTTCCCACTCTTCAGCTAACGCTGCAAGATCTGACTTTGTCTATTACAATTTATTTTTAGTTCTATAAAATAATTTGCCAGGTACAGTTGAAATACCAGTATGTGACAGTGTGACAGCTATGCTTGTTCTCTCATACTAGAAATACTGCGAAGAGTGAAAAGGGATAAAAATACACCAAAAAAAAAAAATTCACCCAAAAAATCTCCCACAAAGCTTTAGATGAAGGTCTTCCTATACTTGCAGAATGTTCTCATGTTTCAGGCAGCGACATACGTGCTTAAAAAGCTGCTTGTTAAGTAGGATAAAACAGTTAAGATGTAATCTCTATTTGAAGTTTATGTGCTTGAACACAGGCTTGAAGACGCTAAAGCACAGTTCAACCTTTTCCATCTTTAGGTTAGGCGAGAGTGTTTCTCAGGTAATTCACAGCCACGTTGCAATTAGCATTTCTATTCGTAATTGAACCACGGATCCGTATCTTCCTTACCTGCTAATGCCAGCTGAAGCCCACTTATATCCACTGACTGGGCCATGTTCCCCACATCCATTGAAGCAATCTGCCGAGGAGTCTTCTTGAACAGTTCTCTCGGGGGGGCCAACATCAGCTGAGAAAGGAAGAATTTTTCTGGAGGCGTGATGGGAGGCAAGAAGCCTGCAGAGACACAACGAAGGACAAGCCCCGGTTTTTAAGGCAGTAGCATTAATAGTTTCCATATGCTTCGCGTAGAACGAGCAAAACTGAAACGCAGGCGAACACGTTGTTTGTGGCACGGCAGCGCAGCTGAAGAGCCTCTGCGGGTTTGTGCGGAACTGTCACCTCGCCAGCTCCTGAGGCGCTTTACGCGCTTCCCGTTCAGCCGGCCAGCCGTTCCGTGCAGACGCCGCAACTCACACCGTAACAGTAATTTTTTGACACCGATTTACCCGCGGCTGCCGCGCTTGTATGTACTGAAGTGGGGGGAAAAAAGCGTGTCGGGTATTGCGGCGGGTTTGTTTCGCAGCTGTAAAGCTGCCGGCAGCCCCCCCCCACCCGCTCGCCTGGCGTCGCTTCCCGCGAG
>JAVJGI010000014.1:63170771-63192837 GCA_035590275.1 Ibycter americanus | reverse complement strand
CGGCGCGGCAGTGCCCCCCGGGCGCCTGTGTGGCAGGGCCCGGCCCGGGAGGCGAGAGGTAGAGCCAGGAGCGCTCGACCCGGCCGGCGCGGTGCTTTGGGGCTGCCTTCCTAGGCCGTTTTGCTGGAAGCAATTAAAAACTACTAGGAATTACCATTTATTGCTCCCAGCATTTGAAAGCTCTTCACATCCCGCACCTCGCCAGGCGTTTCTGAACAAACACCTGGTTTACGAGTGATTTATTTCTCAGCTATTTCTAGCTCAGACACATCACTTTAGAGCAGTATTCTTGTGATATTTTCTTTGACTCTAAAACGCACCAGAGCCGGTGGAAATACCAGCTGATGTTCACCTCTGGTCCTACAGCACCTACTTAATCTAGACAATAAATCAAAACACAGCATCACCCAGGAAAAACTAACGTGATTATATGCATGAGAAATCTGAAACATGAAAGCTCAAAACAGCTGTAATTTCTGCTCTAGACCCCTGGGTATTTCAACCAAGAGTGTCATTATTAACTCATAAAAGCTTCTAGCCTAACTACAGCAGTAAAATGCTGATGTTTCCATCAATTAGTATTTTGAAGGGGTGAAGACAGACAACATTTGCCTTTACTGTTAATGTGTTACAGATAAGCTGTGGTCAAACAGGCCTGCTGTTTTTACCTGGATCAAACCCAAGCAGGGGACATTTGTGCCCTTCAGCTTCAGAAGCATCGCTTTAAACAGGCATGCGGGCTGCGGGCTGCAAGACAACCTGAGCTTTTAGTAACCCAGATTGAACAGTAACCCATGTACCAGAGCAGGAACCTGGATGTCTGACAAGTTCACTGTAATGTATTAACTTGTTCATTGAAAAGTTACTCTTCTATAGGTCCTGGTATCTGGTAAGATTTTAAAGGCAATACCGGGTCAGTAAAATTTGTCCTGTATTCAGGCAGCATAAGTAATACTTTTTACACTTTGATTATCTGTCTGTGTGGCAACCCAAAAGATAGATTCAATGGCCAATCATGTTTAGTTTTTACATGAGTTTTCACCCAGAAAAAAAGATTATTGTATTGTTGAACCACCACATTTCTTGTACTCGTGTTTTGATTCCAACTGGAAGGATAAAGAGCGTGTAGATTTCCTGTAACTCCAGCAGTGATTTAATGTCTGGAAGAGAGGAGGGAATGAACGATGCAGATGGTTTTTTCATCTCATCAGGTATCTCTGGCTCCACCAAAACCACCTTGTGCCCCACAAAACAGAGAGGAAGAAAGATACAGTTGTAATGTTTTTCACTGGATTCTCTGGTTTCCTTTGTAGCAGAGATGGAAGCAAGTTCTTCTGATGCTGCAGAACCCTCAGAAGTTGTTTGTGGAATCAGTGAAGTTTCCAGGACCCAATTCTCAATTCATGTGTAGAAGAAAACCTAAGGGTATCTATGGGCTTCCTCTATGCCAACGTTGTTAGGTTGTTATGCACAACCTTGACACCAACTAAAACAGTCTTGCTACTACTATTGGCCTACATGAGTGTAAGAACTCTGAGCAAGAGACATTGCTGCCTCTCAAATATTCTACTACTTTGCATCTAATTCAAGGTACCTTCTTTTGGTATGGCACTGGCTGCCATCTCCATACCCTGTGCAGTATAGATCTAAAACTACTAGTGCCATCTTGGAGCCCAGTATCAGCGATGTTACTTAACCGGGGGATGGGGCAGGGAAAAAGAGCCTTTTATAGAACTACGGAAGGTAAAAGGTGTATGAGGCAAAAGTTCACACACCTGTCATGATGTTAAGAGAAAAAGCAACTGCAAGAGGCACTTATTTCTTTAGGTATATACTGTGTCATGCATTTTTTATCAAGCTTCTTGGTCTGACAGTCCTGTCACTTTGCTTGTCTGTTTGCTTGCCTATCTCTTCCATGGAGGCAGGAATGACCCTGTGGAGTTCCCTTTCATGCTTTGGGCAAAATCCTTCTGGCTTCATTGCTTGTTGCTCCGTTGCTGGTCCGTGCCTCTTTCTCAGTTTTGCCTCTCCTTCTCTAGCTCTTGATCTCAGCCTTCAGTTCCAGCATTTTAACCCTTATCTAGCTGCACTGTCACCACAGCATATCATCCTCATTAGTGGAATAATTACTGCAACCTCTTTCTCCCCTGCTACACAAAGACAGACTAGCCTTCGATGGCCAACCTGAGAATGTCCTACTACTGTCAAGGTAAGCAGGAGCTTGGAGGTTTGACTTAGTAGTAGATGGCAGCAGTCACTGACAGCTGATACTTGCTGGGAACAGAATGTATATGCACAGATAGGGTGATGTATGGATGTTAGATGTCCCTAGGTAGAGACCCCAAAATAGTGACCACTCTGGACCATTTTGTGGCTTCTTCTGCAGGTTTCTGCTGAATCTTTGTTCACAGTATTTCTGCTTTTTCCTTCTGATCACTTTGTACCCACTTGGCGCTTTCATCTGAGTCCTTGTCATCCATTTGGCAACTGTTGTGCAACCCTGCCTACCCATCCCATTCCAAGGTGAACGTGGACAGCAGGTGGCAATAGCAGAGCTTGCAACATTCTTTGTGTTCTCGCCACAAATAATTGTCAGCCTGTACTGGAATCATCATTTAATTTCATAAATATTGTAAACATATCCATGTTAATGACTCTAACAGGAGGTTTAAGCATTCATGTGGAGTGAGGGAATGGAAGAACTCAGAGTAATAAGTACATTTAATTGAAATTGCCCATAAAATATGACCAAAGCTCTCTTTGTTGTTGAAATAGGAATCTGGAAGCACTCTTCAGAGTGAAAAAGTGGAAAGTCTTCATTTCATTTGAATGTTTACCTAGCTAAATTGTAGGAGTTAGAATTGCTAGTGGTAATAGACAAGTCAGTAATGGCATATAAGATCAAAAGGGGGCCAGTCCTGCAGATGTTACTAACAGGACTATTTACTGCCATTAAAGCGGGTGGAATGAGCATGTTTTACACCAAATACTATGTTTCTCTTAGTACAGGGCGAAATGTGTTTTTCTATGGTGTAAATTTTAGTTTGTTAGTTTTGCTGTCTCTCTAGGCTGCAAAGAAACTAAAAAGAGAGTAAGAAGACCTGAGGCTATAATAATTATTCCTGTCACTATGCTTCTGTGCATTTTTATATTCAAGAGGAAGGATAGCAGCAAGCAATTAACAGCAAGCCATTACAAAAACACATCAACATGCTTTGGTTTACCTGCAAAGCTTACTAAAGAGGAATGGGCCAAAGAAGTGAAAGGAAACTGTAAAGGAGAAGAAATACGCCCACAGCTGGTTAAGTACTGTACAACAAGTTAGTCCCTACAGCTTCTGTAGTTCTTCACATTTTTGCCAGGGCAGTACAGATACTATCACTTCTAGACATAGTCAATATAATAGTATTTGTCAAGCCTTGTGCTTCACTAGGTAATTTTTGTTTTATGCGAAATGAACACTAAGATTTTTTTTTTTCTTTTTGCTGAGTGTTAATGGTAACAAAAACAGATATCAAAGAAACAATAAAGAGAATGTTTCTGTTTTGTCCTCTTCTTAGAGCAGGTGATAAGAATGGTCTATGTACTGGAATAGAAGCAAAGAGAGTTTTTGTGGCTCACCCAACCTCTTCAAACAGGTTCCTGATACTTGGTGCAAACAAACATATATAAACTCACACACCTTTTAAGCCACATCCAAAAAGTTAAAACAAATGGTCTCTTTTTCCATAGGGGATAAGGAGACTCTAAGAAACTAAATACCATGTAGTTACACAGTTTTCTGTAAAACTGCTTTTGCTCTGTCCTTTGGTGGCAGAAGGCAACATTTACCGAATCCATTAACTTACACAATCTAGAACACTGCTATTATTATGAAATATACTACTAATTTATATCACTTTTTTTACTGTTCAATAGCTACATGAATTTTTATTTTAGTTGTATTGTAGCTGACTGTGGGGCTTTGTCTGGGTATTCTCTTATCCATTCTACAAGTCAACCTCTTGCTCAAAACTCAGCTTTATGTGCATTTAAGAGACACATGGATACTCAGAATAATGGACAGATTTGTAAAGGATAAATTGGTTTTACCTTAAATGACACAGTTCAGTTCAGTATTGGAAACACATAGTATATATTGAACATGACTGCTAGAAGAAGACAACATGCTATATCCACAAAGGGGTTTGAATGCTGAAAGGTTCCTCTTTCATGCACTTTGCTCCCTTTTTTTTCTTGTAACATGCTGCTAGTTATCTCACAGATCCAGCGTATCAACTTTAGTAGTTGTGTCCCCAGGTTTTTCTGGAGACTTTGTAGTTGCTTTCCCCACAATCCCTTAAGCCTTGCATTTGCAGTCAGTCTCAGATTGCTGTAATGCCACAGGTGATGTATTTGCCTCCAGTTGCTTCTGGAGCTGTGCATAATCTTGTTGCCCAAAGGAAAAACCTGTAGTTCTCTTTCCTCCCTGCAAAAGCTGTTCATGTTACGTATTCCTGAGATCTTGTGTATCTAAAGTATATTCTAGTCCTTAATATGCCTGCTTTTAATATACAGGTGTTAAAATTTAACACACGTACCTGAATTTCATTACAGCATCATCTACTTGAAAGTCAACATATATGCATGTGTATTATTTCTTCCTGTTGTTGCCGCAGCTGTTTAAGTGTATGGGCAGCAACAATTCATTTTCTTCCTCCCAAGGCCAACCCTGTAAGTTTTACTGGTGTAATTAATCCCATTGGGGGAGGAGAAGGTCATTTAAAAATAAAAGCCAAAATAGGGTAAGAGGGTAGATATAACAATGTCATTATAAAGATGACACATCAAATGATGATTTTCCTTGCTGTATGGGAATAGCTATCCCAGTATAAAGCACCTTTGTACAAATATAACTGTAGACATGTTAAGAAGTTGAGGTAGCAGCAAGTATGTATTGCTTTAGTTCTATCATGATAATTAAAATAGTACTTATTTTTGACAGATAAGCCGAAAGGAACCTATGGCAATTTTCGATTACTTTATTTGGCCAATATTTTTCCACAAAGAAGCTTGTCCTTTAATGTGAAGTAAGCTTTTCAAAGCCACATTTCCATTTTCTGTCCTTCATTATTGTTAACACCCTTCCCAGAAAAGCATGCCATGTCAATGAATCCTGTTCTCCTAATAGCACATTTTCATGAAGAACAGTTAATGAAGGAGCAACAAAGGTCAAGATGGGTGGGAATTTTATGTGGGTGTGTGAGAAGGAGAGCCTTGGCATATGGTTCCCCAGAATTAGGGCTGCCAAATGTCACGTGTCAAGAAAGAGGATGCATGGCCAGGGAGGAAGGGTGGCAGGTAGCCCTTCTGCCCCTGACGTCCTGCTGTCACCTCCTGATTCGCATTAAAAGAGTTCAGACAGCCCATTCCAGGGTCACCACTCTGCACCAACCCACCCCTCCTGCACTCCCAACTGTCTTCCAGTGTCTTCTACCAAACCAGAGTCTCATTCACAAATTAAACTCTCAGTGAGTAAAGGAGAGAGGTCTTTGTGTGTCCATGCAGTTAGGGGAAAGTCTTGCTGCTCTGAGGCCATCCCGCTGGTGCTCCCATGCTTCAGAACCTTTCCTCTCCCTCTGCACCTGCCCACCCTCAGCCCCTTCCCTTGCTGGCCATGCTGCGGCTCAGCACCAGGTGCTAGCTGGCTCCAGCCTTCCCTGCCATGCACTGAGGCTGTCCATGTTGGCGTTTGCCCCCTCTATCCCTGCGCAAGAAGCAGCTCCTGCTGCTGGCAGTAAGGCAGGCACAGCCTGCACTCTACCAAAATCCACCCATGCAGGACCCTGATGGAGGAAACAGAGGAGGCGTGTGCAGCAAAACCCAAACACCTTAATAAGTACTAACCATGCCATATTCTGGGTACTGTGGTGGGAGGAAACAGGTGGCAGAGTGATAATGAGCTGGAATGTCTTGAGCTGCCGAGGGCAAAGCTCAGCTAGGGATGCAGAGCTCAAGTGAGGGTGCAATACCATTGTGTATCATTAGCTTGCAGTGTTGGCTGATATCCTGTCATGCTAACCCATCTTTTCAACACCATGCAGGGAGAGGAGGGCTAAAAGCCCTCTTCAGGTACCTCCACAGTGCAAATAAGGACTCCAGGACATTCCTCTTATCTTCCCCATTCTTTAATTATACATCCCATTCCCTCAGGCTAGCACCCCTAACCTTTGCATCCCCACTCTCCCCTTCTTGTCTCTTGAATACCTTCTTGTCCCACCGCAGAGCACCCTTTGGTCCCTGCTCTGTGTTTTCTTTTGCAAAGAGGGTGCCAGCACTGTGTTGAATGTGAGGGAACACCTTACAGTGGAGCAAGCACTGCAGCTGGGTGCCAAGCTTCACACACTTTTACTGGATTGCTGTTATTTCCATGCAATATACTGTATGTGCCACAGGTGAGCAGTTTCTGCAGGTGACGGCAGAGGACCAAAGAAATAGTCTGTAAACTGCCTTCAGCCCAGTTGTCAGCCAGTGAGGTACCTGCTGTAAAAGAGTCTTTTCAGGCACTGCCTTCCAAGTGGCTGTGTAGGCTTCCTTCCATTATGTGGAAACCAGATTATCGCTGAACTTATTTGATCCACTCCTAGGGAGTAGTAAAATATACATTTTGCTCAGTAAAAACTCCATCTGGTCTCTGAGATATATTGGCATGGCAAGCGTCCACCTTCCATTGCTGTCGCTCGCAGTCCCCACCCAGCCACTTATCAGCTGATCTGTCACAAGAAGCAGAAAGATTTCCCTTGAATAGACAAAAAGTCACCTCCCTGAGGCCTCTAGTCACTGGTCCTGCCTCTATCCTGGGAATTGAAGCAGCACATTTTAAGGCTGTAACAGCCTAGAAAGGATTTAACAGGCTGTCCCTTCTGCTCAGGCATTCAGAACTGTCTCTGTACAAAGAAACTGTGTAATGGGGAGGGAAAGCACTGGGAATTAAAAATTAATCACTCTTGTTTTTTTTCTGGAAGAGCTCTTTCACAATGCTTCAGAGCAGAGAGGAGTTTGCTGGTTAGGAAAATCAGCAAACTGAATGCTGTTCTTTTGAGATAAAATGTGATGCCTTTCATTTGCAGCTGTGCACACACAGTCTTAGTGCACCCTGTGTTTGTCAGGTTCAAAAACACTTTTATCAAATTCACCGAGGAAAAAGAAGTGCCGCAGGTTTGGGCTTAGCTATCCTTCTGATACCTGTGGGTCAAAGGCTGGACGTCAGGTCTTTCCTTTCTCAGAGGGGGGACCTACTTCCCTCCTTCTTAGGCTGAGTTTATTAAAGCTGCTGACCTGTTGCGGTTCATTGCGATTACTCAAGTGACTCAGTCACCTTCCAAAAGTGTTGCATTATTTCAGGAGAAAAATGTTACTGAGTAATATCAGGGCAGTAAATACTTGATGGAAAAAATACCTGTTATCAGGTTTAACAGATGTTTGAGGTTATTCGTTCATCTGTCAAGTGTGTTTCTGCATGTGTTTCGTTGAGCCTGTTCAGAGGTGCCCTGTCTCTCTGCCTTTCTCCCTCCCTGGTTTTTGTCCTCTTGAGCCAGAATCCACTAGTATAGTCATTTTCTTGAGGGCACAGGGCTTCTCAGGCTTGTTTACCAGCCATAAGATCAATCTTAACTACCCTCCCAGTTATTCTAGCATCTCAAAGATGCCAAAGGACACCTATTGATACATTAACCTGTGAACATCTCATGTGTGCGGAGTCTGGAGCTTTTTGCTTTTTCTGGGCTTCCAAAGTCTCATGTCTGTTACAAAAAGGCACTTTAGACTATTTGATGTGAGTAAAAAGACTCAGAATTGGAGGTCAAAGTGACAGAGGACAAAGATGACCTAATTGTGGAGGTGTGTGAGGACTGTTTCAGAGTAGTGGAAAAAATGGAAAAAAAGGAGGTCAAAAAGTTTCAGAAGATGCTTCTGGCTGAGTATTTTTGCCAGGTCATGAGCTGTAACGTGAAATATGGAGTGTAATTCAGCTCCAGATTGTAGACATCTAAATTTAGCTGTTAAATGTAGGTAACTGCCTGTGAGCCACATACCTAAACTTCCATTTCAAGCAATGGAGATCAAGTCCTTAGAGCTATTGGGGCCTGGAGAGCTACCGAGCTCATCCTAAATTAGACTCCTACCAGGCCAGTCAGTCAAAGACATGCTCCTGCTGCTGCTAAGGTTCTTAAACTTTGGCCAGTCTATTTGGTACATACTCAGATGCCTAGGGTTCCCCAAAACCAGAGGAACCACACACATCTTTCTGGTAGCTGTGTTAGCTGGGGGAAACTATGAACCTGTTTGCCCACACAGAAACACACCAGATGGTTGGAACAGCTGAGTGTAATAAATCCTTCCCTGCAAGCTTCCTTGAATGTCCTAAAAGCTGCTCATACAGTTGCTTGTTTCACATGGTAGACACATGAAGGATGTAAACATGGCATCAGCTGCTCCTGGGAAGCCCAAGAGCTTCATCTGTTCAGAGTCTCTCTGCCAGGTTTGCTAACATGGGCATAGTCTTGACTGTGAGGCTACGGACAGGAGCTGTAGGACTCAAGGCTCTTTGATAAAAGTGGCTAGATATGTCTGCAGTAAACACTATTAATTGAAAAGGCATAGCAAGACAACCATGGCATTTTATATATATGGGGTATATATAGAACATATAGGGAAGGCTAAAACCAAATTTTATAGCTCCAGCACTAACATCTCTAGCCTACTCGTTGACAAGAGAAAGGGCACTTTCCTCATGTATTTCTCTTTTATCTTACACTCTACTCAACCTAGAAGGTTTTAGAAAAAAAAAAAAAAAAGCCCAGACAGACCCACAATAACATTATCAGAGTTTATTTTTATCTCTTTCTTTGCAGAGTTCACTAACAAGGTTACAAATATTTTTGGTATATTGCACAAGGATTACAAGAATTTAACTACTATGGATTTTGCCAGTAGAACATAAGATGACTACAGAGCATTTCTGGAAATACAGTATGTTCATACAGTTCAACATAAGATGTGTGAACACACAAATACTTAACAGTGACACAAATACTTAACAGTGGATATTAAGAACAGATACCATCAGCTAACATAGGAGGATATATGCATAGATAATTGACTTGCACTTCATGAGAAGGTTCTTGGTCTCTTGCTGCTCGTTGCACATTCCCTTCACAAGGTATTCCATGGTACATATCTACCTCAAAAGCATCATCGGCTTCGTCTGTGCCACTGTTTCTACACAGTCATGTCCTTTCTTACTGTTGTTAGGCTTCTGTTTGCAACTAAAGGCTGTTACTTCCATCTGCTGTAGGCAAAAATCTGTCTCTGAAAGACTCTCACTGTCCCTTGGCAGTGTGCCACAGAAACGTCTCTTCACAAAAACAGTAGCTGTCAGTGCTGGATTTTAGGGACTGCAGGATCATCTTCAGTACATAACAGTGCACCTTTACCTTAGTTATTATTAGGTCCCTCCAGAAGATGAATTTTCTGGGCCTGGACTTCTAAGCCTCTTACATTCCCCAAATGGGCAAAGTGACTGATGTATAGCCCACTGTTCATGCAAACACAGAGCAGCCTGGCAAGTTGCAGTGCTATGAATCTTGTCCTTCCCTTTTTCACTTTTAAGGAAGAGAGCTTGAAAGAGAAGTGATTCCTCTCTTGTAACCCATATATATCACTGTGCTCTGCTGTCTACCCAACAAAAGCTTTCCTCTCTCCTTCTTTGCCCTTTGTAATCATTATTGACAGCACAATTCTTCTGATTGTCAATCAGATTTATAACCCAGGCATCACCTTCAAATTAAAACTTGTCTTTGAGTCCCTTGCATCCAAACGATGCTTAAATCTTGCAGGTGGCTTTTGCCTACTGTTCTGAGAAAGTGATCCTTCCTGTCTACTCACACACCAAAAAGCTTGCCAAATACAGGTACTACAATATTGGAGGAAGAGTGAGAACTGCTATTTTTCATCAGAATCCTTGTCTGTAATTCTTGTCATGCTTAGAAGTACTACTCACTGATCAAGACCCCATTGCACTAGGGATTGTGTAAAGCTTGTGTAAAAATAACAAGAGTCCCAGAAAATTTTACAATCCAAGTATACTACACAACATTCGGGTGGATACAAACAAGCAGGCAGGAAAATGGAGAGAATCAAGAAGTCATTGTTGATCAGCGTGGGGGTGGCAGTACTTCCAGCACACTTGCAGCGTAAGAGTTTCAAGATTTTTGCTGAAAAGCTTTGAAAAGCACAATGCATCCACTGCATGAGCATTCATGACATTCTTCTCCCATATGTGATGGCTGCAAGTAGGGGAGCACTAAAGGGATGCACTGAGAAATGCAACTGATGGCCAGTTGGTGGCTGGAATCAGCATCTTTATAGAGAACGAGGGGTAACAAAACAGTGCAAACATGATATGAAAGTTCTTGAAAATGAAAGCAAATATATATTTGATGAGAGAGAAAAAAGAGCAGAGAACGTGGACTTCAAAGACAAACTGATGGAGAGGAAGTAAAAGAAATTAATGCAGGTCAGAAGGTGTTACGTATGGTGGTAAGAGTGCAACCTTTAGCTCAGCAAGTCCCTAAGCTGCTAACTTTGGGAAGAAAGAGAGGAACCCCCTGAATTTCTAGTTTTCTGCCCACTCTCTGAGCATCTGTGGGACTCCACAGGTGATTTCAAGGAGTGCAAGATAAGGTAAATACAAAGGAGAAGTCTTGCAAGTAGGGTTAGGCATTTGCACTGGCAAATGTTTTGGCAACTTTGCACTGAAATGTAATGTTCTGTACATTATTTTCCCTAAATACACCTGATGACCGAAAGTAAGGTATGAATTTAGATGCCATGTTTTTATTACCAAGACAGATGGAAGAATGAAGGACGTATGTAGGATGTGGGACTCAGCACCAGAAACTTATCTGTATTAGTTACATATTTCTTAGCTGTATTTAGCTGGCTAGAGAAAAACTATGACATTTGACTAAGATGTTGGTATCCAAATAAATCCAATTAATGCACAGTCCACATTAGATTATTTGCAGGATACAAAAGTGCCTCTTAAATTTAGTGAGTTTTCCCTCCAACCACTCAGCATGCTTTGTGCTACAACCCATTACCCCTGCAACATCCCTGCCTTCAGAGCCACTCACCTTGTTTCAGCCTTTTTTCCCCTTAATATAAATGAAAAGAAATTCTGAACCAAACATCACTTACAGTGAAATTCTTTTCACCTAACTCTTGTCATTTAAAAGTTAGCCTATTAATCTAAAAGTAAATGTACTGATTCAGTTCAAGATGAATAAATTGAGAGAGCGGTTCATTTCATTCCTTAAAAATAAGTATGTACTTATATTTGTAAAGATATTGTTAAGTCCTTTAAGGTAGGACTTTGATTTTTCTTGACCTTGGTATCAAAACTGTGCACTCACAGGTAAATCCTGTATTAATAGTCACTGATTGCCCATATTGGGGAACCTATTGAAGTACGTCACTGCCCCTTCCTTTCTCATCTATCTAGGTCTTCCTCAGGTGGAAAAGAGCCTCAAGGAAGGAAAAGGAGCACAAACATCTGGCTTTCCCCTTAATATGCAGTCAGGATGGAGTCAGAATGGGTGTCTGGACCCCAATGCTCTTTGACCTATGACATATTACCAAATAATCTCTCTTTATATTTCTTATGTAAGAGTAGTGTGATTTTTTTTTTTTTTTTGAACTGTCAGACATGGTATGCAAATCTGTAACTACTTTACAAAGCAGGTCACAAAACCCAGGAAGGGAAAGAGGTTAACAGGACTGTATTCAAAGTCCTTTGGCAGCCACTTCTGTCTCTTTCCTGTATTTTTAATACTAATATCTTGAAATTTTATGATGTTGTTTTCATATACATTTTCCACATTTATTGCCTGAGAATATTATTATGTTATTATTGAGCTGGGTATGTGTCCGTGACTTCTCATGATTCTTCTCATTTTTAAAATGTTCATTAATACCTTTGTTTGAGAAAAAAAGAAGCATGCGCAATAATTTGTAGACATAGCAAACTTCAGAAAAGCTGCTTAGGTTTCTGAGCTCTCAGTTTTAATTCAGCCTGCCCCTTTAACGTCAGCTGAACACTTAATACTGATGAGAAGACAGCTGGTTGCTCAGACATGGATGTACAACATCTGCTGGCTGCTGTATAAGCATAAGATTTGGAACAGCTTCCACTCACTGTGCACCTGACTTTTTTGAAAACGGTCCAGTTTTTGTGTTTGTGAACTGATTTGGTGCCTTTATTCATCATAGAGCATCTCTTCATCCCTTCTTTATTCATCCTTGAATGTGTGCCGCACCATCTGAAAATAAAAGATTGAATTGGAAGGATAGCACTTGGTTTTTAGCTTTTGCACATTTCTTCCAATATTTCCTTTAGTTATAACAAAACCAAATTATTTTTGGAGTGCCTGTAAGTCCGTGTGACTCCGTCTCCCTTGTCACAGGTGGCAGGAGTGAGAAAATGAAACACCCAAATGCTCACAAGCCTGGAACTATGGGCAAGGGGCTGCTAAAGAATCTGCATAGGGGTGAAGAGTGTCTGGTCCTGCAGCAGCTGAACTGTGAGGTCTCATTTCTTTAAAGAGGAAACAGGTAAAGCTTGTGACTAGTAAGTGTGCACAAGAGATTAATTAAAACAGCAGTGTTGGAACCCACTTGCATTAAAGAAATTTAAAGAGCTTCTGGATCCCTGATTGTAGCTGGGTGAGCATCCAGCAAGGAGAAACCTTTCTGGGGCTATAGCCCACACTTAAAATGCTTCCCATGCTGCTGGGGTCTTTCAGCAGAATGCCACAAGATGTTTTGCAAGTACTGAATATGTACATGTACAGATGGTGGCTTTCTAATTCTGAATGCTTTCTTTCCAACACACAACGCACGCATGTCATTCCGTGCCGGTGTGAATGTCCTTGTATGGTTTGCTAAAAACATCCTTTATGTGAAAGTGACAAATGGGGAGATGGGAACTTTATTTACCACCAACACAAAAGTAAGAGGGGATGCATTTCATTGCCTCTTTCCACTTCATCTTAGGTGTTTTCTCAGGGCAGGACATGCACAGACATACACACCTGTATAACCTCAGGTGTGCAAACTGATTCCCAGGGTGGAGTGGGAAGGCACTGATGTGCTCAAAGTTAAGCACAGGGGTAAGAACTTGCAGATCCAAAGTTGGGAATCTAAGTTCTCCAGGGGCAGTAGCATGCCTTCTCAGGCAGCTGGACATATATGTCGTCAACAGCATGCCCTCATCCAAAATTCCTGTAACTGTGTTTGCTGGCACATCACTTGAATGTCTTGGTCATGCTTAGTAGCTACAGATGGTGCTTCATGAATGCATCTACACATGTTCTGGACTGAAGTTAGCTCCCTGGAGTGAGAGTGAGGGGAGCTTACTGGGATAGGTACTAGGTGTTATTGAGTGTCCAGTGCAGGCAGGACTTTGGGTCTTGCCCGGAACCTGCAGGTACTATTGCTGTAGAAATAATACCTTTTGCCTACTTTGTCAAGGTATGAGAGGATTTGCTGCTTTTTTTTTTTAAAAAAAGGAATTATTTAGGATTTCAAAGATTTCTACAAGGTATATTTTTGCTCCACTTTGTTGGTATTCTGCATTTTTACCCCTTACTGAACCATGTTCACTGGATTGCTTCTTACTCTCTTTCCAAGCAGAATCTGTGAATTGTGCCAGGAAATGTTGCACTTTTTAGGTCTCTGGCTCACCTGTACTGGACCAAATAACTGTGGTGATTTAGGCTCTAAGAATTTTAACAGCTGTCTGCTCCTTCCCTTTGCAAGGGAGAACAGAATTTCTTCTTTTGTCTGGGCTACTGCAGTCCATAGGTCAGGGCAGCAAACTCACTTCATCTGCTTTTTAGCTACAATAAACTTTGAACTTGAACAGTTACAGTATGTTCTTGATTACACTGGTACTCCTCTGACCATGTGTGGATGGACTAGAAATGTTTGTGGTCACTATAGTGCCTTTGTCAGGTCCCTTCTACACAAGTGCCTTGTGAGGAAATATGGATGCACCAATCTCCATTTTTTGTTGTAGACAGAATCAGATTTGAGCTTATGCCACTGGTTGTGACAAGGCTAGAGTGTATTTTCTTGTGTACATGTCGAAAACCATGGCAGGTGCATTCCCTACGAAGGTTGAAAGTCAAGGGTAGAACTCATTTGCTTTAATTTAGGTGTTTGAAGGTAAAGTACTTAGCCTTAGATTATCATTGTAGGCTCCTTTCATAACCAATGACCAGGGAAATGTACCATCAAAGTTGATATGTGTCATCCTAAAATGAATGCCTGTGAAGAGTCAGGCAAGTAAGATAGACAATTCC
The DNA here is from genome assembly GCA_035590275.1 of Ibycter americanus. NCBI lineage: Eukaryota > Metazoa > Chordata > Aves > Falconiformes > Falconidae > Ibycter > Ibycter americanus. Next base: position 63,178,435 of record JAVJGI010000014.1, on the reverse strand, counting down.
TGTTTCCTTCCATTTTACTTAAAGAGAACATAGGGTACTAGCTCCAACTGCTGTGGATGACAGTGGATTGGTGTCAGTGTTTCAGTGTTTACTGAACTTAGATATCTCTTTCCACAGGTAACAAAAGTAGAACACAAATATGAAGACATAAGAATAAGTGACAGAAGGACTTGAGATGATAGACATTTACAGTGACCATCAGGACTGGATGGCTCTCCTCCAGAAGTGATAAAGAGTGGAACAGCTGACTTGTTAATAAATATCTACAAGTGATCATCTCACATTTATTAAGCCACACTGAGATGAAACTCTAACCCTGACTCTAACTGTAGCCCTAGGAATACCAGTTAAGTTATAGATATTTTATTTTTGCATTATCCTGAGGAACAGAAATATTGTTAACGCTGAATTCACACTGAAGAAATTCCAAAGAAATACCAACCAGTTATCATAGCCTCGTTACTAAGAATAGGAATTAGCAAACACATTGAGAATGACAAAGTACAGAGATGCTTGCAGTTTAAGAGAAATTATCAGCTTTCATGAGGATAAATTCTGACTAATTTTGTGTCTTTTTTTGTAGCAAATTAATAAAGGAAAGGAGAAAGAAAACCAGGCAAACAATTTATGGTCTGAACTTTCACACAACAGGCTGTAAAAGAAACTTGAAAACCACAGGGCTGCAGAAGCTGTTCTATCATTAATCAAAACCTGAAAGAGAAAGGAAGCAAAGGATGATAATAATACCAGTCTGAAATGAGGTTAAATCTGAATTGTTCAAGTGACCAGTACAACTAAAAGTTTCTTGTGTACTATCATCAGCCAGAGTTAAAAAAAGAATTAGCCAATTATCATAAAATGTGGGTATAATTAATTAACAAAATGTTACAGATCTGAAAAATTATTTCAAGTGGGGGATTAGCACTTACTTTCCTCAAACTTCATTTCAAGCAGCTATGCTGCAAAACCTTCCTACAGTATTATTTTATTCACATACCTCATAGAGTGAAGAAGGATTCAGTTTCTTCATCCAAATCCCTGGAATACATCCATTTGCTAAGTTTAAGGTTCCGCATTTTTTTGGTGTCCATGGAGCTGGATGGGAGTGCAGCTGGTCGCAGTTGCTCATGCTTTATACCTCTTGACATATAAGAACCTGGAAAAAAGCCGTGAGTGTGCCATCATGAATATGTTGGCTTGAACATTTGACCAGTGGCATACAAAATAGAAACCCTAATGCCCGACCCCAGCACACAAAACAGAGACTCAAAGTACAGCAGTACTGCTACAGAGAGAGAAGAAAACAACCGATAAGGTAACACTGTGTAAGGACATGGTAAAAATCTCACTCCAGTCTTAAAACTTCCTCTGGACTTTTGCATAGGTTTGTCACTAGGTTGTTTTGTAGGGGCTTGTGGTAACAGGAGCTTGGCAGAACTGTGCAGGCGATCTTATGCACTGAACAGTTGCACTGACCAGGTGGTCCTCTGAGGTTGGCTGGGGACACAGACGCTTCTTTTTACACTTTCTAGGAAGCATCTGGATGCAATTAAGTGAGCCAGGAAAAAAATCTGTTCTTCATTCCTTGGAAAGCTGAGGTACTATGGAAGAAATGCCTTGAGTTTTCCAGAACACACTCCTAAAATCATTTGGCAAAGAAGCATGTTTGACCAGAGAAACATGGACAACATAGTATCACATTTTTTGGAGGGGTGAGGTGAGGGGGAGGAACTCCTGCAGTGTGGAAACAACTCAGGGTTGGTTTTTTGCTGCCTTCTACACCTTGTGACACCATGGAAGTGTCACACAACAGGAGCCACAGGGACTGCCACTGGTAATCCTTCCACACCCTGTGGAGGCAGTTTCATTTACCTGCCCTCTGCCTGCAAACTGGCTACTGGTACTGAGTGGAGAAGGTCTCAGTGGGGGAAAGCTCGCGGTAGAAATACTTCCTTGCTTACAATGATGACAGCAACGGGTCTAACTCAGTTTGATACTTTTTTAACCTCATTTGAGTCCTGTTAAAGACAAGGTCTTCACCTGATCTGTTCTTTTTGCACATTCCTGTTCTTCAGCCTTTGGACACACAGCAGCTTTCTGGACAAGAATTGTCTCTGTCACTGAGAACAAGGTGGCTAACCAAGTAATCCACTCCAGAACCATCTTCAGCATCACTAACACATCCATTAAGGCCTGTGAAGTACATGCAAGTAAAATTTATGGAATACGATTGTCATTTCCCTGTTTCCAGTGCCTCTTAGATTGGCAAATGAATTGTTGAAGATTAGGGCTTCATTATCCTCTTTATTGGAGGCAAGAACTGAGGGATGGAATAGTGAAGAAATATGAATAATAACAAAGAAGAAAGTCACTCCTAAGGTTTTGGCCAGGACGGCATATTTTCAACGAGCTAATGAAGACTTTGCAACAACCGTTTTTTTTAATGCCTTCAGCTGAAAATGCCAGCCGAATGAATCAAAATTAGGAGTGTTCAGCAGAGCAAGAAAGACTGCAGAGGACTGCTCCCATGAAAATTAATAGAGATGTTCTGGAACCCCAGCTCAAATGCATGAACAAGTCCGTAACCTCAGCTATCAAAAATTCATTATATGTGTAGCTTTGGGGGATTTAACAAGCTGTTTGAAAGATTGGAGACCATAGGAGAAATGAAAAACAAATTAAATATGTTTGTTACAGTATCATGACTTCATTTTGCCTTCAGAAACTGGCACATACGATTTGGCTGAACAGACATGGAACAGCTTCTTTTGATCAGCATGAATTACAATGCTTTTTGCCCTGCTGCTGCTCTCTGTCACTCCTTCCGTGGCTCAGATTGCACGGGGTTTGATTAATGAACATGCTTTACACAGGGTCATTTTTTCTTTTATAGCCCCACTCATAATTATATAAAAAGACAGTATCTACCCTGGGTCAGAATTCCCTTGTTAGAGAAAACACACACACATGCACCTTTTTTCCCCCTGAATTTTTGCTCTACAGTTTTAAAGGAAAATAACTCTGCAGCTCATGATTTCTGCCTTTACATAGTTTTGGTCTAGTAAGAGAGAAAATCTAGAAATGAATAATTAGCCAGAGTCTCTTACAGAATACAGGCCTGACAGCTACAGGCTTGGCCTGATGGTATGCACTTTAATAGAGTCTCAGCAACTAGTAATTGAATGCACCAGCCAACTCATTGGCCCTACCAAGACCATTTGATGTAGCGATCTAGTTTTAGGTATCCAGGTAAACCCAGTTACTCCTCACGTTCTATATTTTTGTGATTGGAGTGTGTGCATTTAATTGGTAAACAAAATTTAAACCAATGGAATATTATTGTGTTAATATATATATCACCACTGAAAGACTCAGCCTGCCTCCATGCTGAAAAAGTTGAATTACGCCTTTTCAATATGGATAAAAGTAGATACTTTTTCTTTACTTCTCAAAAAAAGCTCATGCAAATTTCATTTTGCCCAGACTTCAGCATTGCTTTTATTCTCACATAGATGTAACTCTACAGGCTTCAAAATGGCCCATATAAAAGTTGTTTAACTTTCAGAAGACTTGGCTAATAATTTCCATTGGTGTACAAAAGTTAGCGCATTGAAACTGTTTGGGTTACATTAACATTTACAATCCTGCAAATGGTGTCAGACACTGGCTCCTTGAAAGTAAGGCAACTTTGCAGCTAGTCGTGTTGCTGCTTTATTTCTAATAGCTTACAACACTATACCATGCCTAAGAATCTTCTTTCTCTCTCATTTTCTGATTTTGGCTGTCATCAGTATTTCAAGGCAGCAGAAGTCAAAGCAGCTTTTTCTTTTTAACTATCCCACTGACATATGGGCATTGCTGATAAATTGAAAACAAGGCAGTTCACCTCTTAAAAAAGTGTTTCTAACTAGCTGCAGGTACCAGGGTAACACTGGCTATGTAAGTGCTACTCCTGTACCCAGCACTGTCAGAAGCTGCTCCATGGAACTCTGAGAGCAGCGTGGAGAGCTTTCTACTCACCATGAGCAACCACTGAAATACATTTGAGAATCTATGTATTATCATTAAGCTTAATTATAAATGAGAGATAAAGCCCCAAACCACCTAAAACTCTCAGCACTGTAGTTTGTATCAAAGGAAATCCTCAGCTTGTTTTTGCCCCACAGTTGCTCTTTCTTTACTGCAACCTTAGCTATGCAAGGCACATACTCAGATTTGGGTTAAGACACTAGGATATTTAGACCACAGCTAACTCAGAGTTGTTCATATACTTTCTTACCATACAAATGGCTGTATTTTTTCATGCTATCAGAATACTTAGTCCATTCAGAAGGTAATTTCTGAGGTGGGTGAGGAAACATAATGTATAGACATTTTGTTGCTATAGATATAGTGACATTGCATATGAGTATAAATCATGATTTGGGAAGCAGGGGATGCAGAGGTGAAAAATGCTGTTAGATGGCTGACAGAGTACTTGGAACAACTTGACAACTTTCACTCGCAGCAGCCTAATCTAGTACACCTGCTCATTCCCACAGGCTGTGCACATAAAGAGGGCTGAATTCCTCTTCCCAAAGCCACAGAAGCACCCTCAGGTAACTCCCACAAGGTGAAGGCCCCTGTGATTCCTGTGGCCAAGGCAGTACTCATCCACCAGGATGCAGCTCTGCAGCCTTCAGGACACGTGCTCCTCCAGCTGCATTTCTGTTCTGCACAGCTCAGGCACTACCAAAAGGCTGCAGTGCATCTGGAGGTGGCCAGCAGAGAACTTCCTCTACACAAAGGGGCCTTTCACTGGCATTAGGTGTGCAGAGCTGGCAGAACTGTGCTGTGCACCAGCCGTCCTGCCCTTCTATGGTTTACTGGTGCCAGGGGAAAATGACAGACTGGAGAAGAAGGACTGACAGACGTCCATGTCCATTTTCCAGAGACGCCCAGGATGTGGGGCACTGGCAGCCTGCACACAGAGCCCCAGCACTGAGACCATCACCTGTTGTTGGTGAGGAACAGCGGAGTTTTTCATACATCTGTAAGCACAGGAGGAAAAGATATCCTCAGCAGCAGCCCCAGCACAGCTAGGTGGTAACACACAACCTGAAAATTATCCAGCAGGCAGCAACAGGACACCTGACACAGGTTTTGCTCAAAAACAGGCTTCTGCAAGGTGCATGCCTACATGTGAGGGACTGGAGGGATATGGTGTGCTGCAGGCCTGTGAGAGTGGAAGCAAGGAATACAAACTGCACTTTAAAGTTACTTACTTTTTGTCCTGTCTTTAAGGGATGCTGTCAGTCTGTATGCTTATCAGAAACAAATAGCAAACAAGTTTTTCATGAAAGTGAGTGTGATCTTAAGGGCATCTGACTGCACATGTGAACATTTTCTGAATACAATGACATTTCTATTGCTTTTTTATATAAAGCATCCTTGAGAAGAGCAGTCCATGACAGAGAATTTACTGTAAAAGCAGGACAGAAGAAAGTGACTGAGAAGGAAAACCTTCTCATTTCAGTACTGTAAACATGGGAGGTGGCTGTTCGCATCCAGCTTGAAACTCAAGATATCTTGCACTCAGCGCTCTTCCCGTGGCATCCACTTCCAAATGGCGTGAAGAGGGGTCTCACACTGGTCGGTGAATCCCCAGGCAGTGGTAGCCTCTGGGCTGTCATGACAGCCACGGGGCTATGGCCATGGGCTCTGGACGCTCACATACACTGCATGGCTGTTGGGTTTGTGACTAATCCTTCACCGTCAGCTGACTGTTGCCCTCTGCCAATGCTTCTTCCAGTTCAGAAATCATGTGAAGTCATTTCCACCAGGCCGTTCATTTGTATTGCTGACTTAATAGTACTTTTCTGACTAATGGTACCAGATTATTCTAGGAAATAATGTATCAATTGACCACTTTATCAATGGTCTAAAAACCAGTATACCCTCTTTTGTCTCCTTCAATTCAGCGGTGACCCCTACACCATTTCGTTTCTAGGTTCATGGTCATTCTTGATTACTGCAGTGGTAGGCTACGGCCTGTGACAGAGAACACAAACAGCAATATCCCAAGCATGTCAGCGTCTCAGCTCAGTGTGACTGCAATACAAATGATTTTTGGACTCATGCTGTGACTGTTCAGGGGAAGAGCCTCTCCATCTCCACCACAGTATCTTTGCAGCTCCTATGAGCGGAGCTTTTCCAGAGGGTGAACAACCTAGGTAATCTCTGCTGTTTGAATCATTAGTCTTTGTCAAGTATTTCTTGCTGCGATAAGCTTTCAGTTAATGTGTGGACAGGATCATTCATATTCAAAGCGGCAGTAGCAGAGCTGTATCCAAACGGGATAAATGCTGGTCCTTACTTCCACGGTATTACTGCAGTTTCATGATGCTGCTGTTCCCTGAATCAGAGGGAGGAGGATTAAGAGCGCCATAGTCCTCTGCTGGCACACCGGCAATGTGCTCCAGGAAAACGTGCAGCCCCCTGCTTCCCCAGTCCACATCTCAGCATTGGTGAGACCAGCCCTGAGCTGCAGCAGGGTCACCAGCAGCCAGGGCTGGTGTGAGACCCCGAGCAGAGGGGCAGCGGGGGCCACAGGCACGGACTCTGGGCAGCTCGCGGTCTCCCTCTCCAGGAGCAGGGCTGTTCAAAAGGCAACAGCTGAGGCCGGCTGTCAGTTTGCCAGCTTCTTCAGAACGTAAGGTTGTTAATTCATCACTGAAGAAAAGCTTTCTGATGGCAGCCACACAACTGTTAGGTATTTGAGCGTTCAGGTTAAGCAGTTAGAGAGCAAAAAGTAGCGAGGAAACACTTAGAGACAGCTGATCTCCTGGGCCTTCAGAGCCAAGGGGCTTCCCCTGGCTCTTCGAAGCTAGTTCGTGTATTAGCTGCTGGGGAACAGCGATGACCACGTGCCAGTATTTGCCAGAATTCGTCCCCGATGCCCTTCCCCGCCAGGCAGGGTGGCCCCTCCGCAAGGCCGCTCGGCTGGAGGCTCAGCGGGTCCCTCAGCGAGGGGCTGGCACCCTCCCCATGGCCATGGTCGCTCTGCCAAGGGGGCTGCTGCCTTTACCATTGCAACAGCCTACTTAAATGGGATGGGGCTGCAACTTAAAACATTAGAAATAGGTTTTCCATTATGATTTCCACGGCTACTTAATTTCCCTGGGAAGTGCATGCTTTGACCCCCGTGCCTATAGCGATGTCCGCCTGCCTCCTTCAGCCCCGGCACTCGGCACTCGTTTCCCCCAGCTGTGTGACTATACCTAGCAGCCACCCGGTGTTCAGAGGAGAGATCTGGACCCGGACACTGGCAGCGGGGGTGGTCTGTCCCATTCCTCCTCGTCTGCTTTCCTACTAGTTCGACACTCCAGGCTGAGGGACCCGCAGGCACCGTGACAAGCCCTGCGGCTTTCCCGGGGCTCTTCCAGCGCAGCCAGAGGAAGGGGCTCATTGTGGGGGCCCTCCTCAAGACCACAGGTGTATGTAGCCCGGATGGCCCAGAGCCCCGGCTGTGTTTGGGAGCTGGTATCGCGCCGAAACATGATTGAGCGAGGAGGCGCACCCGAGCAGCCGGGGAGGCCCGGCCGGGCCCCCGCCGCCGCGAACGGCTGGGCGTTAGAAGGCTGGGAGGAGCGGAACCCCCGCATGGCTACCGGGCCGCCGCGGCG
>JAVJGI010000014.1:63157081-63167785 GCA_035590275.1 Ibycter americanus | reverse complement strand
TGTCCTCCTCTGGACACGCTCCAGCACCTCAGTGTCTGTCTTGCAGTGAGGGGACAAACCTGAACACAGGATTCGAGTTGCGGCCTCACCAGTGCTGAGTACAGGGGGACGATCACTGCCCTAGTCCTGCTGGCCACACTGTTTGGGATACAAACCAGGATTCTGTTGGCCTTCTTGGTCACCTGGGCACACTGCTGGCTCATGTTCAGCCGGCTGTCGACTAGCGCCTCCAGGTCCTTTTGATGCTGTAGTAGAGGATGGAGTTGATGAGCTTAGGCAGACTGATCCATGAAGCTACTGGCAGGGTACCTACTTTGCACCTATGGTACTGGTGAAAAGGCCCTTTGTGCTGTGCAAACAAGTTTCCACTCCTACCAGTTTCATGATGAGTTGCTTCTCACAGGATGCTTCCCATGCTGGGCTGAGGTCCTAAGAGCCCACCTGTGAGCAGTTTTTTTGTTTTCTGAAAAACAGTGGACTGTAAAGAATGCTAGAATACAATGCTGCTAATTCAGAGAAACCACGTCAAAACTGGAGGCTGGGCTGTTAGCTCCTGAGTACACCCTGGCGAACAGTTACTTTTACTGCTACATTTGTTATCATATTATATTAATGCAATTAATATGCACATACAGTAGATGCTAATCTACTCCTCTCTTAGAAGAGGCTAATTTTCTTTTGCTGCAATCAGAAACCCAGTTTGCCAAGGTCATGAATCATCTCATTCTTTGGAAACAGCTGATCTCAGGATGTGACCAAACCAGCTTCCATTTACCGGTTAACAGTTAACAGTTTATTTCAAGTGCCTGATAAATTCTGGGTCAGATGTCCTGAAAACATTTGAGGGCTCAGAGTTAATGTTTATTTTAGCAGGGTGAAAATATGAACCACTTTTTTCTATAGTCTCTTGTGATTCAATTTTATTTCCAGCATGAAACAAATAGGGCACAAGCAGCCACCTGCCTCGCCAGGGAGACCTAATAAAAGAGCTGAACAGCAAAATCTCTCAGAAATAGAAGACCAGAGGGCCAAACGTCTACCCTCATCTAAGTTTTGATCAAGTTATTAATTTTTTGCAAAATCTTTTCAATTCTATAATCTCTTAACTACTATCTCTACATTTCTTTGCTTAAATCCAGTATAGATTATACTACTTCCTAAAATCTACGCTACTTTTCTTCTTTCCTTTCAACTGTCTGGATCATGTCAACTTAAGTTTTATGATCCTTCCAGCTGGTAACTGAGAAACAAGAGAACATCTGTGGCTTGTTATTGAAAAACTTGAAAAATAAAGCCTGGGACAGTTAGCCTTCATGTGAGCCTAATTTATATTAGAGGATGCATTAGCCCAGAATCTGTGAGACCTTTGCAGCCCCTTTCTACAGTCACCTCCTACCCTGACTACACCTCAAAATCTACAGAAGGGACAAATGAGCTGTCATTTTCATCTCCTGAAATGCCATAGCTTTTAGATTAATACTTTAAGACAAGCTGACCCAAATTTCTCTTTATGTTTAGATGTAACTGCAGCGGTTCGGGGGCTGCTTCATAAAACTGTTCCTTTCACAGAGGTGAGGAGAATTCAAGTGGGAAACAGAGCAAGCGTACAGGAGCTCTTCCCTAGTAAATGCTGCAAGTGTTGGAGAGTTCGCAGCTTTGGGACTTTCTGATTTCCGTTAGTCTAACCTTTTTTTTTAACTTTTGGCCTCCACAATGCAAGGAGTTCTGCAATGTAATCTTGCACTGAGAAAAAACAATTACTTCCTTTGGTTTTTAAACCTTCTACCAGAAGATTATAATGGCTGCTCTCACTATTGGTAGCTTCCCTCTAGCTTTTCATCCTCTGTATTGGCAATTTGAGGATGGAGGCAACGAGGTAAATGTTTTAGCTGGAGAACAAACTCCACTTCCATTCCCTAGATTGCCTAAATTCTTCCATTTTAAACAGGCCTTGAGTTTCAAGTTACATTTCTTGTGCTTTCATACAAAGGTTTGTTACAACTCTTTTCTCTGTCATGATCGCAAGATGGGCTTATAATGAATATAAGCTCATTGTGAACTTGCGTGCCTTACCCTTCAAAACCGAGGCTTTGACCTGAAGCTCACTGAAATTGATGGTTTTTTTCTACCTGCTCTAAAGATGACAGCTAGCAAGTGTTCTCTGTGATTTCTCCATTTGTACTCTATTGCTTTTTGTTTCCCCATAATAGAATTTAAATACAAGTCCATCGTTCTTCACCGAAGAATTTTAGCATAGTCTTCATTTAGGTATGCTTTTAATGGTTAATAGTACTCCTAAGAGCTAAGAAAATACTTCAGCACTCAGCTGACCAGCAACAGACTATGTGATCAGGTCCCTACTCACCATTTCACTGAGAATGGAAATCTTTGTCTACAGTCACTGATGTCTTCCAACCAGAGTGGATAATCCTATTTATTTTTCTTTTACCCTCTTCCATTCTCATTTTCCATGTATGTATTCTATAATGAAACTTTTGTTTTACACTTTATATTCTGTCTCTTCTCTTTTGAACAAGGCCCCTTTTGTTTCACCTTTTAATTTCAATTATTTTTTCCACTCAGTTTCATTTGTCTCTAGTAAACAAATTGTCTCCTTTCTCCTTTTTCTGATATAAGAATAGTGACCTTGCTATGTTATTTTATAGTAATCTCATCTGAGCTATAGAGAATTACAAGGTTCTTTATTTGAATTTAATAAGAACAAGCTCACTCCAATAATAATATCTCAAGTTAACCTCTCCAGTATGTTCTAAAAGTGCTCTTTACGCTGTTTTTTTCACTCCTTAAACAGAGCAGCTTTGACACAAGCAGGTATTTGAAGTCAATTAGATTATATCCTATTAAATCTGGAATGAGTTTCACCCAGCACTTCTGTTTAAGTTAGGGATTTAGATTAAACAGCAACAAGCAACTTTCTGAAACTTCCTCTATCTCACAGAAGCTGTTTTCTCAGTGTATTAAAAGGATGCATATAATTCATACTGTATGAAAAAAATATCTCATAATGGAGAGAAACTTTCTCCTTGACCATTTTCCTTCTTCCGTCCTTTGTGGTTCTAAGTTTTCTCTCTGATTTGCGAGTTTCTTGCCCTGGGTACAAAGGAGGGTTGGGATACCTTATACTCAAAGCTGCTGGACCCAATCAGTGATGTGTCAGGCCAGACATGGAACTGATTTGCTCCAATAAGCAATTTAAGCAATGTTTCAGCAAAGCTGGCATAAGTGTAAATCAGCACAGAACAACAGAATGGAGTGTTACATTTCTGCAATGCTCTGAAGATGAAAACATCATGACAATACTAATTATTACTGGTAACTAAGTAGCCAAAGAAAGGCAATCTGCAATTACGTTTACTTCCCACTTGGCGTTTCAAATGGAAAAAAGCAAGCAAACAAATTTTCAAATAATATTTTCAGAGCTGAAGCCAGACCAGGAAGTACTAAAGCAATTGCTTCAGCAACTTGCTTTTATAAAGGGAGCCACCAGCAACATGTTTCATTTCTAGGTAACTTCCCAGGCTCCCAAGGAACACACATCTAAAGTCTGGAAAGATGTCAAAACAGTAGCATGCAATTCACAGCAACTCAGAAACAAAGTGCCAAAAATATACTGCTTAAACAAACATCATTTCCATCAAATTTTCCCATAACAGAACTATATAGACGATAATTACGTTAGAGCAGGAGAAAAAAGTTGTTTATTCAGCTGCAAACAGTAGACACTGTTTGTCAGAGTCGATTTTAAAGTATTTTTGCTCTTGAATTTAGAGCAGGATTATGTCTATATAATTAGATGGGAGAATATTTTTTTGAGGTGGCTGAAGGTCAAATCCCATCATGCTTATTTATACCTTGGCTATGAATAGTTCCACTGATCTCAATAAGACTTCTGGAGGAGTACCCAAGGTGAGTAATGATGAAAAACTTGGTTATTAAAAAAGAAAGGGCAAAAGCAAAACAGAATGGTTTCATAAGATCAATCAACAGCAAATTTCTAAATAGTGAAATTGAAAATGTGCTGGAAAGGATGACACAGAAATGAATTCCCAGAAACACTGTGATGTAAAGGTATCCACTGGGGAGTGGTGTATTTTATTTTAATCATAAATATATTGTTAAAGACACAGAAAAATAGGAAATTCTGAATGCAACATCTTTATGTAAACTCTCTACAGGATATTACAGTATGGCAATGTTTCAAATATAATGATGTTGCCCTTATGCTGTGTTTGAAATTATTTTAATAAACCTTAGGGTTGTTTTAGTAGGCTTTAGTGCCTGGATATGATGTCTAATACAGTGAAAGTACAACTAACTAGCTATCAACCCAAATCTGAAATACTCTGTTTTTTACGTCCTTATGCAAGTTAGAAAGCAGCTGGAGGTGCTCTTTCATATTCTAGGATGGAAAGATTTTCTGTTACAGAAGTAACTTACTAGCAAAATCATCATAGCATCCTTTTTCCTAGTTCTAAACTGGGACTAGAAGAGGGCTTGAAAGTTTTATACAGTAAGTTTCTAATTTGAAGACTACAAACTTCAGCGAATTTTTCCAGTATCGCTCTCCAAAAACATGCTGATATCAACTATATTTGCATATTCTAATTTCCACTTTGATCATCCTTTCTTCTCTTAGTCTCCAAGTCCCATCTTCACACATGTAAGGAAATCATGTCTGTCTTTCTACCCCTAATTACATTAATATTTCCTTTCTGAGTAAGTTCGGTTACCCACCAATAGCTGGTGCATCCCTCGCCCAAGGGCCAGATGTACGTGTATGAAGCAAGCGCCCGTGAAGGGGTTCCATGCTTTTAGGAGGAATCATTGTGATAAACTTCATTTCACAGTGATCAGTTTATTATTTGAAGGTCACAATGTTATCTTTCTGTAAGGGGATAACAAGACAGCTGTCCTTTACTGCCAAATGCAATCAAATTCTTTCAACCTTTAACAAGCGCCCGGAGGAGAAGTCCCACTTCTCTCTGCATACTGCTGGTATGGGTGGGGAAGAGTTCAAAGAGGAAAGAAAAAAGGGGGTCACAATGGCTCGTCTAGCCAAGAGATGAATTAAAAGTGTAGTAACACGGCTAGAGGCAGGACAAAATATAACTCCTGACTGGATGTGATTTCACCCTGAGGCAAAGTTGTCTGTGACACTCCTTAATGGCCTTTTCTTTCTGACCAGGAACAAGGCGGACAAGCTTGGTACCACATTAATTTTTTCATAAAGAATAGCTATGGCTCACAGCCTAAAGAAATGACTTAAAATTAGGGTATAAAATGCAGAAAATGCTTGATATGCATGAATGTCAATAGTGATGAAGTGGGCTCAACTGAAAACACAGGTCTATTTTTCTGTGTATGCGGCTTTTTTAAATTATTCACATGATGACAGTACTGAACTTGCAAATAAAGTTCCTCAAACTGTCACAAACCTGTGTTGTGAAAATAACTTCACACTGAAAGGTCACAAGTTGCATTTGTTTTGGCTCCCGTGTCATTATTAGTCACTAGGAATGTGCCATCTGATTCTGCCAAACCTGCACACAGATTTCCATTCATGGGCTGCTGCAGTCCATAGGACTTCCCATAGATACCTGGATCTGTTTATCATGCACAAGAATCTTGATGAGTTTTTAAGAACTAAAGCACATTCTGTCTTACTACCAGCTAACTTCCTCCATCCCTTTCATGATGCTGGAAAGAGCGAAAACCTTTTTATAGGCCATAATTCTCTAACTTCTTGTAGGCATATAGACCTCTGTACACATCCACGCAGAGAGCCCTATTAAACTCCAGGAACATGATAGAATAGTAGGATAGCCTTGGGTTCTCATGTTTTGATGGACTTTGATCAGACCTTAAAATGCTGCAGACAGAGAAAAGAAATGTCTGCAAAACTTGTATTTTGTGTACTTAACAGAACTTCTGCATTGTGATGACTTTGAATCACAATTGCTTACTTTCTGATCGAGCCCCCAGTCTTATATTTCCATGTGATTTGGTGAGTACATCCATGCTCAGCCCCCTAGAAATTCAGGACAAAAGTTTTTTCTTTCACATAGCAGAAAGTCTAGAAGGACTAGATCACAGATTCTTTCATACAGTAAAACACACCAATCTATCTAGATAGGTACAAAATGCTGGAGGACCTGGATGATTCTTGATGAACGGAAAGTGCTAGGGAGGAGAGAATCGAGCAGGCTAGCGGTGTGGACACAGCAGGGCTGCTCCCTCCACACGGTGCCGGCTGCTGGCCATTCACAAACTCAGATTCCTTGCTGAAGAGAGCTCATTTGAGACCTTGACTCACAGATGAGCAGCGAAGGCTAAGCCAACTTCCTACGGAAGGCCTGGCTGGGGACCCCCTCCTGACCCCTCTTTTCATCTGCATTTCTAGTATCTGTGCATCAGGGGAGAGTTTACTACAGCTCGGTGGCTGTATCTACAGTTCGGGTTGCTTCATGGTTTCTAGCTAAGACCTTTTTTTCAGTTGCCTGTAACGGGCAAATTCTAATCATCCAGGTCAGGCTTTTCCATGACAAGGATGTCTCAAGTTGGTTGATTTACCTGCCTCATTCTCAGTGTGCTGTGATTTGGACACCTACCAGGCAGAAGTGATACAGTGATATGCTTGTTCAGTCCTGGTGGAAGGAAAGAGCCCTCCAGCTGAGGTGCTCCAAGGGCTGCGAGGGGCAGAGCACGGACACCTGCCGAGGGGAAGCAAAGGCCCATGCACCTCGCTAGCGTGAGCAGCGGGTTGGGGAAGGGTCAAGCAGAAACAGAAGGAAAGGGGTGGGAAAAGGAGAGGGAGAAAAGCTTGGAACTGCAACCCTAGAGAGAGCAGACTAACTCTTGAGTTGCTGTGCAGGGCAATTTCCTTTGACTAGGGCATCTAGGTTGTGGACTAATCCATGGGGTGAAGAGGAAGAACCCAGTCTCTGTAAGGGCAAATATGCAGACAGAGCAGTGGCAACGTGATGAATAACTCGCTCGGGCTTTGTAGCCTGAAAGAGAGCGCCTTGAGACTGAGCTGCAGGTACGGCTGTCTGGAAGATGATGAGTGCAAATATTTCTGTTTAATGAGCACGCACGCTCATTTGCTCATTTAGAAGAAAGAAGTCATAAAGGAAGGCAATAAGCAGAAACAAAACCAGAAATTGCCGTGCTTCACAAACTGCTACCTGCTCATAGCTTTTGCAGTGACCTCATGCCTCACTAAGAGGTGCAACAAATAAACCACTGGAGTGCCAGCACGTTTTCAGGACAAGAATAAGCCGCCCTTATTGCCCTTCTCTTTGTTCATAAGGCCTTGTCTAGGATTCACGAGATAACTGAGGTACACGCCTCTATTTTATGGATTTGTTCCTGTTTAAAAAGCAGCAGTGTGTGTGTTTCAGCAGTTTGTACCTCCTTTTCATTACCAATAGTCCCACTGAGGTCCCCTGTGGTACCTCCAGAAAGCACCCATCTTGTCATGGGGGTTTGACACCCCAGAAGACAGAAGCACTGCCAAAGGTGTTCAAAGGAAAAAGAGAGGTGGATTGAGCTGCTGAACAGCAAGGTTATAGCAAACCTGTGACACGTTGGGGGTGGCAGTTAGTAGCTGGCATGGCATACACCTTCAACCAGTTGCTCAATTTGTCTCCAAAAGAAGATCAGCTCAGCAAAAATCAACCCTGTTCTGTGACAAACATCTCACCCCATGTGAACTTACAAAATACTCTTAACCTGGAGACCAAGTGGGGCCCATAGGCAGGACAATGTAAATAAATACCTAGGGAAGGCTGGCAAGGAAGGAAACAAACAGGCTCAGATTTTCTCCTGCAAAATCAGGCAGCTTTCATAGTGTGGGAGACTAGAAAGGTTGAGTTGCCCTGATGCCAGTACAGCCATTACTGGCTCAGGTTTTTGGCTGGCATACAAGGCTGACATTCCCATTCTTGAGGGGTTTTTACTCTAGCACAGAAATTGGGAGGAAACTTTAATGTGCTGTCTGCTTCCATAAGCTAGCCCAAGTGTCTGAGTTCCAGAACATCTGGAGACCAGCCATGGTGACCACATCGCCACGCTGTCAGAAAGGCTAATGAGCAACCTCACTGTAATTAAATGGTGTCCTCAGATGCTCTCCAATGAAAAAAAAAAGAACCCTAGACAATGTGTGCAGCCTGCATTCATGCACTACCCAGACAGTGAAGTATTCCATAATCCTTCCTATCAAGCAACTTCTGACATTCTTCATGCCCATACTTACTACATACTTCCTGCTACAGGCCACTCAGCGATTTGGGGAAATCATCTTGCAACAGGCCTATGCATCTGAGGGCTAGAGAGCAAATTACAGGCTCTTAATGTTTTCCCAAATATTTTCACATATGCTCTGTTATTATCTATATTGCATTACAGACTATCATGAGCCATCCGACTTTAACAACAGGCGACTTAAATTGTATGCTGTAGATTGGAGTGCATTCAACAGAAAGAGATGTTGGCCATAATAACCAAATGCACTGTGCCTAGCAAATGTGTCCTCCTGAGGTCAGTGGAAGCTCAGGCTGCTGAGGACTTCACAAACATGAGTCTTCAAAAGCTTACCTTGGGAGCCCTTCTACATACCTGGAACCTGTCCACATCACCATTTCCCTAAATTCTCCCAAGGATCTGAAACAACACGTGGTGTCCTCCAATACTATAGCACCTGATTATCAGGGGTAGATTACTATGAAACGGAGATGATCCTTTAAGTGGTCAGTGGGAGGTGCATAGTAGTGGGATAATGCACATCCCTGGCCCAGTCAGAGTCATCAGCTGTGGTACCAGCTCCAAATGAGTATTGGTCCGGATGGATTTGTCATCTCACTTAGCTAGGCTATGGTTATACAAAAGTAATACATTGCCATCAGTGCAAGTTGGCTGGTGATGCTTTCAGAAGAGTCCCTTGTCTGTCTGACTGCTGCTAGCTGGACATAGGCACACTCAAAAATGTGGGGATGTGGATATCTGTTTCAAGCAACCATGGAAAACATCTGTGAAAAGAGTGGTGGTGTCTCTTTATCGTGCACGTTTACTAAGAAAACCTAAAATCCCGGTTGCATTTTAAGCCTATTATTGAAACTGTTTTATGTACTAATTTCTCTGTGTCACTGTTAGAAACGATCGATACCCGTTTTGAACACCAGAAAGAGCTACATTTCACTAGTACATGGAAATAACTCAAGTACAGCAGAATCTTGGTAAAATCAGGTATAATTGTTTTAAGTGCTTCAACTGGTATGATTTGGTAGCAGAAGCACTGCTGTAAATAGATAATCATACTTAAGCTTTTCGGTATTTATTATGTGGACAGTAAATCAAGGCATAAAGTGAGAGTACATACACTGAGGATCCCTTTACCCATTCAGATTTTCATGGGCTAAGCTCTTTGGTAGAAGATTCTTCTTTCCTCTTTCTGAAATGGTGCCTGCCACTTCAAAAGGGTGTAACTTACGTTGCACATGGGAATTTGCAAATAGCATCCGTGCAAAGAGAATGTGCGCTCTTTCTACACTTTCATACCAGGCACCCAGAAGAAACCTACTTGCTTTGCGCTACCTCAGGGAAGCACTTTGATTCAGTGAGCTTCCTTTTCCCAACTCTGGGATTGTGATGGGAATCCAGGCAGGAAACAGGAATCTGAGGCAAAGGCTCCACACACCACATCAAAACATTGCCAATACAGTGATGAAAGTGAACACCATCACCGCTCCCCACCCCTGCCTCACATGGTATTCACACAGTCCTGAATCACATCCCATATTATTGGAGTCTCTTGTATGATTTCCCCCAGCCCCAAATAATTTAACATCCTCTCTCTTTGGGTATCTTCAGTGCTTCTGTACCTGGTGGATATCTGATTCTGAACTGAAATTATGTGTCACCAGGTACAGCTGCAAAACCACAAATCTGGGCAGTAAAAGCAGAATAAGCAAAATTAACTGGGCACAGCTTAAAAAAAATACTGCTACGCAGCTATTCCTTTTTAGCAGGTAAGCAAAAATCAAAACACCTCATAAACGCAAAACCCAGACTGGCTGAAGAGATTCTAACAGTTTCAGTGTGAGATTCACAAGAGTGAGGATGCGTGTTCGTTCATTTTGAAAAGTGCTGCTAACCTGAACACTTCTGTGTGGGGAGGGACAGGAAAGTAATAACGGGTAAGTTCTCTTTAAAATGCTGTTTTCAGTTGTTTCCCCTCCAGTTGGTGTACACATTATCCCTTTCCCTGCCCAAAATTTGTAACATGTTTACTTCCCATCAAAGTATCTTTCCAGATTTCTTTGGCACGAAAGGAATTGATGCAAAACCGATAGGCTAGCTCTCTGGGTAATTTAAATGATTGCAATTGTGCTACCTGAACTGGAATTTAGCTGAATTACAGCAGCTGGGCAACCACCTGTGAAGGTGGATAGACCTGTCACTTGGAAAATAATCCCTGGTTCCTGCAGAACACCTAGCTCTCACCCAGGCCGAGGTGTCTGGCAGCTCTCACAGCTCCGTGGGACATCCCGATTTCGGAGCAACTTTCCGCCTCTGCCTTCACGCCCGGGGTGGGGAGCGGGCGAAGCGGGTTTTCCGCTTGGGCTCGGCGGGCTCCGGGCTCGCTGCGGGGCCGGTCCCTTCGCTGCCTCCGGCTGGGAGGACTCC